>LQNS02278144.1:478222-500449 GCA_001587735.2 Parhyale hawaiensis
CGTGTCTGCAACGTGCAGTAATTGGAGTCAACGCAGCGGACTATAGTTGAAAATTGACGAAACATTTGCTTGATTTGAAATTTCATTTATACATTTGGAACAGCCGGTATCATAGTTACGCCTTCCTATGGTAACCTCTCTAAATTTCGCAATTTTTCAAGAACTAAATTTAACAACTTTGCCCTCCCACCTGATGAGCTGGAGAACAGCGAAACGCGCGTAGTGGGTATCTAAATTTCTTCAACTGCTTCTAATCTATATCTACAAATATATATATACACATAAATCTTCAACGAAAACATTATCACCCCTCTCATTTTGTTCGCGAATGATACAAATGGAGTGACTGATCATCACCCATATATGAACTGTTCCTCGTGACACCCCAAAATGCTTCTATATATTTTGTGAAGATCCGTGCATAATGTATTGAGTGACCTTGCTAACAGACAAACAAACAAGTAAAAGGCCAGATAAAGGCAGGTAAAACATAACTTGCCTCAATAAATCTAATAATTAAAGTTTCATTGTGAGAATGAAGCACTAACCAGGATTCGAGATGTCAAAAGAGTTAGTTCAAGGGTCTTCATAGCCTGATAACATAATCCTAAGTTATAACTCAGAGATGTTGTTATTTCCTTTAGTTGATAAGGTTTTTATTATATCATACAAGTGAGAATGAAATACATAAAATAGACTTCTAAATATTTAGCGTTCTCGAGAATAGGAGCCGACATTATCTCTTAAAAATCGCATCGGTGAAGTGGCTTTTGCATCACTAACTTGACACTGATTTTTATTCTGCATTTAGTGGAAACTGGTCAACAATGAAAAGTTTGAAACATGGTTGGTAACTTCACTTAAACACATGGGGTGGTCTAAACGTGGTACAACATTTTAAAACTGAGACTGGCCTGACAGCACGTTCACGACAACCCACACAGCATGAAGCAATCTTAAAATAAACCCCAAAATTGTTGATCAAACGACACCAAACTCTTTTTAGGGAACAAAACCTTCACTTTCGACAATTTTAATGGCAGGCAACTAAAAGGAGCGGCCATGGGTACTAAAGCAGCTTCAACTTATGTGAAGCTTACCATAGTGCACTTAGAACTACAAATATATCTTACAGTCATCAGAAACTGCCAGCCCAATGCGGGGCAATACTTTAAATTGAAATTTAACCGGTATCTGAATAATATTTCATGAATTTTTGAGGAAAATCGTATTAACATCCACGAAATAGAAAGCACGCATATTTTAATAACGTGTCTTAAAAAAGCTTCATCTCATTTTAACTAAACAGTGCACTTTGACGTAATCCACGGTTTGTGGGGCTAACCTTTCAATATTTGACTCGTAGCTTTGAATATTACCACTGAATTAATTTTCCATTCATTAAATGCTTTAAAGAAATAAAACGCCTCAATGTTAAGTGCTTTTACTAATCCTATCATATATATGTATATATAGGCTGAGTTGCCCGGAAAGTAGGTGCCGATTTTTACATAAAGGAACGAAACATGTCAATTAATGTAAGCCATTACAGTTGTAATCGACCAAATGTAAATAATCTTAACGAGATGCTGATAAACGTTGGACTTCGATATGTCGAGGTTTTTATCAATTATTCTCGGGTTGTGCAATGGTAGTGACACAAGGATAACGAGACAAACAGGTTAACCCTGGCAACGGAGCCAAGCTGTAGTGCTTCATGGGAAATGGGCTCGTGACCTCATAAAAACCTAGTACGTTTATCAGTAGCTATTGTGCATTGTTTCTCCATCATTTCATTTGAGCCTCCAGAGTGACCTACATGTCCTACAATCATCATAGCTGCACAAAACATGTATCAAGGTATCTACGAACTTTTTTAGCTCTCTAAAAGATAAAATTTTTAAGCACGTTGGTTAAAAGACGTGTAAAAGAGCAGATGAATTCAACCGGCAAATGCCCGCATGTGCCCGAAGTACTTTTTGAGCCAAGTTTATTGCCTTCAATAAATCAAGAGAGTTTTATCGAGAGTAATATGTCATTCTAAAGATGGATTTGTGTGAGTGAATACCGCAAACATTTTGATTTATTTTCGTTTTCTACAAATGATCTGCTATCCTCAATAATTTCAAACCGTAGCAACAAAAATTCGCTCAGATGCGAGCGATTGAACGCCGAGATAGAAAAACTTTTAAACGAGATTTCTAAGACGATCATTATAATACCAAATAAGCAAATTACTTGCCTACCGGCGAAGTAATGTTAAAGCCAAAGTCTAAATAAATACGCAGAAGTGATACAAGAATTGCTCAGAAAACTCAGAAAAAAAAATCAGCTGCTGTGCGCTGCGTGTTATAGCAGCATAGCAGTAGGGTGGAATATTGTGTACCGTCGAACATGAGACCAGGAGAGGAACACCGCAAGTCAACCGGTAAGAAAGCGGTACATAGTATTTTAGCCAACATTCCAATAGTTTAAGCTGTAACTTTTTTTTAGTTCTTTCCAGTGTTAACTATCACTCGGATTTTATTTCTCTTTGGACTAAAATGTGAGAATTGTATAAGCGTCAACAAAAAAGTACCATTGTACTCTCTTAGTTCTCTTTAGTGTTTTAGCCGAAATTCCAACATTTCCACCTGTTATTTGCAGCGTCAACTGTCACCTAGATTTTATTTCTGTTTTGACTGAAATGTGTGAATTGTATATACGACAATAAAAAGTACCATTGTACTTAGTTCTCTCTACAATAAACAATTCCCCATACCTAAACTGTCTTACGGAATGATGTTGTTGAAACATTTGAATGTTAAATTCATTTATTTTCCAGTGATGCTGTAGTTTTTACCATTAGGAGAGGCGAATGTGTTAACGAAGCGTGCGCGTGAAGCAGCTTAGGCAAACATTTTACCCGCACTCCCCGACCGGGTGCGGGGCTGTTACGGAAAAAACAACCTGAAAAATTATAAAAGTTTATCCTTCAGACCGCTAAGAAAGTTCGTAAATGCAGCTATAATGATTGAAGGACATGTAGGAGAGTCTGGAGGCCAAAATGAGATGACGAAGAAACAACAGAATATAGCTAGTGATAAACGCATTCAGTTTTTATGACATCCCAACCCATTTCTCATGATGCACTACAGCTTGGCTCCGCCTCCTGTGTTAACCTGTTAGTCTTATAATCCTTAGTGATGACCTGATATCGTCACAATCTGTAAAGGTTGGTCTATCTGATCTCTCTTTATCACTAAGGTTACAACCTCCAGCACGGTACCTCGCGGGTCACTTCCCTACAGCTCTTTCCGGTAAATAAGCCTTACCGTGAACTGCGCATACTTTCTTTAGATGCTAGTGAGTCAGTCTTTCCTTTACATGAATTGGAAAGCACCAAGAGCCGAAAATGAATCGTTGCCCTTCTAAAAGGTTACAGACTTAAGACGAGTTCGTTCACAAAAGAAAACAGGAACTCTATATGGTCTAAATGGAGGTGTTGTCAAATTTTGTTTTCCGGACTCAGTCATGTTTGAAAATAACTCAAAAGATGAAATACCCAGGCGACACGAACGTTTAATACTTATATGAACTTTACATTGTTATATAACGACGGTAAGCACACGCATGAAATTTCTTTAAATTTTTGGCCTGTTACGTATTGCTGGACAGTCATTTGTGCAGCCATATGGAAAGATTTTACCCCTCTTAATGAAGTAATATTTTGCTCTGTCTACAGGTCTGACTGTTAACCAAAATAACGCAACGGGTGATGGGTGGATCCCTATGAAATGGGAGTTATTCGGAGCTTCAAAAGGAAGAGATGTGTTATAGGTCCGCAAGTAGTATTTATTTGGAATAAATATACATCCGTTGTAAGTTATGATAATGAAGAAATAAATAATTGATAATAATGAAAATAGTCAATAACGGCACACAAAACCAATGAGGGTGAACGCATTTCAAGTTCATTGTTCGGAACCATACTGCCCTTGGAGACGAGCTACTCCTTCACATTTCGTGAAAAGACACCAATTCATCGGCGACAATATCTATTGAAAGAGACACGAAACTAATTGACAAATTTTACCAGTCAGATTTACATTTACATTATGCACGCACGATTGACTGTACACAACACAATGGTTCACAATAAATTTTAAATCTTGACAATAACGCAGAAAAATGAACTTCTGGATTTCTGACAGTTTCAAAGATTGCTGGTGCACTCGAGTTCTTGTAAAGTCAAAATTCCCATCAGTTTGTAGCAGACTGTTAGGCAAGACACCGCACTTCTGGTCATTCAAGCAAATAAAACAATAGGTAATTATATATGGCAAAGTACAATGATAAGCTGCAAATCGCCTGGAAAATTCAATACACCATTATATGAACACACACATATTGCATTATTGTCAGGTTATCGAGACGAAAAACAAGGCCTAAGTACCCCACGGTAAGAAAATACAGCAGTTCGCGGCCAATCATGTCAGCATCAATGACGTCATTCTCAGAGGTGGGCGTTCCGCACAAATGTTCGCGAACTTGTTCGGACCTGCTAAATCCCTGACTTGGGCTCGAAGGTTCGGATTCGGACCGACGTTAAAAGAAAAAAAATAAGAAGCGGACTTCCGGGTTCGGAAATTCTTTCTTCCGCGAATCCTAACCCTCGAATTCCGGGAAAATTTTCGAAAAAACGAAGACTACCAAACATTGGCTTTCAACTTTTCCGCGGCCTACTGGTGCGGCTGGTGACGCCTATGTTTCTGTAACTAGAGACGCCAATTACCATTAACATTTTGTTTCACTTTATCACTTTTCTCTACTTCAATACTTCTATTTCAGCATAGGCGTGTTACTGTGTGTCTCTAATGACCACTGTTCGAAATGTGTTCGATACGCAAGCCTGTGTGACTGTGTGTGTAGTATTGCGAAACAGACTAGTTGTACTGCTGCCTGGACTGCCCTTCTTTCAACTTGGAAATATACAGACTAGAGGTGGACCGAATGATTGTTTTTCAACATTCGCGAGTGCGAATATTTTCTTTTGATAGTCGCGAATGCGAATGTTCACTCAAAGTTTCATTTCTCAAGTAAAAAGGCATTTTATTTATTAGTTATACAGTCAGAGGGTTTGAGCCCCTATTTCCGAGCGGAACGATATCACAGAGAAAAGAGTAAGAGACGTATAGCATGTCAATAGAAACGGAGAACCCATGCACGATGGTGTTCCCACACAGGATCGACGTGTATGGGAACAACAAGTCAGAAAAGAGGAAGAACAGAATAAAGCATGACCAAGCAGGAGTATGAAATCGAGAAGGAAGAAAAGTGGGCACGAAAGACAGACGTCCCGAAGGCCTAGTTAATGGCTAAGGTAACCTACACCAGCCCCCTGGGGTTGCCGCGCCCATACTTAGGATGGGCGAACCTAAACTAATCGAAGCCCATGGCCTATGGCCCATCCTTTGCTCCCTGAGGGGTGCCATTTTATTTGGATAGTAAGTATTAAGTATAGAGTCTGGTGGAGTCTGGACTCTAGAGTGGACTATTCGAAATTCGAAATCATTGTAAGAGTTCAGGCATAGAAAATTCAATAGGTAATTGAAATCCATTAAATTTTCTCTGTTTTCACGATGCGGGACAAGGACCCACTCTTAAATGCATCCAACCAACCTCTTTTCCCAAGCACCGCCTATTGAAAGAGGATTATATGTTAGTAGATTGTCTACATTCACTAGATTGCATGCGAGCAGTTATTACTGTTGTTAGTACAAGTATAAACTACAAATATCCAATAGTTAACATCTATTATTGGCAGGTTAAGCTTCAAAAATGTTTTTTTTTTGTTCTTTTTTATGTCAGGTTACTTCCATTTTCATAGTATGCTAGGCCGGTACCACTAAAAAGATAATCACCCGCAACACTAGTTGGCTGACATGCAAGATATGACCTTGCTAACTGAGAAAGATTAGGATTAAAATATTTGCGGGCATCTTCCGCCAATTCAGAGTATCTTCATCGGTGGGTATGCTTAGATATTCGCATGTCTACCTGCGAATGCGAATATTACAAATTATGCGAACATTCGACTCTGCTCTAATACAGACTCAGGTTACGTGGCAGCAGGCTGCCAGCCAATCCGAACGCTTGTTTGTGACAGGCAGCCACCGCGCATGCTCCGGAGGCCATTGTCTTGTATTAATAATTAGTTTTTCCAGTAATAATTGTGGCATGAATAATAAAGTTATCTTAAAAAAGAGTGTTTCAAATTGGGAAGCTTTAAACTTAGATTCGGAGATTTGGAATGCGTAAAATTGAGGTTCAGAAATGTTCGGAAGGTATCGGCATCAAGATTCGCTTTGCTGTTTTTAAAGATTCGGAGTTTCGCGGACAAAGGTTCGCACTGAAATTTTGAAAATCGGGTTCGCTATTCGGAGGTTTGTAATCCAAAATCGGTGAAGATTTGGAACGAAATGATCTCTGGTTATTCTGAACGACATCGCAAGGCTGGACTAATTAGATCCATATTTCCATTTTCTGAATAACGTCGGCCCCGGGAACAGGGCCCGCACCTAGAGCCCAGTCTCCCCTCGCCGCCAGTTGAGCGGAGGTTCTGTCCCTCTGCCTGTGGGGCAGGCTGGCTGGTTGATGGTACCAAGTCTCCTACAATGCCCGCTGCTTAAGAAAGCACGCTAAATTTTTCTAATCATAAAAAACAACTTATAACTATGACAATACTTCACCCACGGTGTAAATAATGTTCGTGTTTATTTTATCAGGCTAATTTCATTACAGAATTTACTATTGCTGAACTTGTACACATCGCTCTAGTGAGCTTCTACACTGGCATGGGTAAAAGAGTAAGCCAACACTTGCTATGGAAATATGCTACATGTATATATGTTTAAACCGTGTTGAAATCGTATTACGTCCAATATGTATCTACGTACTACCATTTTACTTGCTCAACGGCTTCAATTTATTTTTTGGAATACATAATATGGACAGTGTTCTTATATTTCTCTTCCTTTCCCAAGTTTGTAGCATCTATGTGTTTTTAGAAATGTGAGGCAACGACTTCGTAAAAAGTTATTGAATTCTGGTGAAAACATATTCGCCTGCTTCTCCACAAGTCTATCTATTTTTTGGGTCTGTTACCTACATAACTCAAAAAGTTAGCTATGATTCTTAATGAAATTTATTGAGAATGTTCGGTAGGGTAGGAGAAGAGCATGATCAACTTTCAGGAAAAGTCCGTCCAACTACTTGTTTGTGTTTCTCTATGTATTTTTTCTTGGTTAATAACTCAATCAGTTATGAACGGATGCTCATAAAATTCGCAGAAAATGTTAATGCTACGAAGAGCTTGTGACCTTTTTTATATAATGATCTGTAAGTCCGTTTGCCTCCATATTCGTTTCTGTATTTGCCAGATCACAACTCAGAAAGCTATGAGCGGATCTTCATGAAAGATCAGAAATTTTTAGAGATGCTAAACGCACAAATTATCAAATTTTGGCCGTGATCGGTTCGCCAGTTTATCTGTTTGACTGCCATGGCAGATTATTACTCTAAGAACATAACTTGAATGGACATATCTGCTAGAAAATGACAGTAACTATTAACACCAACCAACAGATATGAATGACCAAATTCTGGTGAAGATAAAGAGGAAATCATGCTTTCAAGACCAACTTGAATTTTTCGTTTACGCTGTCTTACATGTCGCTTTGAGAGGGCTTCTTTAGTTTGATTTCGACGACAATGTGTATAGTTTCTGGTTCTGCTTGTAGTATGGTTGAAATTCGTTATTCTTCACCCCAGAACAGTGACTAGTTGGTATAGTATTTGGATATACTTACAAATTAAATTATCGAAAGTTTATATATTGAAAATAATAGTCAGATATTCTATATGCTACACAACCATGCAGGCCTATGCAGAGCAAGAACGATAGACTTGACCTCAAAAGACGGCACAAGGGCAGTGGCCAAATCGATGAGCGTTTGTTGCTAGGTTGGGGCCTGTACTTATTAGTTCTTTGGTAAGGCAACGGAGGCGGGACCTCAATGTAAATTCACTGGGTCAACTGCCTTCGCTTCTTGTGCTTGTAAGCGTGCTGTATGAATGTCGTTGTACTAATATTGTGCATGACGTAAGCATATTCTCTAACCCTAGTAAAATGTTGATGATAGATGTAGAGTTTAAATAAATATGTCAGTGGAGAATGAATGGTCACACTTTTTGGGATTTTTTCTATATCCGGTTATATAGAGCAAGAAACACACGATGGCTTTTAAAGAAGAAGGTGGCACGCAACTATCCGTCCAGAGTTACCCCTAGTTAGTTTCAAAAGACGTTATGAAATGAAACGGCAACTCCGCTGTCACGGCAGGAAGCTACACAGTTTCTTAGAAACTAGCTGCTGCGTCATTCTGAGGCCCTAGGTCACAGTTGAGGCTAGAATCACTGATATGAAGATCACAACGATCGCATAGAAGAGCGAAAGTGGTGGTCCCCGATGTAGGTAATCAAGTCAAAGTCAAGCAGCGAAAGGTCATGAGAAATAGGGTTTTCATAAATTTCCATCACCTTCTAGAAAGGTGTTTATAATCGTGCATTTTTTTTATCCGTTTGTCATTTTCTATCTGCATTGCAGCAGCATAACACAAAATGATATGGATTGAACTCTTTGAAACTTACAAGATCTGTTATGAATATCACAGGTAAGAAAGGGTTTAATTTTAGTCATAGCCGTATCATGCATTAAGTTTTGTCTGTTGGTTCCTCTGTCTACCATTCGTCGCTTGGCGGAGGTCTGCGCACTCGAAGTACAGCTTTAGTTAATTCTGAAATCGTTAGAGAAGGAAATGGCTATATAGACACTCTATGACTAACTTAATAAAAATAAAATAATTACGTTTCAACGAGGTACAATTAAAAACTTTGTTATCACTCCTAATTAATAATTTTTTGACAAAAAAAAGAGAAAAACATCTAGTTTTCAGCCCCATAGTAAATAGTCGCTGTTCAGGCACATACTATATGACGGGTTTGAGCTGAGCATCTACACGAGAAACTAAGCGTTTCTCAATTAAATATGTCAAGAAGTGATCATTTCTTTCAGTTCACAAAAAACTTGGGGAAGTGTTATGAACTTGCATTTGAAATCTTGCGCCAACAGCACTGCAGCATATGAAGTGCCATCGGGTTCTCTGATCACGCTTAATTCCTTCTGCAGGGAAATCATGCTGTGAATTACTGCCAGAAACTTGGTAACAAAAATGGAAAGATCATTTCTGAAACCTCTACGATGGTGGTCAGAAACAAACAATAGAATACGGATGGATATCATTGGTTTTCGGTACACATAAGTAGGTAGGATTAAGTAGGTCAACATATGCTGCTTATGTTGCTACAGTATTCTAGAAATTCTTGCAAATCTTAAGAACAAAGAGGCTGGCGCAGTGAATAGTTTTCGAGAACGTTTTATCTATGTCCTGTCTGATTGATCAAGTTCAAGTTCTTTCTCTCTCTCTCTCTTTTTTTGCATCATAACTCTTTCAATACCATGAGTGCCTCAATCAAACCGTGGTATTGAAGGCCGTGCGGTAAAGAATAGGAGCCATCTTCGTTATAATCAAAGAGAAGAATGTAACCATTGTCCTTCATAAGTGAATATCTTACAGGACCAGGTGAACAATTGTGGGACAAATTTCCCTGATTATTCCGAGCACACGGCCACAAAGTCGGCACATCAGATGAATTTTGGTGGCAGTAATCGAGAACTGCACAGGGAAATATACAGTAACTTCAACAGAAGCAGTAAAAATTTACCTGCGGTAGTATTCCTTGTTCCACCCTGTTCATCCTACACCGATCAAGTTCGTTGCAAAAGCGTGTCAAACCACGCCATAAATAGCCGAAGGCGTGCGTGTGTTTATTCGGCTGCTTGCAATCCTTAAATTTAAGTTCAAACACATACATTCCGCTAATGCTAAATTTTTATGAAACTAGTTACAACTAAAGTATTCATGTACCCCTTCCAATAATTCTAGTATGGTAGATTTTTTTTAAAATCGAGATACCAGCTTTTTTGAGCCATTAATAACCACATTTTCAGCCGCCACTTGTAGATGATTTACCACACAAGATATAGTTGTACTTTTTCACTCAACCCAGCTTTGCTTGCGGCTGGCAGGTACGACGCTGAATGGTATGGGTGGCGGGCACCGTTCAGCTTCCAGTAACTGCAATAGAAACAAATTTTTTTCATCAAACAACAGCGTCTACTTGCAGGTATACGTATTTGAATCTTTCGAGTCATTCTCTGAAAAAATGCCTATAAAATTTAATGTGCAAATCAAGCCGGGCTGTAGCTATCAGCGATCCTGCAGCGCCCTGCTGGAAACATAGGCGAAACTTACACCAGGTTGCAGATGAAGCAGATCTAAGAACGCCTCAAAATTGAATGCGCATCTTACTTTGCAGATTTGGAAGCCAAGCGATCAAACGTCTACTGTATTCTCAATGCATTCCTCCAAGGGTATTTTTTTAATCTTTCTCGTATGAAAGCCACATTTGGCCTTATTTCTTGTTGCGTATGATGAGTAGGTGCTCATCAAAGCAATAGTTAAGATATTCATTAGCGATGCGAAAGAAAATGTGATTTTAAAGCAATAAGAGTTTTGGATCAGCTAAAGTTTTTATTTTGATAATAAAAAAGGGTGGTAAATTCATCTTCTGTACTGCATGGGAACAGTTACATCGCCAGCTTTTTTTTTTAGTTTCTCTGTTTATTCTTCTGTATGTTTTTCTGCTTGTCACCAAGATAACTCTAAAAGATACGGATGGATCTTTACAGGGAAAGGTAAACATGCCAAGGAGAACAAATGATAAAGTTTTAATGAAGACCCGTGCAACCGTTTGTAATCACCCGCGAACGAAGTGAGAGGGGTGATAATGTTTTCGTTTAAGATTCTAGCATGTATATATATATATATATGTATATATATATATATATTTGTCAAATATATGCACGTATATATGACTGTCCACCCATTAAGGGATCAAAGGAGTTGAGTAATGTTCATAATTTATTGCTGGGAGTTTGGTGGCTTGCCTTGAATGTGACCCATGGCAAAAAGCTAGGTCCAGCTAGCCTTAAAAAGTGACGGCGTTGAATTTGCTCCCACCGCGGCAGATTGCCTAACGCTTTAATTTTTCCTATGTTATTATTAAGAGATCTAGACGGGGCGCTGTGCCCTAACCCTGTTGGACGCAACATCCATATGGGAAACTAGGATTAGCTAAAGAGCAAAAATGACTTCGTTGAATTTGCCTTCACCGTAGCTGATAGTGTTAATTACGCCACGAGGCGTTCTAGTTTGTTTATTTGTTTGTCTGCCTCTTTTTTTTTTTTCTCAGCACTACAGCTCAAAAAATTATGAACGATTTTTTTATAAAATTTGGACGAAGTGATAGGTATGACACAAAGAGCAAATGACCAAATTATGATAATGATCTCTTCATTCATTCGTTTGCCTTTAGTTTAGTTTTGATGTTTCCAGCAAGATATCACAGAATGTCATACACGGATCTTATGATTCTTGCGGGAATTGTAAGAAATGTTGGAAGATTATAAATGACCAAGTTTTGGTAATGATCGGTTCTTCCGTTTGTGTATTTGTGTAATATTTGTTAGCACCATGATCTAAATAGTTGTGAACGGATCCTTATGTATATAGAAATAGTAAAAAATATAAAAAAACACAAATAACCAATAGCTGGATCATTATAATCGGGCTCCACACATCTAGGGTTACCCCATTAACTCTATTTTTCCCAGGCTATGCCTCCTCGTTACAGAGGCGTTTCCCCCCTATGAACAAGATCAGGTAACCCTAGTAGTAAAGTAGCCCCTATTATATATGGCCTGCTTAAATTATGGGTAATATCCAAAAGCAATAATCTTGTGCTTTATTTCAAATAGTAGTAGAATTATTGGAAGTTTTGACAATGTTATTGCACGCTTGGCAGAAAAAATACTGCCATATTTAGTTTCTCAATCTGTAATATTTGTCAGAGGTTTAAACACACATACTTACCAAAATTTTTAGGCTCTTGTGTGGATCATCTAAATATAAATTATTTTATCACGAAATAGCTGAATTACAACAAAAAATTACATGATTTTAGCTTCAGTTGTAAAATCCAAGTTATATTTTATTTCTGGGTAGGAAAATGCCCTTTGAAGTTCCTTCTTCCTACAGAGAATCTGGACAGGTTTCCATCAAATCAGGCCGGTGCAGGCGTTACTCTTATCAACATACTCCTTTGGCTAACCATCCAACTGTATGGGTGTACTCGTTTGAACTCAACTAAGTATTTGCCAAAAGGTTTACACCAATGTTAGCAGTCAAGTCCAATGACTATTAAATGACACCCGCAAAGTTTCGTGAATCTTCTAATCTGCAGTAAATTAAAATTCAGAAGGCTGTGCGCTTTTATACATCAAAAACAACGCATCTGGACGATTATCTGCAAGAATACTCGGTAAAGGTTGACGTGTGAACGGTATTTCCAAGCAAAGGCCACACTGTTTATTGGCAGGAACGTGGTGCGAGGACACACAGCTCGCATGCATGCATCTATCTTACTGAGCGTACTGGTCGACGGGGGAGCTGCCCATCCTTGCTTCTGCGTGTACGATTGCGCGAGTGGCCTCGGCGTCACTCAATCGGAAATTTATAGACAGTTATCCGAAACCACACACTATTTACTCGTAGGCCACCGATATTTGCCTATAAATTCCCAATTGGGAAGTTATTCAATTTCAGTTCTCACCTCCCTGCGGTGAGAGTTGACAACAACCAGTACGTGCACGCTGAAGAGGCCGGCACCGATGTTCAAGAGCATGCTGATCGCTAACACGTAAATTCCAGTTTCGACGAGAGCGATCAGCTGCAGGATGGCCATCAGTGCATACCCCACTAACCTCAAGAACTCCACCACCAGAAAAGGAACCAAGAGCCATGATTTTTGCTGTAGAAAGTTCATTGCACATTAGTTAAAGTGGAGTAACAAATATTAAGCAGCAAAAATTATCTATGATATATTATATATGAGCTTATATGTACATAACATGGTAATAAACATAATTAATCGTAGTTAAGGCGTACCTATACATACATGTTACTCAAAAATTTTCAAAGCTGCTGAACAGCTTCAGGGTTTTGTAAAAGAAAGTGTTACAAAGTCAAGCTTGTTTTATCAGGCAGATTCTGCTCGTTGCCAAGTTATATCAAAAGTATGGAAATACTTTTGATATTGGGGTGAGACACATACAACCGAGAAGCTTTAGGAAAATGAAGTCAAAGTAGAAGAAAGTTGGCTTTCGTTACAGGTAGTAATTTCAGGAAGTGATATGCAAAAATGGGTAGTAATGCTTTTTTACCCTCAGCGGTCTTCAATAACTTGAGCTTCTGAGCCAACAGCACGGCGGTATATGAAATGAGACTAAATGGAACCATCGGATTCTAAAAATTTAAATGGTAAGTAGTGTAAACATTTGCTCCTAGTATTTTGCTGTAGATAGTACAGCCAGAATTAGTTTTTTATTTCATCTACGACAATCTGCAGTAAAGTTTTATATCTGTTATGTTATTGCTTCACTAAATGCATCATCAACTCGAGAAATCTGAAAGCGCCTACGTCTGCCCAGCAAGTCAACGTTAATGAAAAATTAAAATTCATTCTAAAACAATGATTCCTATTTTCCTCATTATCAGCAACAAAATATGGTCACTAGTGACATTTGACAGTAAAAGCAGCTCCGGTGATATTTTTAAGATCCATACGCAACTTTTTGAGTTTCTGTCCACAAATATTTTGACAAACATTAGTCAAACACACAAACGGATAAGCCAATCATCATGAAAATTTATTCGTTTATAGGTTTCACTAGTTCTAACAATTCTTGAAAATTTCATTAAAATCCGTTCACCACTTATTTGAGTTAAGTTGTTAACAAACACAGCGAAAATCAGACTAGCAGATGAAAAGAGGCAGAAAAACAAACTAGAGGGCGAACGGATCTTCACTGAAGGTGAATCATCTGTTCCTCGTAAAATGCCTAACAATCTCTGTAAATTTTGCAAATATCCGCCGATAAAGTTTTGAGTTATCTTGGTGACCGACAAAACAGACGAATAAACTCGACGAAAACATGACCTTAGCTGAGGTAAATTACTTGTAGCAGCACCTGTTTGTTACCCTGCCAAAACAAGCAGTGTACAGGTAGAGAACCCAATTGAATTCATGCGACCTCTGAAGCCAATTTGGGCTTTCATTGTCTACAATTTAATGTAAAAAAGCTCTGAGCTTCCAGCACTATGACTCGAGAAATTTTGTCGTATTTAGAGTACCAAAGTTTCTAGTTCTAGCAACTTTCTCCCCAAATTTACCACTTTGGACCCCAAGTTGCTTAAACACACTCAATGAATGTCTCAATACCATTTTCATTACAAAAAGTATCCGTTATCCAGTAAAACTTCAATTGAAGCATGCGTTACACCATGTAGGTCATGATCTCGAAGAAAGTTTCAGCTCTTTGCTGATATGGCATGTACATATAATGGCAAGTTCCCGAACAGTCATCAACCAATTCCTCGTAGTACTTCAATTTTCATGCTTTCATTGAGTGATTGGGGTTCTAGCAAGAATCCTGCAGTGTCACTCGTTACTAAACTGCTATATAACAAAGTTTTGTATTTGACTAAGATGTTTTTTTGAACTAATGTAATGACTTTTTACCTCCGCCGAGGAAGTTGTTTTTGTCGGCTTTGTCTTCCTGTCTGTTATTCTGTATGTCTGTCACCAAGATAACTCAAAAAGAAATAGATTTAGATGGAATTTACAGGGTTTGTTAGGTATGTTGAGAGAAACAGATAATTAACTTTTGGTGAAGATCTGTCTATCCGTTTGTTTGTCTGTCTCATGTTTCTCAATGCCATAACTCAAAAAGTTTGGGCGGATTTTTATGAAATTTACATGAGTTGTTTGGTATGTACATCAGGAAGAGTGATGTAATGTAATGATCCGTTAGTTCGTTCGTTTGTCACTGTTTTTTATTTTATGCTTGTTATACCTTCAATGTTCTCAATTCGCTTCATACAATCTGTAAAATAAAAGGGCCTACTACATTGATAAATTTCTCAGAGAATCAAAGAACAAACCCATAAAAAGCTACTCTGACCTTATAGGGCACATATCTAATCAAGGCATTAGCTATATCGTCCTAAATAAGTTCTAATCATTGTACTGTCTTAAACAATAATTTTTAGAAGTACGTTTGAAAATGGTATGAGACATGGGTTGTGCGAGGTCATTTGGAATAACATTAACTCTAGAAATAACGAATGAATCGTTATGAAATTTATAGGAGTTCTTAGTAATGTAAAAAGACATGAATGATTAAATTTTGGTGCAGATCGGTTGGTTCGTTTGTATGTTAGCCTCATGTTTGTCATGATGTTTGTTAGCAGCATAACTCAATAAGTTATGAACGGATCTCCAAAAAATACTGAATCTGTAACACTGTTGAAGGGCACAAATGATTGTATTTTGGTATTGATACAAAGAAAACCATGGTATCAGGACCAATTTTACTTTTTTTCAACCGTTGCCTTGCTTGGCGGAGGTATGCACTCTCAGAGTGCTTTAGTTTCAGAATGCATTTCGATTGCGGGTGACTTTAACTTTGAAATGAGTGGAAACCGCACAAGAACACACCAGGTAGAGATTATATCCATACTTGCTTATCAGATAGCCTTTTCTCACTCACTAGTATGCCCACAAGATGTAACAAATATTCAAAAACAAAATTTGGACCAACTTTCCGAATGCGACCTGCAAGTCGTGAGTTGTCCCATGCGCCATGAGCGATCAACATCCTATGTTTCTGATTCCTAAAAGTTATTTTTACTCGAATATTAGGCTAGTTTCATTCGGTGATCACTCAGAAATTAACAATGCAAATTTTGTAATTCTATTGAGCCATTTACGGCAAATTTTTCCATTTATGATATTCCAGATATACGAAAAAAAATTATGTAACAAAACCCGCTAATGCTGCATGACCAGTGCTATCCATGAACAACTAAAATAAAATACAAACTTAGAACACAACAAATTGGCAAACAAATGATTTAGAAACATGACTGATCGAAAGAATCAGATGCATCAGTTTGTCGCAAGGGCCCAAGTTCCGGTGCAAGACTATGGACTGTTTCCCAATCAAGTTACCAACGCTATGCACAGTGGAATAAAAAAACTCTTCCCCCGCTTTATAGTACCTAAACGATATGATGTTCTTACCACTGTTAATGCAGATCCTTATACCTTGGTGCCAACCTTTGTTAACTTGTTTGTACATATTTGTGCCAACTGACGGTGGGGAGGAAGTTGACCGCGTCTTAGCCTCTTTTCAATCAAAACTTTCTATCACTCCATTTCTAACTATCGCTTCAAGCTTTTTTACCCACATGTGTCCGATGTAATAGCAGGTCTTATAAATGAATGTTCCGGAAAGTTTTTTTCTTGATGTATTAAAAATTACTCGGGGTCATTCTACTTTTTAAATCAGGTCAACGACGACGCTGATTTTTTACATAAAAAATTGACGCTTGTTTCTCTCGCGCTGTGGAACGACTCAATAGCTCTATTGCACGGTTGCTCGAGTGGCTTGCTTCGAATAGGTTGACTCCCCAGTAAGACTGAACTCATGCTATTTACTTTAAGACCGTTACCTATTTTGCCAGATATTTTGGTAGTAAATTAGAGTGGGTTTTGTCTATTAGGTATCTGGGTGTGGTAATCGATTCGAAGTTGAATTGTTCAAGCCATGTTCACCAGGTATGTAACAGGGTCGCCAGAGCGAAGGGAGCCATTCGAGCTGTCCGTAGATTTATGAGTCAGCAATCGTTAATGAAGTGTATTACGCGTTAGTTTACCCCACCTTCTTCAGGGTATCATTGTATAGGGAGGGTCAACAGCGAATGTACTTAGACCTTATATTGTATCAATAAATGATGTACTTAGGGTAATTCTAAATGTCAGAAGAGATAACGTACCTTTAAAGTCAACAAATGTAATTTAGACCATCTGGGTGCTAAGGTGGGGGTGGGGGGAGGTGGCTGGGCGGGGGGTGTTGGGGNGGGGAGATGACTACTGACTAGGTGTTGGGGCTGCAGGCGGTGGCTATCAAAGCCCAATATGGCCCGACACCAGAGGGGCTGCAAGGTGTGGGACCCGGGAGAGGGACCTGACCCCTGAGGGGGGTGTGTGTGGTCAGAGAGAGAGAATGTTATGTATAATTAGTTGCAAGTCCTTAATCTGCAAGAAGTGTACAACTATTGTTTAATGAAATTACTGCGTAGAAGTGTATATCATGATACAGGTATGTGTGAGCAGCACTACAGAGCATTACTACCCACCCATGAACTTGTTAGTAGTGGTAGAAACTTAAGTTTACCACTTGTTAGGTTAGAGGTTGAAAAGCGATTTACCACTTTCCAGAGTGTGCAGACATATACTGTAATTTGTTGCCTTATGAGCTTAAGGAGCCGATGTCTGATCAGGATTTTTAAATAAGGTATAAAACTTTTATACTGACTCAGTACGTAGATCACGACTGGAATAATGGGATAGAGTAATCGACTATATGCAAATCTTGTGCAGTCCTCTTCATTGATAGAATTGACATATCATTGATGTGTGTGATATTCTATGTCTTGTAATGATCTACTGTCTCATAAGTTGAAATACTTTCAGTAGGGCATGTTCTCAATATAATACTTGTATTAGGTTTCACTTTGAAGTCTGTAAAGTGGAAAACAATAAAGGTATAAGGTAAAGGTATAAATCTATCTCTACGCCTTCATTTCTTAGTAAAGTGTTTGAAAGAATAAGAAGCAAGTCATAGCACTGTTTTCGAAATATATTATTTCATCAAACTGATTTGGTTTCTGTTAACTCAATTCTACTTCAAATGTTACTGTACTGTTTTCTGTGTATATGTACAGCAATACTATATTAATGGAGGTAATCAAAAGGTAATATACACTATCGCCTGTTTTAAGGAAGTCATTGTTTTAATCGTATATGTCTGTCTGTTTTCTGTCTGTCACCAAGATAACTCCAAAAGTTATGAACGGATATTTACGAAGTTTCAAGGACTGTTAGGCAATGTAACAGTAACAGATGATTAACTTTTGGTAGAAATCCGCCCACCCGTTTGTTGTCAGCCTATTTATTTTTCAGTACCACAACTCAATAAGTTATGGACGGGTTTTTATGAAGTTTACATGATTTGTTAGGTGTGTTACGAAGAGTAAATACCCAAGTTTTTGTGATGATCTGTGGGCTTGTTCGTTTGTTGCGGGGTTTAATTTTGGGCTTGTTAGCACAATAACTCAGAAAGTTCTGAGTGGATCTTTATGGAATTTAGAGGAGTTATTAGTAAAGTTTAAAAGACATCAATATAATACGAAATAATAAGAAGTTTTGTGACATATTGACTGCAGCCGGAAGAAGATAAAGGGAGCTTTATACAATGTCTACAAAGAACTGTTAATAAACAGGGATGATTGGATGAAATGTCGTGAAAGTGATTTTAGGAACATCTTGGTTCGTTTTATGTTTCTACCATCATGATAATAACCACTTCTTCAAGACAAAGATAAATTAGCGCAAGCCTTTAGCATGAATTTGCTTCAACCATCGTCAGGGGAAAGATGCATTTATGTCTTGGAGCTATATACAGAAACACGTATCCGCACAGGGAAAGGAAACTCTACCGCAAAAAAAAGTACTTAAATGCTGCCTTATTTTCTTTTTTTAAGAATTTTCCATTGTAGCATGGATGCATATTTTTGTACATAGCTCCAAGACATAACTGCAGCTTTTCCTTAAAGTCGGCCGAGGCAAATTCATGCCGAGAGCTTATGAAAAGTTTTTTTTATGATGGAAGCATGCGTGAGGATGCCTGTTCTGCTATTTTATAATTTATTGAAAAAGATTATTCCACTTTTGTCAGTAAAGAAAACACACGATTTTGCCAAGCCGTATTATTTGGTCCATGATTGGATGGAGCGCTTCACTTCCAGGCAACAGGATTCATCAAGTGTCCAGAGAAGATCATTTGAATGCGTGATATATATTATGCGAATAAATTTCAATCCGCTCCCACGAAAGAAGGATATTGATCCAGTATGCATCATTGTCAATACAGTATGAAAAATTATACTTTAATGAAAAAGATAAACCTACTAACATTATTTAAATATTAGAAAATATTCAAGTCGTTGTTAGCAATGCACAGCTTAGTATAAGCTCTTCTTTATTTAGGCGCTAAGTTGCGTCATGGCAGCGACGAGAACCAAAACCACTCCGCCCGACGGCAAGAGTGGCACTTATTACCTCCGCCAAGGAGGTTATGTTTTCGTCGGATTTCTCTGTTTGTTTGCTTGCTGTCACCAAGGTGACTTGAGAAGTTATGGACAGATTTTGAGGAAATTTACAGGTATTGTAAGGTATGTTACTAGGAACAGATGATTAACTTTTGGTGAAAGTCCGTCCATCGGTTTGTTTGTGTGTTTGTCTGCCTCATTTTTTCTCAATGCCATAACTCATAAAGTTATGGACGGAATTTGATAAAATTCACATGAGTTGTTAGGTATATGAAGGAAAGTAAATGACCAAGTTTTTGGGGTGATCTGTTTCTTCGTTCGTTAGTCACCGTTTCTAATTGTATGTTTGTTTGCCCAATAATTCAAAAAATAATGAATGGATTTTTATGAAATTTATAGGAGTTGTTAGTAATATTAAAAGACATATTTGATTAAATTTTGATGCAGATCTGTTTGTCTGTTTGACTTATGTTTGTTATAATGTTTGTTAGCAGCATAACTCAAAAAGTTTCCAACGGATCTTCACGAAAATTGTATAAACTTTTAATACCATCAAAAGACAGAAATAATTAAACTTTGGAGAAGATACAAAAAATTGTGGCTTCAAAGCCAAATTGAATTTTCGTTGCCGTTGCCTAGCTTGGAGGAGGTATGCGCTCTCAGAGTGCCCTATGTAGTTCATGCCAAGTTTCCAACACGCTGAAAGTGCGCTGGAGACGCTCACTGCGGCCTCCGAGGTCAGTTTTCGCTTGGTTCACGCACTCAGGGCATGAGTGCATGCAGAAATTGCGGCCATGCAGTGTATCCCCCCTCTCTAATTAGACGCATTCCTTGCCTCATTCAAGTTCATGCATGTAGACGGACGTTTGCCCCGATATCTTTTAGATGCCTTTCAGCATCGCTAATGTGAGTGACAGGCAAGATTATCGATGACCTTCTGACCAGCACCTATATCGGTAAAAGGCTGTCATTGAAAACCCATAACCGGATGTTCGGAGAGATTGCTAGTCTTATAAACACACAGATATTACTGACTGCGGGTAATACCCAAAATACTAACGAATTAAATTTTACCAACTTTGAGAGTCCCAACTGATAATCTGAGGTTCAGCAAAATTTATGCCGTAGGTAATTAGATTTCTGCTAGTGCTTCTCATCGTGTTCTTAAGTATTTCATATAATGCCATCTCAAGACAATTATATAGTTATAAATTCATATTTGTATGTTTTGTGTCAAGCTCTTACTAAATAGAGAGGCGAAAAATGGGGCAGGTGGCAGATTTTGTAATTCAGTTGCATTTTCATTGAGGTCGATGACAGGTTGCAGTAGATGGCGAAAGGGGGATCCGTATCTCTTTTTCTAAATGAACTGTTTGCTTGAAAGAGTCCTTGACATGGAATCAGTAAAGATATATGCAGCTTCTCTTAGCGCGGCCATGGAGTCTGATATTGATAACTTTCTTCCTACATCAACACATATGTTTGCTCTCAGTTCAAGGCGCGTAAATTCAGAAGCTGATCAATGAAGCACAAGCGAAGTGACTTTTCTTCACGGAACAGTAGACACAATCATTTTTTCATCATGCTCTTCTCCTCTGATGGAGAGTTGTCGCTTCAATAGTAATACTCAGATGTAATGAAGGCTTCGGTAGCCAGAATACGCAAAGAGGAATTAATGACGTTTTTAATAGTTATTGGGACTGCAAAAGGCCAACACACTGTAAACTAGGACAGGATTGCATTACCAGTACAAAATAAATCCTAAAGAAAATAATAACACGAAAATAATTTATTTTGCATTACATTACTATTATTTATTTAGGCTCTTCACTGCAAACAACCATATCAAGTTTACTAAATAAGCTAACGCAGCGTTACATTGCTATGAAAATGAAAAGAAACCCAATAAAAAATTACTATGTCACAATGACGTGGCTTGCTCTCTTCACTGTAAACAGCCACATCAAGTCCACTAAATTAGATTAAGATTATACCATATCATTGAGGGCAAATGTACTGCAATACTAAAAACTAGCGGAGTTGACAATTATTCACGTTGATATTTGCGCAAGGTTGAATAGTAAAGCCTTTACTTTTTTAATATTAAATTAAGGAAGTTCTCTTAATCAGAAAATTTAGCATCACCTTACTAAATGGACATGGCTCTTTAATTGTTTGCAGCCAGGTTAAGTGTCTTGATATGCTAAGATAGCACATCTACTTCATATGTATATTGAGAGGACTCGTTGTTCACAGCCAAGTAAAGGTTTTCGATCACCTGAGATAACATCACCTGCATCAAGTTTGAAGTCAAGACTCATTCTTTACATCTAAACAAAGGCTCATTATATGCTAAAATAACATTAAAAATAACATTAAAATAACATGAAATGAATACCGAGGACTTACTGTAACAGCCAACTTTCGAGAACACGCTACAAATACTGGCACCAAAAGTATAATTACTAAAGAATGCGGGCCTCCCAAACACGCAGTATGGTTAGGGTAAACTAAGAGGTATCTCGATAAGTTACCCAATAGCACAATTCTCTAATCATTATATGGGTTAGACCAAGGATGATTAGACCTACAAGGTAACACACGCGAAGCTCCCAAGCCTCAGAGCACAATGGGTAATGAGCGTGCGACGTCATAAAATCGTAGTCAGTTAATAAGTAGCTATTTTGCATTGTTTCTCCATCATTTCATCTGGGCCTCCAGGGTGTCCTTCATGCCCTACAGTCTCTACAGTTGCACAAAAATATGTATC
>LQNS02278144.1:522264-562429 GCA_001587735.2 Parhyale hawaiensis
TGAATAAAGAACCGTGGCTGAATAAAGAACCGTGGCTGAATAAAGAACCGTGGCTGAATAAAGAACCGTGGCTGAATAAAGAACCATGGCTGAATAAAGAACCGTGGCTGAATAAAGAACCGGAGCTGAATAAAGAACCCTGACTGAATAAAGAACCGTGACTGAATAAAGAACCATGGCTGAATAAAGAACCGTGGCTGAATAAAGAACCATGGCTGAATAAAGAACCATGGCTGAATAAAGAACCGTGGCCGAAAAAAGAACCATGGCTGAATAAAGAACCGTGGCTGAATAAAGAACCATGGATGAATAAATAACCATGGCTAAATAAAGAACCGTGGCTGAATAAAGAACCGTGGCTGAATAAAGAGCCGCGGCTGAGTAAAGAACCGTGGCCGAATAAAGAACCATGGCTGAATAAAGAACCATGGCTGAATAAAGAATCGTGGCTGAATAAAGATCCATGGCTGAATAAAGAACCATGGCTGAATAAAACTAAAGAACCATGGCTGAATAAAGAACCACGGCTGAATAAAGAACCGTGGCTGAATAACGAACCAGAGCTGAATAAAGAACCGTGGCTGAATAAAGAACCGTGGCTGAATAAAGAACCGTGGCTGAATAAAGAACCGTGGCCGAATAAAGAACCATGGCTGAATAAAGAACCGTGGCTGAATAAAGAACCAGAGCTGAATAAAGAACCGGAGCTGAATAAAGAACCGGAGCTGAATAAAGAACCGGAGCTGAATAAAGAACCGTGGCTGACTAAAGAACCGTGGCTGAATAAAGAACTGGAGCTGAAAAAGGAACCGGATCTGAGTAAACGTTCGAAGTTGACAGTGAAAATTTAATGGCTAAATCTTGACACTTGTGCTCAACTTCAAAGCCGGTTGCCTTCCTAAGGTAAAGCTATTCCTACTTCAGAAAGTGGGGCATAGTAGAAGTTCGTTAGCCTTAGCATGATATGACCTTTCCGACTTCTATATTTTTTAGACGCAAATTTAATGAAAAATGCTCAATATGTAATTTTCAATAAAGTGGTAAGAAGTTCCTATTGTATCACAAACATATAGATGTATACCTATAGCGACATATACGCGGAATTGCGTGACTTAAGTTTATAGAAGAGAACTTCACGCACACACAGGCAACGTAGGAATGGTTAACAGGCCCTAGACACGAGTCACACGAGCAGTCTGCGACAATAGGGCTAATGCAACTTGTCTCATTTGGTTGCGGTAGCGCAGTGCTTCATCACTTCACTGCTGCCAGGGCTTCATCACTTCATGTCTGCAAGCGGCTCCGACTCACTTGTCAGCTCTGGTGTCAGTTCAGATCATCTCGCTTAGCCCGTATAGCTACCAAATAAATTTCATTAAAATTTTTCATCAGCTGTTTACTTGGCATTTCTTTACAAATCGAGCATACCACGAATTTAAGAAACTTCTGTTGCACAAAATGAGACTTTATTTCACAAATTATTGCAAAATAGTTTCTTTTCCGAAAATCAAATGTTATCATACAGTTGCTCTCCATAATTACACTTCAAGCCTTTAATATTGTTTTTTTAATTTGTTGCGTATAGAAATTTTAGTAGTATGTACAGGTTTGCAAGTCAATATTGAATGCAAAAGAATTAAGTCAACTAGCTCACAAAGTAGGAAAAAATAATGGGAGAACATATAAATAGGCCTATGCGTCTAGGGCACCGTGCAGTCAGGCCCAATTGCGGGACTAAAATCTGCCCTAGGGGCCAGTGTCCAGTCAATGTATGGTGCGGTCTATGGGTGATCTTATCAAAATGTGATCAAAAGTTGCAACTGTATGGCTATGCTTGATTAAATATGGGAATTAGACTAAGTCAAGCGGAAATTGCAAAATTTTAGCCGTTGCGCATTGTACCCGCAGCTAAAGAATTGTCATCCCCCTAAGTTTACGAAGTGCTTGGAAAACCCAGTTTCGGACAAATCTCTCGCTGTAGATACAAAATAAACATTTGATCACTGCAGGCAATTTGCAGGAGAACTGCCTACAGGAATTCAACCTAAACCAACTCAGGCTGGGCTAGCTCACTCCAACGGCTCTTAATTCCATAAGAATGCTGTGGAAGAGCGTATGCCAACTTCTTAATGATCTGTTCATACTTACCTTCACCTATAATGCGACATTTTTGCTGCATACATGCAGTTTTGCAATATATCTAATACTAAACGCTTCAAATGATTGATTGTTGTTGATTCGGCCTATCCCCGCAAACCGATATTAAGGCCGTTGCTTCAAATTGGATAATGTATCGAAAAACTCAAATCATTAGGCGACCTGATTAAAAACACCAACGTGCTGGATGTTGCCCTCAGTTTGCCCACGCTGCTAGATGTAGAAGAAAGTACTCTTGTAGTGAAACAGCAAATTCTTTGTGACTTCGTTACGATGCGGCGCGTCACCCTCGAAGTTATTAACGCAGTATATTCTGAATAATAATTAAGGAAATGCTAATCCCTCTTATCAATAGAACAAGAAGCCGTTTCGTGAAGGAATAGACACAACTGAATGAAAATCACGAGCACCCCGGATCCCTTTTGTTTATCGCTCCTCTTACTAACTATTGTTCTCTGAAGAATATCATGTAATTTTTGTATTAACCGTCTGGTCTATTTGCAAATCGAAAACTCAGAGAAAAAAAGTGAAGCATTCCAAGAGCTCAGACTTCAAACACTCAACGCAGGGTTAAAAAAAATTCAATTATCCAGGATTGCGTTTGAATCGTCATCAAAACTAAATCACCTGTTCCTCGCAACATTCCTACCAGTTCCAACAAATTCAATGGAGATCCATCATACATGATCAAGTTAAGCCACTGAGAGACGAATTATCACCAAAGTATTAACTGTTCCTCGTAACATTCCCAAATGCTCCTGTAAATTTTATGAAGATCCATTCATAATGTATTTAGTTACGTTGCTCACAGACAAAGAAACTGACTGATGAAAGCCGGTAAAAACATAACCTCCTCGGCGAATGTAATAATTAATGTTTCGATGTGAGAAGGAAACACAAATCAGGACGTGAGATTGCTAAAAGAGTTACTTCATGAGTCTTCATAGCCCTATGACATAATCGTTAGTTATACCTTAGAAACCCTTATTATTAGCTCAATTTTTTTTCGTTTATCAGGGTTTTAGGACATCATACAGGCTAGGATGAGATATTTTAAAAATGTCTTCTAAATATTTACCGTTCTCGAGGATAGGGGATAACTTATCATCTCCTAGACAACGCATTGGTAGCGTGGCTTTTGTATCAGTAGTTTGACACTGATTTTTATTCCACAGTTAGTGGAAACCAGTCAATTAGAAGTTTGGAACATGGTTCGTAACTTCCTTAAACACAGGAGGTCATCTACGCGTGGTACAGCATTTTAAAGGGAGACTGGCCTGACAGCACGCTCACAACAGCACACATATCATGAATTAAATTTAAAAAGAATCCCAAAATTATTGATCAAGGAGGGTATGAAACTCATTTATGGAGAACAAAACCTTCACATTCGACAATTTTATTTACAGGCAACTTATAGGAACTGTCATAGGCACTACAGTAGCTCCAACTTATGCGACGCTCACCTTGGGGCACTTGGAATTTAAACTATACCGCACAGCTAACAGAAACTACCCGTTTAACGCGGCGTAATACTTTAAATTGGAATGTAAAAGATATTTTGACGATGTTTTATCAATTTCTGAGGAAAATCAAGTTAAAATCCATGAAATATAAAGCATGCTGCTTTTAATGGTGCGTGCCTAAAAAAAAAATTTTTTTTTTTAATTTTAACTACACTGTGCACTATGACGAAATCTACGGTGAGAGACGCTCACATTTCAGTATCTATATGACACGTAGCTTTGAATTTTAACTCTAAATTAATTTTGTATTCGTTACGTTTAGGAAATAAAAATGGCTATCCAGTATTTTTAATCAATTTTATTTAATATATAAATTTACATAATAATTGGGAAGCAACCCTTTTATTATACATGTTCGGTTAAAAACCACGCCATAGTTCTTTATTAAAATATCTTTATTAAATTTCTGTAGAAATCGAATCTTTAAAATTATAGCTTGTTCTGTACGATCGATGAAGGAGCTCGCCGAATTTGAGAGAGCTGAGTTCTTCGCGACGCGTTTCAACCATCGCACATGGTCATCTTCAGGCTGGATGTTGAAGCAACTGAAGCTGGTGAACGGTGAGAGTAAAACCGAAGGAGCTGAACTGGATTAAAAGAATCGCCTGAACTGATATCGCTGTGTTCGCAACCTACATATGTATATCGATGATGGAGCGTACCGTTGTGCTTTTCTCAGAAGCTGATTGGCTGCTTGGCAAAGTAGTCAGTCAAAAATTATTATGGCGCTGCTTCGTCAGCTTTCTGGGTCCCATGGAGCTTCAATGCACGGCTTTATACTATTGTCTGAGCGTTGATTATTATTTTTTTTTTTTGCTCTGATGGCTAATGCTCCCAGTATTTGAAGACGTTGATGGTTGGAGTTGCGGTGCAATATTGTGGTTCCAGACACTAGAATGGCTCTTTTCAAAAGAGAATTATGTTGCTGCAGTGTATGTATGTCTTCGGTCCTCCATTAGCGAGATGAACCGTCAGTCTACGAGAAAGGGTTATGGTTATCATGCCAATATAGAAGTGTTTTTTTGGAGTTCACAGTCTCCAATTTGACAAGTGTACTCGTACAAGTCATTTGTTTCTTTCAATGGTGCCTTGTTGATGATGCTGTTTTTCATGATAAGTGAGCTGACTGTTGGGCTCTAGTAGTAGATTAACAGGCTTAGCCTGCCGTCCCTGTTAGTGCAGGTGGTATTGTTACCTCCGCCAAGGAGGTTATGTTTTCGTCTGGTCTTTCAGTCTGTCTATTTGTCTGTTTACCCGTTTATCTGTCTGTCACCAAGATAACTCAAATAGTTATCGACGGATTTTGATGAAATTTACATGAATTGTTAGGTATATTACGTAGAGTAAATGACCGAAGACTTGGAGTGATCTGTTTGTTCGTTCGTCAGTCACTGTTTCTAATTTCATGCATGTTAGCACAGTAACTGAAAAAAATATTGATGGAATTTTAGAAAATTTATAGGAGTTGTTAGTAATGTTAAAAGCCATAAATGAATGAATTTTGGTGCAGATCGGTTTGTTCGTTTGCATGTTTGAGCCATATTTGTCATTATGATTGTTAGTAACATAACTCGAAAAGTTTTGAACAAATCTTCACGAAAATTGCTTAAGCTGTTAATACCATCCCAGGGCACAAATGATTAGATTTTGGAATTGATACAAAGATCATTATGGTTTTAAAGCCAAATTGAATTCTTCGTTACCGTTGCCTCGCTTGACGGAGGTATGCGCTCTCACAGTGCTCTAGTTTTTCATGATTTACTTCAGTACGCGCTCGTCTGTCTTGTACGTTGGTGAAATTTGGTTGTAGCAGAAGACCGTGTGGGTGGTTGCTGTACTTGCCGGATGATCCAGTTGGTTGTTGAGGGCGTTAATATAGGGTTGGAGATTTCTTAGTTCTCAAATACAGAGTTGGAGTAGCCGTTATTGATGATGGTTTGCTTCAGTGATCTTGTTGCTTGGTCGAAGAGGGTCCAGCAGGTTGAGTTGTTATAACATCGGTGAATGAGTGCTCGTATTGTACCGTCCTTATAGCGTTGTGGCCATGCGCTGACAACATTCAGATAAATTTTGAAGATTCGATGTGTAGAAAAATCTAAAAGGGATATTTTAACCAAGAAATATGGCGTGGTTTATAACCGAACATGTATATGTATGCACATATATATATGTTGAGTCGCCCGAGAAGTTCATGCCGATTGCTAAATGAAAGAAAAAGGTCAATAAGTTAAGCCATTGCAGTTTTAATCGACAAAATATGAACAAAGCTTAGCGAGATGCTCATGAACGGCGGATTTCGATAAGTTGAGGTTTTTGTCTGTTCTCGGGTTGTACAACGGTAGTGACTTGATTTGGTCATCATCTGCGAGAATGGTCTGCCTGATCGCTCATTATCGCTAAGGAAAATAGTAAGTAAGGTTGCAATCCCCAGATCGGAACCTCGCGAGTCACTTCCGTTCAGTTCTTTCGGATAAATAAGCAACACCGTAAACTGCTCATACTTTTTGGATGTTTGTGAGTCATTCTTTCCTTTACGTAAATTGAAAAGCAACAATTGCTAAATATGAATCTTTTTAATTATTCCATTTAAAAGGTTACAGAAATTACAGGATCTTAATCCTTCTTCCAGGAAAAAACTGGATCAGTTGTGGAAATAGAGCTGTAGTCAAATCTTATTCTCCGGATTCAATCATGTTTTAAAATAGATCGAAAGATCAACTACTAAAAAGACACAAACTTTGTTGCACAACCCATATATAACTCATGTAACGACGATAGCACACGCATCTAATTTGTGGGAATTGCCTAGCAGATCAGTGAGTGCTTTGTTGAATACAGATGAAGGTTGGCGCAGCCGCTATGTTTCCGATGGAAAGATTTTGCCTACGCAATAAGGTATTGTTTTAGCTGGGATTTGTCTAAAGGTCGGTGTGTTGCCAATATAATGAGGATCTTTATGAATTGTACACGAGTTATTTGGAATGTCACCAGCAAGAGATGTGCTAGCGCCGCGCGTTATATATGTTTTGTAAATAAAAATACATCTGTAGCAAGTGGTTCTAGGGGAATTCCACCGCGAAAAATTCCACCGTAGGAAAATTCCACCGCGGAAAGCTCCACTGCATAGAAATCTCAACGTAACATTTCCTAGTCAAAAGTAATTACAGTGAACTAACATGCGTTAATTATTTGAGAAGTATTTTGATCCTTAACAGCTGGTCCAGCTAATTTAGCTTTGCGACCAGCTCCGTAGGCTATGCTAAATTAACTTCCCGTGACCGTGAAGGGATAACACCTAGCTCTCTCGATACACATTGGTTCAACTAAGCCACAGAAGAACTAAAGAACCCTGTTATCAGAAACTCCTACTTTAGGCAAGCAGGATGTATTCTCCAATTCGGAATATTGTGGCTAAGGTTCGCTAGTTTTCGCAATTCTAATCTAGCATTTTCACGAACTGATTACAGAGTATTAGCAGGAAGCTCTCTAGTAGGAGCCGTCGTAGCGCTAGTGATCCTGTTTTTTATTGCATTTGCAGCTTGTTTAGCAGTAATGAGGGCCCCATTAACTGGGTGGTCGTGCAGACTACTTTGGAAAATAATATCGCTAGCATCAGGGCCATAAACAGTGTGCACACGGGCTCTTCGGCCTCTGTAGTAAAATTCACAATCCCAATATGTTTTAGTCTGCGAAATATTATCAGTAAATTTTTCATTGCAGTAGTTTTTGTTCATCTACTAATTTCAGCTCATTCTTTTCACTTCGTATAAAAGAAATAGCCATAGTGGGGGTCACAAATAAAATATATAAGACACAGCAATTTCAAAGCACGTGTCATGTCAACGACAGCTAAATTTAATCTGTTTCAATAACTTACAAGATTTTAATGTTGAAAATGCCTCTATATATTAGTAACTATTCTAACAATGTAAAGATATTACTATATGCATCAAAAAAACTAATATAATCTATATATACTTTAATTTATCTCGTAAGTGTTATAACACCGTATAAGACTACAATATTAAAAAAAGTGTCAAGTATACTTATAAAATCGTTTCCAAAATATAGGAACCGCAGATTTTTTCCGATGCAACTCCTATGGAACTTTCCGCGATGGAACTTTCCGTGGTGGAATTTTCCTATGGTAAAATTTTCCGTGGTGGAATTTTCCTATGGTAAAATTTTCCGTGGTGGAATGCTCCTATGGTAGAATTTTCCGCGGTGAAACTTCCGCGGTGGAATTCTCCGGTCACGGTAGCAAGTTAGGGCACGTCAATTACAATGAAAATGTAGATAATTGACAATGATAAAAATGTTCAATAGATTTATCAAACAAATAAATAATGATGAACGTATTTTCAGTTGATTGTTCGATATCATGCAATCATTGCATATGCCCTTGGAGACGAGCTACTCCTCCACATATATTGACCTAAGTTGGAGCTTTCAAACATGTGAGGCAGTGAAACGATACAGATTTCATCGGTGACAGTATTTAGTGGTAAGGGCTTGAAGCTCTAGTAGACATATTAAATTGAGCCGTCAGATATACAGTACATTGCGCAAACACCACTGGCTCAACTAGCATAACATAATACGCAACGCCACGGTTCACAATGAGTTTTAAATCTTGAATATATCGAAGAAAAGTGATCAACGGGATGTCTGACAGCATAAAAGATTGCTTGTGTGCTCAAGTTCTTCTGACGGCAAAATTATCAGCAATCTGTAGCAGTTTGAAAGACAAGACACAACACTAAGCCTTGTGATCATCCACGCAAACAACACAATAAGTAATAATATTTGGTGCGATGCAATGAAAAATAGTAATTTGCCTGAAAAATTCAAGACACCATTATATGAAAACACATATTTATTATATACCTGTTTGGTTATAAATTCTCTGGCGAAAAAACACGACTCTGGCGCTATAGAAATGCTCGCATACTTTTTTCAATTTCTATACCTTCGGACAATATACTCTAATCTTTTACCCTTTCCGATGCACGAGGTCTGGCAGGCCGCATGAATTTGAGGGGTCAGCATTAATACTAAATGATACTCTAGCAATCATGGTGTCTTCGATATTACGCTAATGCATCTTACACCTAAAGTATGGGCAGCGCATGCGAGATAATTTCTTACTGGTAAGTGTTATCAGTAAGTTTATATTTCACATATGCCCAATAATTTTCTTTTGCATTCCTTACCATCCAATTCCTACACCAGCCAGATCCATGGGCCTTGACAAACATTAATTATCTGGGCACGTTTGATCACTGCGTCTTTTCTTTGAGGCGTCTTTTGGGACTGCGATTCCAGAAGCGCTAAAATATAATTGGACCGCTCAAGTCTTTCCCATGGGCACAGATTTCCGACACTGAATTATGCAAGCCTAACAAAACCACAGAACGAAGACGCTGGTATCACAACTGGCATCTTCAATGGGGACGCTTCAACACCGAGGGAACACAAAGTGTTTGTACGGTACGTCTGCGTGCGCTTACAATAGGCGTCACAGATACAGGGCTTCACAGCCAGGGACCCTGTCCACTCAACTGGAATCTTGAATGGGGACACTTCAACCCTGTGACGCTGGCAGCGCGTTACCGCTATGATACATATGTGTGCGCTTACGATCGGGAACACGGGTTGCAGGAATACAAGACTGGGAGACGCTGGCAGTACCTTCTACGATGATAAAATTATTTGCGCTCACGATCGGGGACGCGAATTACGGGACTTCGAGGACGGGAAACTATGGCATAAATATAACACAGCGGCGCACAACACATTGTCTGCTGAAGCTTCCACATATTATAATAATTGAAGAAGTGCGTCAGGACAGCAGTAATATACGATCACACTTAATAATAAATAGCTCGGGTGTATTAATGACCTGGCTTCATTCCCAGCTCGTATCTTGTAATTATTCCCAGGTAAATGGACACAATCGTCGCACAACGTAGAGCACAGTGACACAAGAACACCATGTCGGCTAAAACTGTTCTGTTAATAGAAGAATGCCAACACAGCATTACTCTACGCAAACAGTGTGAGTAAAAATGAGCTCGTGCGTATCAACCAGTCCTTTGAGTATGACACAAGAGGTTTTACATAAAATTGATAGATAGTAGATTCACTGGCACATCTATACACAATCAGTAGAAAGGAGCTCCAAAAGTGCGCGGAGGTATAGAAACAGGAACACAAATCCAAATCTGCGAGTAAAGGTAGAGAACTACAACGACCGTCCTAGTCAGAGAACAGTCAGAGAACGGATGCCCAACAATTTTTTTTTTCAGATTTTATAATAATTCAGAGCTAGGGTCTAAATTTGATTGTTGCAAATGAGTCGTTAGTTATTTCCATTCAATGCATGTTTATAAATTTCTCGAGTATACAGTTGATGCTTATCACTTTGAATGCTGCACAATGTTTCGTATATTGTTTCATTATTCAGTGCTCTTTTATATTCACCCATTATTTTTGGAGGCTCTGAATTAATACGCCTTCCTAGAATTTTGGTACTATAACATTCTAGAAAGATTCCCATCTCCTATCGCAATAAAATACAGCAGTTCGTGGTCAATCACGGGAGCTTTAAAGACGTCATTCTGCACGACGACGCAAGGCTGGACTAATTATAGATCTATATTTCAATTTTCTAGCCAATAACGTCGGTCCATATTCATGCAGCAACGTCGCACCCAATGCTGAAGCCACACTAGGCATTTACACACGCAACTTGATGCAAGGATGCGAGACTATGACGTCATTTGTTCCCCGGTATTATGCTACCGATTATAAATATGTATCGAAACGGCCCGGGAGCTGCTCATCCTAGCTACAAATTGGGCGTAGAAATGCATATGTGGCCTCGGCATAACAACTAAGCTTCCCCCGCCACCAGATGAGAGCAGGTTCTGTCCCTCTGCCAGTGGCACAGGTTAGCTGGTTGGTGGCGCACACGTCGCGTACAATATGCACTGCTCAAGAAAGCAAGCAAGCTATATTAAAAAAGAATCTAAAAAACATCTTATATCTATGACAATATTTCACCAACAATGTAAGTATGTTAGAGTTTGCTTAATCAGGCAAATGTTTTTACAGAAACTGCTACTAGTTGAACTTTGCACTCCAGGGTACACGTCGCTCTCGGGTTCTTGTATACTGGCAGAGCCAAGGAATAATTCAATAAAGTCCATGGAAGTAGGATATATCTGGTGATAACCTCTGAAATTTTCAAGATATCATCGAAATATTCTTCACCCTCTTCGATCCTCCCACCTGATGAGCAGAGGTTACAGCGAAACGCGTCGTGGGTAATAAAATTTCAACTAATTGATTTACTTCTCATCTAATTCTTCAATATGTACGCCATCTACAACCAGAATATATATATAATTATATGTGTTAAACAGTATTGAAATCGTAATACGTTTAATACACATCTACGTACCACTATTTTACTTGCTCAATGCCTTCGATTTATTTTTGGAATGCTTTGTATAGCCAGTGTTCCTTATCTTTTCTGCTGCATATCACAAATTTGTAATATTGATGCGTCTGTAGACATGTGAAGCAACGACTTCGTAACAAATTATTCAATTTAGGTGAAGACGTGTTCGCTTGCCTCTCCACAAGCCGATCTGTTTTGGTGGCTGTTAGCAACATAGCTCAAAAAGTTATGGACTGATCTTCACGAAATTTATTGAGAAAGTTAGGTATGGTAGGTGGAAAGCATGGTTAACTTTCGAAGAAGACCCGTGTAGTCACTTGCTTTTGTTTCTTTGTCTGATTAATTTTTTTTCTTTGTTCAAATAATTCAAACAGATACGAACGGATCTTCATGACATTTGCAGGAAAGATTGGGAATAGTACGAAGAGCTTCTGACCATTTTTTTAAGATAATCTATCAGTCCCTTTGTCTCTTTTTTCCCAGATCATAACGCAGTAAGCTATGGACGCATCTTCAGGAAATGTTCAGACATTGTTTCAAATGCCATAAAGGGCACAAATAGTTAAGCTTTGGTCATGGTTTGCTCTTCAGTTTGTCTGTTTGACTGTTTGCTTGGGTTGGTGTTTTAAGAATATAACTCAAAAAGTTACGAACATATCTCCAAGAAAATTACAGGAACTGTTAAAGTCAGAAGCCTCGAATGACCAAATCTTAGCGATGATAAATAGGATATTATTTTGTCAGGATCAACTTGATTTTTTCATTATCGTTGCCTTACCTGGAGCTCTCAGAGGTGTTCTCTAGTTTTGATTATAACCATGTCTATGGTTTCTGATCCTGTCGCATAGCATGGTTTCAATTCGTCATTCTTCACTCCAGAACTACTCTTCAGAGTGGCTGGTTATACAGGGCGTTACCTTTGATTATACAAATGCAATTTTTTTGCTCATTTTTCAAGATGAGTGTCAAACAATTCAAATGTTAATAGTAAGTTAGTGCACAGGTATGCTGTAGCTTTGAAAACAAATAGAGAAGAATAAAACGGAACCATTTCCCACGTTTTAGCAACATTTGCTTATCGCACGGGGTTCTGCTGTTACGCCAGATTATGCAACATCACTCTCTAGTCAACACGGGCAAGAAAAGTGGTCTAACCGGTGAAGAAAAGATGAAAGGGACCTCGTTATTGGCTTCTGGTAAGACAACACTCGAAGTTTCCAAGAAATTACAGCGTGATCACCGAACAATTAAGGCTTATGCAATTGAAGGTAAAGTCAACCGGAAAACTCCAGATAGAGCCTCTACGAGGGAATTGACTGCTTGTAAGCGCATTACTGTTAGCGCGTCTCTGGGACCGTGCTACACTGTGCTATACGGGCTATACTGTTGAGTATGCTGTAGTCTTGGGTGGTATCGCGGATTAATACAGGTTCTTGTGGTCAGACGTGGTGGCGGCTATAGAGGGATGCACATGGGCAAGGGAAACTCCATTCAGTGTATATCCATATATTGGGAACTGGACGTATGAGACACATGATAGGCGGTGTCTAAGACGTTCGGGGTACGTCTAAGAGCTACTAGTAACCGGTGAGCTCTGGGCTGGCTCATAATGGTGTGGAGCGCTTTTATAACCTCGCCACAAGGTGTCGCATCACCTGATCATGCATCCGGTCAGTAAACTGAGGGCTGTCACATGCTCAAGAAATGCGACATCTGAAGGTTTCTATGGCTAGAAAACAACTTTCTACAAGTAAGATGATATTTGAAGACACTGGAGCCCCAGTACTAATCAGAGAGACAAGATGTGAGGTTCTGCAGAAGCTAGGGAAAGTGGAAAAGGCAATAAAACGACCTCTTTTAAGAAAAACTCATAGAGAAAGTTGGGTCAAATGGGCTGAAGAGAACATGAAAACTAATTTTTCCAATGTTATATTTACTGACTAATACAGAGCCACTCTTGATGGTCCAGATGGATGGGAGTCTGGATCGGTCCTCTATAACCGACCTCAACAGACACGGCTTAAGTGTCAACAAGGTGGTGGAGGTGTAATGTTTCGCGCCGGATAGTAGGTGACACCTTTATTGGTCCATTTGAAGTGGCACAAAGAGTTAAACTGCATGCAGAAAGGTACTGCCAGTTTCTTAAAGCCAACTTGATTTCATGGCTTGATGAGCAGACTATCGCACGCAGATCCAAATTGGTATTTCAACACGAAAACGCTTCCTCACGCCGAGCACGGTAGCTGCTAACTGACTTACGGATGGAGGATTTAAACCAAAAAGAATTATGACCTGGCCAGTGAATAGCCCCGATTTAAATCCCATTGAGAACCTAGGGCAATGATCATAAGGAAGGTCTATGAATGTGGTCGGCAGCTTTCTAGCAAAGTAAACCTGTGGAATGCAGTAAAGACAGTTGCAGATTGTATTCCACCATCTGAAATATCAAACCTGACAAAGTCTATTGATAATCGCCTTAAAAAATCATGAAAAATGGAGTTTCATGTTTAAATTTAACTTGTTTTGTCTACCACTACTGAACACTTCAGTATTTATTAAATTGTTTTGGTTATAATTTCTTGGTTTTGGACGAGTAATAAAAATATTCCTGTCCACTTGTATATATTTCCTCTCTGTGATGTTTTTATTTATTTGTTGCGTAATCTGAGGTAAAAGTAAAAAACTCGTATATAAGCAAATTGTATGATAAACTTAGCAAATGGCTATATATTTCTTTTACAAGTGCTGTTTATATTTGCACACAGCCATACATTTAGTTAATATTGATGTTTCTATGTTCGACTCTTACCTTGAAAGATAAATTTAAAAAATTGTATTAGCATAGTCAAAGTTAACACACTGTAGTTACAAAGTAAGCAATTGGAAGTTTTTATACCTATTGATAATAATGGCCAAATATTCGCTGTGCAACAAAACTGTGCAGGCTCATGATCAAGGGGCAAAAGCGAGAGAGTTGACCTCTCGTGGTGGCAGCGTGGCAGTGGGGCAGCGGCCAAATCGATGGGCGGTTGTTGCCAGGTTATAAGGTGGGGGCGTGTGCTCGCCATTTCTCTTGTAACGCAAAGGGGCGAGGCCTCGACGAAGGTACGAAGGTTCACTGGGTCTACCGCTTCCGCTTCTTGTGCTTGTAACTGCGCAGCATGAATGCAGTGGTGCTAATATTGTGCATGAATTAAGTACATTCTCTTACTTTACTAAAATGTTGTTGATGGATTTAAAGTTTGAATAAATATGTTACTGGAGCATGCATCGTCGTTTACTCTTTGAGCTGAAACGATGTATTTATATTCTTTGTATGCCACCGAAAATTTCTGCTTCTACCGTGCGTTAATAGGAAGGTCAGAACATGGATAGATCGAAGTTCTTCTGTAATACTTTACTTGCCCTTGTCGCAGCAAGAAGTTAACGGACAAATAGTCGCTGTTCAGGGACATATGGCGGTTTTGCGCTGGACGTGTTTATAAAAACTAATCATTTTCTCAATTGGATGCGCAAAAAACCATCAGTTCTTTTAGTTCACCAAAAAACTTGAGAAAATGTTATGAACTTGCATTTGAGATCACGAAGTTTCACCTGTCTTTCATTTTCAATATTAATCTTCGATCACACTTAATTCATTCTGAAAGGAAATCGTGTGGATTGCTACAAGAAGCGCTTTAATAATTGGTCGTAAAATTGGAGAAATCGTTTTTTGTAGTCTTCGTCGAATGTGGTCATAAACAAACAATAGAATACACATGAATATCACTGTTTTTCTTCACACGAAAGGCGTCATTCTGGATAAAGTAGTTTAATAAATGCTAATTGTTTTGCTCCAATTTTCTATAATTCTCTCATATCTTTTGAACACAGAGACTGGCGGAGTGTGTAGTTTTCGAGAACGTCTTATCAGTGTCCTTGCTGATTGATCTCTAAATTTTTCATTTTTTCTTCATGTTAATTTTATTTGTTTTTTTTTTTGGCAGCGTATACCTTTTGAGTGCCTCGGTCAAAACATTGAAGGGCGTATTATTGAGAATAGGGGCCATCTTCGTTTTTCATCTAACAGACGGATGTAAACATTGTCCTTCAGTCGTGAATATTTTACATGAACAGGTTTTCATTAGTAGGGCAAATTTGCCAGATTATTCTGAGCACACAGCCACCAGGTTGGCACAGCAGACGAAGTTGGCTCACATCAGTCGAGGCCCGCACAGAGAAAAATATAACTCCTACACGGGCAGTGATAAGTTAGCTGCGGTCGTAGTTCTTCCGGTGTAATATTTTTCACCTTCCACTACATTCACCCTGCATCTATCAAGTTCATTGTAAAGTGCGTGTCAAAGCGACACAATGGATAGTAGATTGCGTGTGTGTGTGTGTGTTTATATTATTACCCCCCTGGGTATGTAAAAGAAGGCATGGTTATTTTATAATTAATTATTATTGATAATAATTAATGAACGAATGATATTCCTACTGTAAATGAATAATTAATTACAAACGATCCAGCTGATCATTCTCGGAAAATAGCACATGAGAGGATTGTGACTTTGAAAATAATGTAGAAAAATGCACATAACAAGTTAGACATGTCCCCAAGGGGCGAGCTATTCCCCAGCTTACCTAACTAAAAGACTTAGCGATTGGGTCTCATACTGGAGCTGGATCAGTAAAACACACGTAAAGATCTCACAATATATTGGAAAAAGAGCATGGAAATTCAATACAAAGAGGAAACCACATGAAAGCGAGAATTAAATAAGCTGTTTTGACACACTTGGATACAAATCTGAATCACAGCTGATACCGGTCATAACTGAACACTTTACAAGTACTCAGGAGATATATTTATGTGTGAAAGGTTGAGTACCATCAGAAACACAAATTTATCAGTCGAAATATTGAGCCAGGTGGCAAAAACGATACTCTCAGACAGCGAAGATGTAATACAATGCATGCATAAACAAACATTTTATCATATCGATGCTGTGTTTACGAAAACTCCGGGAAAAGGACCACACTGGCTATGCATGTTTCATTCATATCTCAACACATTTCGATCACCATCGTCTCCAACACCCCAGTCGGAAATTATGGTTGTGATTGTAGTAGAATATAGTGGTGTATGAGAGATTTAAGTCGATTATGGATGATGAAACAATATAGTAGATATGTCGACCATAACATAACGTTGATTTTAGTATATTTAGGTCGATATTGGTGGAGGCAATGCTGGTTGTTTAAGGTTTGTCAGGAAACGAAGGTCGATGGTAGTATATGGATGCTTGACGACTATATATGGTAGATGGTAGTACATGGATGTTTAATGACTACATATGGTAGAGCATATGCTAGAGCATAACTCTGGTAGCGTATCAACAGATTTCCGTTCGTACGATCCCAACATTATCGACCAAAATAATATTGTATCACTATAAGTTTAAATGCGAAAAATCTAAAAATTCATATCATAGTGCAAAAATTGTGCATACTTTCAGTCTTTTCTTTCCTGCCGATAAAATATAAAAATTGCAGGGTATATATGGACACTAACAGCATTGAAATTATTTTCATCTATTGTTTCTCGATTTTTTTACGCTTAACCACTTCAGCGTAGCTACCCATTTTCTTCACTTTTTTTGTTGCATCTCTTTCTAAATAGTATTGCAGTCTTTGATCAAATATTGCCATCTATTTTTATGTTCATTCAGTTCATATCTGTAAAGATTTATCAAGAAATTATTCCCAATAGCTTCACGTGAAAGATGTCAAGTTTCATGAAATATTTAACCTTAAGTACCCTGACAACAGGTACGGCGAAAACTTATCAATCGAGTTGTGACTTCCTCTAAACTGGGTAGTGTAGCTCTATACCGACTTAGAGTTAAAGAAGTTACATATAAACGTGAGTTAACTGCACCGACTGGTTCAAGCCCCTGCTCTAGCATCGTTCTGAAGTTTAGAGCCTTAGACCATTCTGAGTTGCAGGCCTAACACGCATGCATTAATTAAAGTATTTTTTTATAAGAAAGTAATCATCAGCAAACAAAGCAGGCATCGATTGCCTAATATGTCAACAGTTAAAAAAGTTTATCTTGGTTGAATATAGTTGTATCATCCGCTAAACACAGTCAATTTTGGTCGTGAATGGTGTTTCTTACGGTTCACTATGGTAGATCTTCGTTGTACGCTATGTACAGCTAAAACCTTAATGGTTGTATTTGGGTATTTATCGTCGGGAATTATGGTTGGCAATATGGTCGAAGGTTGTGACATATCTCTACAATACTGCACCCCATTAATGGTTGAATTTGGAGGATATTTCGATTATAAACAACCAAAGTCTCGACCGTAATCATAGTTGTTCTACTATAATCACAACCATTATTTCCGACTGGGTCTAGACGCTCAAATTGAGGATACAATAGAAATTGTATGTATATATATATATATACTCGGGCAGATTAGAGTATCACACTACACCATGGTTACGTATATGAATGTATAGTAATTTTAACTTACTATAATCATTATTTTCTACATTTTAAACTAAGGCATTTTTGTACGTTGCTTTTTTTTAAGCGCGATAAGGGTGACATGAACAGACTACAAGCATAATTTTTTATGTACACACATCTACATTTCCTTACGCTTAAGACATTTACCTGTAAAATAAAACCTTTTCTGCCGGTTTCTCTGCAGTAAGTCCACTTCTATCAATGCAATAATACTCCATATTAGTTGACTAATGACACCTACCCTACTCTCACTTCGAGACACATCACTTGCCAATATGAGAAAACGTGAATCACATCGCACTGCGAAGGTCCAGTGATACACTTGCTGGAATACTTAATTAACACTGAGAAGTAAGACAGTAAAAGAGAAAGTTTCTGCCTTGACTTCGTCATTTTTCATCTCCTCCTCAGACTACAATTATCGAAGTGATGACGCTCCTACGCAGACCACTTAGGAAAATAGGCTGCAACTGAAGTCTACTGTCTACACAGAAAGTAGTTAAACTGCTACTCCATTACTTGCAATTGAACTCGCGGAGACGGTAAATACTTCCTATTCTTCACGCACAGCATGGATATTTTAAGTTCGTGCGACTTTTAAAGAGGCAAACCCTCTCAATCTATTTAGCATAGACAACACGTTGACTCAATCACGGTGCTCTTGCCGCATCTTGAGGAAACATTGCTTCGATTACGACTGCCAACTTTGACACGTATGTCACAGAGGTCACTGCAGTTTGTATATTGGACACATTTATTTTGATGAGTACACTGCAATAATTGTTTGTGTAACTCGAGATCCTGCCGTAGGCAACATAATTATCGCATGCACTGGAACACATACCAGTATTTTGCTTCAACTTGGGACTTAACACATTGAAGCGCTGTCATATTGGGAATGGTTTCACTGTTGAGAGACGAGACTATGAGACATAGTTCTCAAATTGACAAATGAAGCATTTAGCATCTAAACACTGTCCATGGGCACACGGTGTTCACTCGTGGAATAATGTGGAAGGTATTTGGCAGATAATACACAATGATCCACTATGTTTATGACACTCTGCGGCTACAAGCTGGACAAAAACCAATGTAAAGTTCTGTGATAGTAAACATTAGTTGCCTGCTCGCGCGAAGTAATGTTAATTCTACTTGTTACAAAGTCAGCAAGCTACTGAGTACGGGGACCAAAAGATTGAATCCCAAAACATAAAGCCCGGCTAAAAGGGGTTTAATTGGACAGACTCCCCTCCCCTGACGGGGAAAGGAGGAAACGCAAACGTGCGTACGCCCTAGACTCAAAGCCAAGACTGACTTATGACTACGATCTACGACTTACATCTTAACGGACTACATTTTTTCAGACTTCGGGCGAGGGCCGCGACCAAGATTTGTTTACATTCAGAGTGCCGAGTCCTGGACACCCTCACCTTCTGAGGCACTTCAATAACCTGACATTAATAAGGCACTTCAGTAACCTGACATTAAGCAGATGCCTCTACTGCCTACAACGACTTTACGCGTCGAACATTGTACATTCCAGCATGAATGTTGAACACTACATTCTTACTTGGTCAACCTATTTTCTAGAGATATTAATTACTGTCCTATGTGTATACCTAGTCGTGCAAATCAATATTTAGGTATGTACATATTTTTTCCGAAATCTATATTTTTATAACATTTATTCCTGCTGCTTTTAGTCCCTAAATTTAACTTCAGACTCATCTATCCCGCTTATGCGAAATTTTTAATCTAAGCTATTTACGATAAAATAATTCGTGCATCCGTCTTCCAATAATTTCAGCTTAATAGATTTTTTTCAGAATCTTAATGCCACCCTTTTAACGGCATTACTGTCCACCTTTTTAGCCGCCAGTTTTAGATAATACATCAGAAATAATTGTACCTCTTCACTGAACCCAACTATTCTTGCGGCTTGTGGGTACGACGCTGAATGGTATTGCTGGCGGGCACCGTTCAGCTTCCAGTAACTGTAATCAAACAAGTTTTTCATGAAAAGTTATTATAATACAGTCTCATCAACACCAACTTTTATTTGCATGTATACCTACGTATTTTTATCTTTCATGCATTCTCTGAAAAATAAATACATATTGGTGAAAATTAGGCCCTGCTGGAGATTTTAGCGATCCTGTAGCGCTCTGCTGAAAACATAGATGAAACTTATGCCAGGCTCCAGATGAAGCAGATGTTAGGACGCCTCAAAATTGAATGCGCATCTTACTTTGCCAAACTGAAAGCCTAACGATAAAACTTCTACTGTATTCTCAATTCATTCATCCTTGGTATAATAACGTACAGGTAGCCCCACGCGCATTTCCGACTCCGCCCCCTTTGTTTGCTGGCCAGTTGTGAAGTCATAAGGGGGCCAAAATGAACTGGCCCACTATAGTCTTTATATTTACGATTTTCGTTTGCTCAAATGATTAAACTATTTTACTTATGGCAAGGGATAACCAGTGCAATTAAAATATTGCGGTTCATTGCAAAAGTCCTGTATAGCTCTCCTTGACTTGATAACAATGTAAAAGAAGAAACTTCCCCAGTTAGGGCATTGTTTTGCCGTTATATAATAGAGCGGCTTATGAGGAAACAAAGTGACAATATATTTTTTTTTTTAAACATTAAGCAAATACATATATAAATTGTTAACTAGTAGCTCCTAATAAACGTTCCAACTTCCAAAAATGTATTATAATCTTATACCGTATATATTAACTACAACACAAAGTAAGATAAGGTTCTTGCAACAAAAGTATGATAGGAATAAGTCATAAAACGGTACGTTAAACTTATAGTGGTCTCCCAAAAAAGCAATTCTCTGCGTTTCCATTGAAATACTTGAGGAGAGATACTCAATAAAATTTCACACAATGTCGTAGCCTGAAGGAAAGAAAATATTTTCATTCATGACTGAAGACTCAGCTAGAACGTTTAATAAGCGTGGTGCAATTAAAATATTGGCTCTAGAGTCGCAGTACAGCCCGTTGTAGACGAACCCTCTTCACTTCATAGTGTTTGAATATGCTGCTATATCTGTATACACAACATAATATGAGCACTACTTTCTGAGCCGACATTCTCTGAAAATTTCAAAAGACCCGAGACACTGCGCTAGCGGCACTTGTTAAGCCAGCGGATATGACGGTAAATATTTGATCGAAACTTTCGGTAGACGCACCCAGTCTTGTTTGTCGCGACGGTACGAAATATTCGAACGCGTTGAGTTGAAAACATAGGACCAAAGCTGTAGTGGGCTTAATAATGCCATTTCATGCATGAATGTTACCTCAGCTATTAGATAAGTGCCTCAAGTGTAAATAACTTAAACTAGAATAAACAAGAAGGAGCAGGTTTGCGGCTGCCCACGTTACAGCACCCAGACAGAAGCTAATAGAAGGACATATAATCAAATATTACGCTAATTTTACTGGAATTTAGCTCCACATGATAAAATTTCAATGCTTTGCGACTTTTCACCTATAAATCCATAGACTAAGCAACCTTTACTGATATACTGCACTGGAAAAAGAACAAGAGCAGCTGCAGCCTCTTTACTGCAATAACTTGCCGATTTATCATATTTATGCTTGGATATCTATATTCATGATATCTAAAAGAAATCCCATTGCCAATTCTTTACTTTCTTTAGCGTAAAAAACACGGAAGCAATCGATAATTGGATTTATTGGTCACACATTATGCCCATAAACTCCTTCACAAGAACTGCACTCGTCATGCCTGAGTTCTCCAGAAGACTTTTTGGAGCGAGATGCACGGAAGAGTCACAAACTGGTCAAGCGATGTGGCTACCTGTACACTATTATACCATGCATCCAATCGCATCTTTTGCGTCACTCTTATATAAAAACCTCATTTGGCTTCATTTCTTAATGCATGTGTTGAGTAGGTAATCGTCAGAGCAAAGGTTAAAATATTCTTCAGCGGTGTGAAGGAAAAGATAGTTTTCATGCAATAAGTCTTTTGGATTAGCTAAAGTTTGTCTTTTGATGATAGAGGGTGGCAGATACCTGCTGAACTGCACGGCGATAGTTGCGCTGCCATTTTTTTTTCATCTTAGTTTACGCCAATGTTACTAGCAATCTGCTGAGAATGTTTTTTCTTCCAATTCATGATGTGCAAACGGCGTACATCGGTGAAGGAGAAGAGAAATTATGTTCCCAAAAAAGAACAACGAAGAGTGAAGGAAAGGAGGGGTTTCGTTGATTCAAATAATTTCTATCATCGATTAGGGACAGTACGGGTTTTCAGTTACTTCCACCAATGAAGTTCAATTTTGTCGAATTTTTTTATTTCACTATTTTTTTCTGTTTGTCACCAGGAACACTCAGAAAGATATGCATTGATCTTATAAGGAATGCAAAGAGGAACAGATAATTAACTTTTGTTAGATGAACATCCGTCCAACCGTTTGTTTGTTTATTTGTCTACCTCTTTTTTCTTGGAGCCGTAACTCAAAAAGTTAGTGACTAATTTTTATCAAACTTACACGACTTGTTAGGCTTGTTACAATGATCAATTGACCAGCTTATTCTGATGATCTCCTCATCAATTTGTTTGTCTCAATAATTGAAATGATGTTTTCATTTTGATAACACAAAAAGTTATGAACAGATTTCATGGATCTTCCGGGAATTGTTAGAAATCCTGGAAGATACAAATGACGAAATTTCGCTAATAATCAGCTCTTCCGTGTGTGTCTGTCCAATGTTTGTCAACAACATAACTCAAACAGTTATGAACGGATCCTTATGAAATACGTAGGCATTGTTAAAAATATTAAAAAACACAAATAATCAATAGCTGGACCGTTCTCATCGGCCTGCACACATCTAGGGCTACGCCATTAGCTCTATCATTCCCAGGCTACGGCCCTCGCTACAGTGGCGTTCCTCCCCGTATGAATAATATAAAATAGCTCATGTACTAAAGTACGATGGCCTGCTTAAATCAAGTGTAGTATCCAAACGCACAAATCTTGTGCTTTCTACCTAAAATTGTGGAATCGTAATGAGTTTTGACAATGTTATCGCAAGCTTGGAAGGAGAAAATGCTGTCATATTTAGTTTCACAAGATTTAATATTGATTTATCAGAGGTCTAAACGATCACGCTTACCAAAATTTTGAAGCCCTAATGTGCATCTTTTAAGCATATTTTATTACCAACTATAGAAGCATGAAAAAATACATAATTTAACCACAAATTATACATTATTTCTGGGTAGGAAAATTCCATTTATAGCTTCTTCTAACCAACAAAGAATCTGGGCAGGCTTGCCTCAAATCAAGCGGCGGTTCATGCGTTAATTTTTTCAACGTGTTCCTTTGGCTAACCATCCTGTCTTCCTGTACTTGCCGAGAAATTTACTAAAATGCCAGCAGTCCCGTCAAATGACACTCGTAGAGTTTCGTAAAACTCTTTTTATGCGCAGTAAATTAGAATTCAGAAAGCTGCGCACTGATCACAGTATAAACAACGCATCAGGACGATTAGCTGACAGAACACGCTTCAAAGATTGGCGTGTGCATGGGCCATTCATGCGAATGCTACACTTTGCAGTGGCAGGTACACTGTGATGCGAGGACACGCAGCTCGAATGTCCTTCGTGCTACCGTTTCTATGTTACTGAGTTTTAAATACTCATATATTTCAAGACGACTTGTGATCTGCCCATCATGTCTTCCAGTTGCTGGTACTGACGTGTATGTGGCCTTGCCGTTAAGAGTTTAGTTATTCAATAGAGTTCTCACCTCCCGGCGGTGGGAGTTGACAACAGCCAGTACGTGCACGCTGAAGAGGGCAGCACCAATGTTCAAGAGCATGCTGACAATTAACAGATAAAATCCAGTCTCGATGAGGGCGATTAGCTGCAGGACGGTCATCAGTGCATAGGCCAGTATCTTCAAGAACTCCACCACCATAAATGGAACCAAGAGCCACGATATTCTCTGTGGAAAGTGCACTGCACATTAGTGAAAGTGCAATATCAAAATTAAGGAACAAAATGATCAGCAGTGTGACATATACGCAAAAGAGCTTACATGTAACATGGTAACAAACTTAATTGTAGTTAAAGCGTATATCTGTTACAAAAAAATCAAGAGGAGTTCCTGGAAAACTTCAGGTTTGTGTAAGAGAATGTGTTACTATATCAAGCATGTTTAATCAGTCAGCTTTTACTCTCTAATAAGTTATATCATTCTACTCAATCTAAGTTATTGCAAAATCTTATGATATTGGGGAGGGGGGACACATCCCAATTAAAAATTTTCGGTGAAACGGGGTCGCCTTTACCAGCCGAAAAAACGCGCATAGCGACCGAGCAGCACCGGAGCCGCATGGATGCCCCACTCAAAATCGCGACCAGGTGCACACCATACGCCACGCTTGTTCCATTGGAAATTTTTTATTGGGATACAAAAAATAAGATTTGGGAAACTAAAGTCTAAGTAAAAAAGTTTGCACTAGTTACGGGCGGTAATTTCAGGCAGTAATATGCAAAAATAGGGAGTACCTACTACGTCTTTACCCTCCAAGTCTCCAATTCTTGAGCTTCTGTGCCAGCTGCGATGTATGAAACACGACTGAATAGAACCATTGGGTTCTAAAAATTTAATGGTAAACAGAGTAAAATTTTGCTGACAGAATTTTGCTGTGGTTAACAGAGCTAGAATTAATTTTTACCTTCATCTATGACAATCTACAGTAAAATTTTGAATTTTGTGTTGTTTTGCGTCACTAAATGAACGATCGACTAGAGTACTCTGAGTGCGCATACATCCGCCAAGCAAGACAAGGTTAACTATTGGCTCTGAAACTTGGATTTCTCATTTATCAGCGCCGAAATCTGCTTATTTGTGTCTTTTGACAGAATCAAAAACTTCCGTAATTTTCTTGAAGATAGATATGTAACTTTTTCTGTTAGTTTCTCACAAACATTATTATTAATTAAACATCACGCTCTAACCCCATGGACAGGTAGTACAACCCAAATGAAGCATTTTTCAGCACCGGAAAACCCGAACGCTACTAAATAAAATGCAACAAAAAGCAATTAACACCTGACGTAAACGCCTTCAGGCTAACATGACGGAAAGCCGATGACAACAATGAATTCCAAAATTTGAACAGACTAGGGCATGAGGCACTGACGAGTTCGGCATCTAACATTCTATAAAGTGAAAGAGTGCACGTCAACAGCAGCCCGAGTAATCCTCCTAAAAAAATGAGGGCAGGGACAGAAGAATACAACCAATGTCATCCATTGTTGTACACCTTATAAAACATAGAGTGTGGCCACCCCTCTCCTATGGGACAGATTCACGAGATCATTTTCAGCTCACAGCCAGCTGGCCCAACTAAAAAGTCTGTCCAACAGACGCAAGTGACGGTCAGCAGCTGAAGCCCAGACCGGAGAGCAATACTCCAACACATGCAGCAAAAAAGTATAAAAGGATCTGCAGACAACCACACTGTCGCCAAACACATTATTAACCTTACGCAGGAGCCCAATCTTACTGGAAGCACGTGACACCAGTCACCTAAAATGCGACTCAAAAGTAAGCTTCTCATCATAGACAACACCGAGAAACTCATAGAAACTAGACTCCTGAAGCAAAGTGTCATCTGTCTTCAGATGAGGATGTTGCGGTAAAAGTATCAGAGACAGACTGGCAATCCTAGACTTGGTCTTACCGGCATTCAGTTTCATACTCCGGGCCGACCACCATACACTAATGCTTGACAGGTCCCTTTTCAAAGACTGGGCGACAGCATTTCGCAGACTATTGCTCTCCACTATCACCGCTATCAATTTGGAATCGTTGGCGTTGTTGATCATCATGTTGTCAAGTGAAGAGAGCATGCCACTCGTATGCAGAACGAACAGCAGCGAGCCGAGTATGCTACCCAGAGGGACGTCAGACTCCACCGAGACTGAAACGCTCAAAAAACCGTCAACAGACACACTCTGCTTTCAGTCAGAAACAAAATCGCAAATAATCGACAGAACTCTACCACCCACACCAAGCAACTTCAGCTTGTACAATAGACCCTTGTGGTAGACCCAGTCACACGTCGCGCTTACGTCCAACTGTACAAGGCGTGCCTCAGACCCACAATCCAGTGCAGACTCTAAATGGTGTTACACCGACAGCAATGCATCACTAAAACCGGCCAGCAGGCAGCAAACCCCGAGCGGCAGCAAAACTACCAAGCTTACAAGCGACCAATTTCTGGAACAATTTCAACAAAATTGGCGTCAGCGTAATGGAACGGCAAGTGGCGACATGGGGACATCGGACGGGAATAAGGGTAATATTCCCAGTACGCAAACAACAGGGGAAATTTCCTAACCGTATCAGGCGCCGGAAGACACACTCCAAGCTTGGGGGCTTTAACGCCAGCAAGCTGCTTATAAAACAAAAGAAACATACCCACCGGGTTCACACCTGTATAAGGATCAAGGACTTCAAACAGCACCTTGCTGGTACCAGATCTGAACGCCAAAGAGGTTGAACGAGGCTCAGGGTGACATCCATGAGGCAATGACCACACATCTCTGCTTCCTGTAAAAGTGAGCCGCCAAGAGCACCGCCCTAGCCAATGGATCAGTGATGATACCATCACCGGGACCAACAACTGGCTGCAACGAAGGGTTCAGCACCGAAAACTGAACCATTTAGCTCACTCCACCAACGACTTGGATGGTCAATACTCAGAAGAGATTCCCTGGAACATTGCCTCTGACGATGCTGTGCCCTCAGTCCTACGATCCACATAGGTTTGCTAAAACGTGCTGTCACGCGAACGCCGCCAAGCCCGATAAGCCGCTTGGTTAGCTTCGAAATCTGACAGACATTGATCGTTAAACCACGATTTGTTTCAAGACCTAACAAGAACAATCCTCTTCCGGATAAACCTCTCCAAAAAAAAATAAAACGCACAGTCAAGTCATTAAGCTCAGAGATAGGATCCTCACTGCAGACAATCTAGCGCCAAAGTAACGCCCATACTGCTCCAGGAATGGCACCACAGTCAGCTCTCTCGTCTCTTAACGAAAACTACTCTGTTGGTCCATACCACAGGAACAACCTGGTTCAGGTCTAAGGACACAAGTTGTAAATGATCTGTAGTCCCACTAGGGCAGCCAACTGACACAGTCATCAAGTCCGGAATATCAGTCATGACGAGGTCGAGATAATTTTGACAAAAAATAGTCAAACACACAAACGGGTACACCGAACTTGACAAAAATATATTCATTGATGTCTTTCAATTTTTATAATAATCTTTGTAAATTTTATAAAGATCCGTTCATAACGTTCTGAGTTAACGTACATAATCAAATGGAATCAACAAATGGATCACCGCGAAATTAGACTCACGGTCGGAAATAATGGTTGTGATTGTAGTAGAGCAACTATGATTATGGTCGAGAACTTTGGTGGTTTACTATCGAAATATCCTCCATATTCAACCATTTACGGGTTGCGTTATGGTAGAGATATGTCACAATCTTCGACCATATTGCCCACTATAATTCCCAACCATACGTACCCAATTGTAACCATTAAGGTTTTAGCTGCACAACCATGATCTACCATAGTGAACCGTAAGAAACACCAGTCACGACCAAAATCGGCTGTGTTCAGCGAATGATACAACTATATTCTATCAAGATCAACTTTTTAACCGTTGACATATTATGCACAGGATGCCTGCTTTGTTTACTGGTGTTTAATTGTAATTTGTACGAGCGTGCTAGGCCTGCAGCTCAGAATGGTGAAGGGCTATAAACTTCAGAACGATACTATAGAGGAACTTGAACCAGTCTGTACAGTTTACGCACCTTTATATACAACTTCTTAGACTCAAAGCCGGTATAGAGCTATACAACGCAGGTCAGAGGAAGTCACAACTCACAAGTCGTGAGTTGTGCAATTCATTGATAGGAAAGAAAAAACTGAAAATGTGTACAATTTTTGCAGTAGCAATAATATGAATTTTTAGATGTTTTGCATTCAAACTTATAGTCATAGAATGTTATTTTGGTGGATTATGTTAGGAATTGAAGCCATATTATAATCCATGGTATTCCATACATATTCTTTCCCAAATACTGGCAGAAATTCGTCGTACGGAAATCCGTGGATAACCTACCATGGTTATGCTCTAGCATATGCTCTACCATATATAGTCTTCCTACATCCATGTACTACCATCGACCTTCGTTTCCTAGCAAACCCAAAACAACCAATGTTGCCTCCACCAATATCGACCTATATATACAAAAATCGACATTATGCTTTGGTCGACATATCTACCATACTGTTTCATCATCCATAATCGACCGTAACCTCTCATACACCACCATATTCTACTATAATCACAACCATTATTTCCGAAGGGGCAATTTACTCTTCGTGATATACCTAATAACTTTTGTAACTTTCGTAAAAATCCGTCCATAACTTTTTGAGCTATGGTACAAAGAAAAAGAGGCAGGCAAGAAAAAAAAAACTATTGAAGAGATCTTCACCAAAAGTAAACCATCATCTGTTCCCCTTAGCATGCCGAACGTTCCCTTTAACTTTAGCAAAGATCTGAGCAAGACTTTTTGAATTGTGTTGGTGGCATAAAAATAGACAAATGTCAGGCAAACTCGACTAAAATATGACCTCCTTGACGGAGGTAGATATCTTGTAGTATCAGCAGTGTATGCTACCAAATCGAAACAAGTATATATTGTAATGGTAGAAAACGCCACTTGAATTTATACCCCCCTTCACTCCACATTGGGTCTTGTTTTTCTATGATTTCAATTTACAGTGAAAAAGTACTGTGCTTCTAGAAACATGACCCGTTGGTAGACGAGAAATTTGGTCGTGATTTGAGCTCGGAAATTTCTAGTTCTAGCAACTTTCTCCTCAAACTGACCACCTTGGATCGCAAATTGCGTAAACGCTGTCAATAAATGTCTTTTTGGCATTTTGATTATGCTTTTTCAAAAAATGCCCATTATCCAGTGAAACTTCAATCAAAGTAAGTATGTATTATACCATGTAAGTAATGAATATGAATTCAGAGAAGGTTTCTTGATCTAACAGCGCTTTGCTAATATGGCAACTATGATGGCAAGTTCCCAAACATTCGTCAACAATTTCCCGCAGTATTCCAATTTTCATGCTTTCATCGAGTGATTGCGATCTAATACGTATCCTGCAGGACCATCACTTAACTATCATCTACCAGAAGTTTTGTTTTTGCGTAAGATGCTCTTTGTACTAATGGTATGACTTTTTCATTACAGTATAATCAATGCGGGTGACTTTAACGTTGATATGAGTAAGAACCTGCAGGGCAATGTACCGGATAGAGATTATTTTCATACTGTCTTATCAGATAGCTTTTTTCACTCATTAGAGTGCCCAGACGAAATAACGAATATTCAAAAACGTTGGTTGATAGACCAAATTTGAACTAACTTCCCTATTCGACCAAGTCGTGAGTGGCCCATGCGGCATTAGCGATCATTTTCCTATATGTTTGATTATCAAAGGTTATTCTTAAATGAATATTAGGCGAATGCATTCTGTGATCAGTCAGAAAGTAACAATGTAATTTTTTGTAATTTTTTTGAGCAGTTTAAAGCAATTTTTTTTCTTTTTATGACATTTCAGACGTACAAACAAAAATGATTTAATAAAAACTACTATCATGTAAAAAAACTAGACTCTTATACACATTAAAACAACTAACTGGGTAATTAATGAATTAAAAAAAAAACATGATTAATCGAAATAATGAGATGCATCAGTAGGCCGTAAGGGGCCATGTTCCAATGCAGGACTACAGGCTACTTCGTAGTCAAGTTACAACCCTACTGACAGTGCAAAAAAAAAAAGTTTTCTTCGATCATAAGTTTGATGAAACTACTGGATCACCGAAAGTCCCGTGGAAAGACATAAATAACATTTTGAATAAGGAACCGTTTGGGAATCAAAACACCATTTATGAAATTTTTCAGTAGATCAGTTAATTACAGTCTCTACGGAAATTGCAAATTCCTTCAATCTGCAGTTCTGATCAATGGCACGTTAACTGTATGATGCTATTCCCTCGGTTAATACAGATCCCTTTCCTTTGTGTCAACAGTTGTAGACTCGTTTGTATTTATGCCAACCGATTTGTTACTACCCTAACAGAATTTAGAGCCGCGGCAGAAGCTCAACAGGGCTGCCTGAGGGGGTGTAATACGTACTTAATTACCTTCTGAATGTCCGCCATTCAGGGGTGGTACAGGACGCTGCAGCAGCGACTGTACAGCNTAACTCAAAAAGTTAGTGACTAATTTTTATCAAACTTACACGACTTGTTAGGCTTGTTACAATGATCAATTGACCAGCTTATTCTGATGATCTCCTCATCAATTTGTTTGTCTCTATAATTGAAATGATGTTTTCAGTTAGATAACACAAAAAGTTATGAACAGATTTCATGGATCTTCCGGGAATTGTTATAAATCCTGGAAGATACAAATGACGAAATTTCGCTAATAATCAGCTCTTCCGTGTGTGTCTTTCCAATGTTTGTCAACAACATAACTCAAACAGTTATAAACGGATCATTATGAAATATGTAGGCATAGTTAAAAATAATAAAAAAACACAAATAATCAATAGCTGGACCGTTCTCATCGGCCTGCACACATCTAGGGCTACGCCATTAGCTCTATCATTCCCAGGCTACGCCCCTCGCTACAGTGGCGTTCCTCCCCGTACGAATAATATAAAATAGCTCGTGTAGTAAAGTACGATGGCCTGCTTAAATCAAGTGTAGTATCCAAAAGCACAAATCTTGTGCTTTCTACCTAAAATTGTGGAATCGTTGAAGGTTTTGACAATGTTATCGCAAGCTTGGAAGGAGAAAATGCTGTCATATTTAGTTTCACAACATTTAATATTGAATTATCAGAGGTCTAAACGATCATGCTTACCAAAATTTTGAAGCCCTAATGAGCATCTTCCAAGCATATTTTATTACCAACTAGGAGCATGAAAAAATACATAATTAAACCACAAATTATACATTATTTCTGGGTAGGAAAATTTCATTTATAGCTTCTTCTAACCAACAAAGAATCTGGACAGGCTTGCCTCAAATCAAGCGGCGGTTCATGCGTTACTTTTTTCAACCTGTTCCTTTGGCTAACCATCCAAGTGTGTTGTGTTCGTGTGAACATAACTGTGTAATTGCTGAGAGATTTACTGAAATGCCAGCAGTCCCGTCAAATGACACTCGTCGAGTTTCGTAAATCTCCTCTTATGCGCAGTAAATTAGAATTCAGAAAGCTGCGCACTATTCACAGTATAAATAACGCATGAGGACGATTAGCTGACAGAGCACGTTGCAAAGATTGACGTGTGCATGGGCCTTTCATGCGAATGCTACACTTTGCAGTGGCAGGTACACTGTGATGCGAGGACACGCAGCTCGAATATCCTTCGTGCTACCGTTTCTATATTACTGAATTTTAAATACTCATGTATTTCAAGACGACTTGTGATCGGCCCATCATGTCTTCCAGTTACTGGTACGGACGTGTATGTGGCCTTGCCGTTAAGAGTTTAGTTATTCAATAGAGTTCTCACCTCCCGGCGGTGGGAGTTGACAACAGCCAGTACGTGCACGCTGAAGAGGGCAGCGCCAATGTTCAAGAGCATGCTGATAATTAGCAGATAAAATCCAGTCTCGATGAGGGCGATTAGCTGCAGGACGGTCATCAGTGCATAGGCCAGTATCTTCAAGAACTCCACCACCATAAACGGAACCAAGAGCCACGATATTCTCTGTGGAAAGTGCATTATACATTAGTGAAAGTGCAATATCAAAATTAAGGAACAAAATGATCAGCAGTGTGACATATACGTAAAATAGCTTACATGTAACATGGTAACAAACTTAACTGTAGCTAACGCGTATATCTGTTACAAAAAACTAGAGGAGTTGCCGAAAAACTTCATGTTTTTGTAAGAGAATGTGTTACTATATCAAACATGTTTTATCAGTCAGCTTTCACTCTCTAATAAGTTGTATCATTCTACTCAATCTAAGTTAATGCAAAACGTGATGATATTGGGGGGGGGCACATCCCAATTAAAAATTTTCGGTGGAACTACGGAAGCGTATGGTACGTACATGGCTGCTGCAAGTCGCGATTTTGAACGGGGCATCCGTGAGGCTCGCGTGCTGCTCGGTCGCTATGCGCGTCTTTTTAGGCTGGCACAGACGATCTCGTTCCGAACATAAATCGGCCAAAAGGGAACGCTTGCCCGACCGTGTTCTACGGATACTCCACGCCTCCGCAGAAGTAAGAGCATACACACTGCTTCTTTGGCCAAAGCGAGAAAGGTGAGGAATATCCGTGGAACATGGTCGTGCAAGCGCGCCCTTTTGGGCGATTTATGTTCGGAACGAGGTCGCCTGTTCCAGCCTAAAAAACGCGCATAGCAACCGAGCAGCACCGGAACCGCACGGATGCCCCGCTCAAAATCGCGGCCAGGTGCACACCATACGCCATGCTTGTTCCACCGAAAATTTTTAATTGGGATAAAAAAATAAGCATTAGGAAAATAAAGTCTAAGTAAAAAAGTTTGCCCTAGTTACGGGCGGTAATTTCAGGCAGTAATATGCAAAAATAGGGAGTACCTACAACTTCTTTACCCTTGAAGTCTCCAATACTTGAGCTTCTGTACCAACTGCGATGTATGAAACACGACTGAATAGAACCATTGGGTTCTAAAATTTAAATGGTAAACAGAGTAAAATTTTGCTGACAGTATTTTGCTGTGGTTAACAGAGCTAAAATTAATTTTTACCTTCATCTATGACAATCTACAGTCAAATTTTGAATTTTTTTTTTTTTTGCGTCACTAAATGAACGATCGACAAGAGTACTTTGAGTGCGCATACATCCGCCAAGCAAGACAAGGTTAACGATTGGCTCTGAAACTTGTATTTCTCATTTATAAGCGCCAAAATCTGCTTATTTGTGTCTTTTGACAGAATTAAAAACTTCCGTAATTTTCTTGAAGATCGATATGTAATTTTTCTGTTAATTTTTCACAAACATTATTATTAATTAAACCTCACGCTGGAACCACCACGGACAGATAGTACAACCCAAAAGAAGCATTTTCCAGCAGCGGAAAACCCGAACGCTACTAAATAAAATGCAACAAAAAGCAATTAACACCTGACGTAAACGCCTGCAGGGTAACATGACGGAAAGCCGATGACAACAGTGAATTCCAAACCAGAACAGACTAGGGCATGAGGCACGGACGAGTTCGGCATCTAACATTCTATAAAGTGAAAGAATTCTCGTCAACAGCAGCCCGAGTAATCCTCGTATAAAAAATGAAGGCAGGGACAGAAGAACACACCAATGTCATCCATTGTTGTACACCTTATAAAACATAAAGTATGGCCACCCCTCTCCTATGGGATAGATTCACGAGATCATTTTCAGCTCACAGCCTGCTGGCTCAACTAAAAAGTCGGTCCAGCAGACGCAAATGACGGTCAGCAGCTGAAGCCCAGACCGGAGAGCAATACTCCAACACATGTAGCAAAAAAGTATAAAAGGATCTACTGACAACCACACTGTCACCAAACACATTATTAACCTTACGCAGGAGCCCAATCTTACTGGAAGCACGTGACACCAGTCACCTAATATGCGACTCAAAAGTAAGCTTCTCATCATAGACAACACCGAGAAACTCATAGAAACTAGACTCCTGAAGCAAAGTAACATCTGTCTTCAGATGAGGATGTTACGGTAAAAGTATCAGAGACAGATTGGCAATCCTAGACTTGGTCTTACCGGCATTCAGTTTCATACTCCGGGCCGACCACCATACAATAATGCTTGACAGGTCCCTATTCAAAGACTGGGCGACAACATTTCGCATACTGGGGCTCTCCACTATCACCGCTATCAATTTGGAATCGTTGGCATTGTTGATCATCATGTTCTCTAGTGAAGAGAGCATGCCACTCGTATGCAGAACGAACAGCAGCGAGCCGAGTACGCTACCCAGAGGGAGGTCAGACTCCACCGAGACTGAGACGCTCAAAAAACCGTCAACAGACACACTCTGCTTTCAGTCAGAAACAAAATCGCAAATAATTGACAGAACTCTACCACCCACACCAAGCAAATCCAGCTTGTACAATAGACCCTTGTGATAGACCCAGTCAAATGTCGCGCTTACGTCCAACTAAACAAGGCGTGCCTCAGACCCACAATCCAGCGCAAACTATAAATGGTGTTACACCGACAGCAATGCATCACTAAAACCTGCCAGCAGGCAGCAAACCCAGAGCGGCAGCAAAACGACCAAGCTTACAAGCGACCAATTTCTGGAACAATTTCGACAAAATTGGCGTCAGCGTAATGGAATAGCAAGTGGCGACATGGGGGACATCGGACGGGAATAAGGGTAATATTCCCAGTACGCCAACAACGGGGGAAATTTCCTAACAGTATTAGGCGCCGGAAGATCACTCCAAGCTTAGGGGCGGGAACGCCAGCAAGCTGCTTATAAAACAAAAGAAACATACCCACCGGGTTCACACCTGCATAAGGATCAAGGACTTCAAACAACACCTTGCTGGTACCAGATCTGAACGCTTAAGAGGTTGAACGAGGCTCAGGGTGACATCCATGAGGCAATGACCACACATCTCTGCTTCCTGTCAAAGTGAGCCGCCAAGTGCACCGCCCTAGCCAAGGGGTCAGTGATGATACCACCACCAGGACCAACAACTGGCTGCAACGAAAGCTGAACCATTTAGCTCACTCCACCAACGACTTGGATAGTCAATAGTCAGTAGAGATTCCCTGGAACGTTGCCTCTGACGATGCTGTGCCCTTAGTCCTACGATCCGCATAGATTTGCTAAAACGTGCTGTCACGCAAACGCCGCCAAGCCCGATAAGCCGCTTGGCTAGCTTCGAAATGTGACAGACATTGATCGTCAAACCACGATTTGTTTCAAGACCTAACAAGAACAATCCTCTTCCGGATAAACCTCTCAAAAAAAAAAACACAGTCAAGTCATTAAGCTCAGAGATAGGATCATCACTGCAGACAATCTAGCGCCAAAGTAACGCCCATACTGCTCCAGGAATGGCACCACAGTCAGCTCTCTCGTCTCTTGTCGAACACCACTCTGTTGGTCCCTACCACAGGAACAACCTGGTTCAGGTCCAAGGACACAAGGTGTGAGTGATCTGTAGTCCCACTAGGGCAGATAACTGACACAGTCATCAAGCTCGGAATATCAGTCATGACGAGGTCGAGATAATTTTAACAAAAAACAGTCAGACATACAAACGGATACACCGAACTTGACCAAAATATATTCATTGATGTCTTTCAATTTTTATAATAATCTTTGTAAATTTCATAAAGATCCGTTCCTAACGTTCTGAGTTAATTTACAGAATCAAATGGAATCAACAAATGGATCATCGAGAAATTAGACTCACAGTCGGAAATAATGGTTGTGATTGTAGTAGAGCAACTATGATTATGGTCGAGCACTTTGGTGGTTTACTATCGAAATATCCTCCATATTCAACCATTTATGGGTTGCGTTATGGTAGAAATATGTCACAATCTTCGACCATATTGCCCACTATAATTCCCAACCATACGTACCCAATTGCAACCATTAAGGTTTTAGCTGCACAACCATGATCTACCATAGTGAACCGTAAGAAACACCATTCACGACCAGAATCGGCTGTGTTCAGCGAATGATACAACTATATTCTATCAAGATCAACTTTTTCAACTGTTGACATATTATGCCCAGGATGCCTGCTTTGTTTACTGATGTTTAATTGCAATTTGTACGAGCGTGTTAGACCTGCAGCTCAGAATGGTGAAGGGCTATAAACTTCAGAACGATACTATAGAGGAACTTGAACCAGTCTGTGCAGTTTACGCACCTTTATATACAACTTCTTAGACTCAAAGCCGGTATAGAGCTATACTACGCAGGTCAGAGGAAGTCACAACTCACAAGTCGTGAGTTGTACAATTCATCGATAGGAAAGAAAAAACTGAAAATGTGTACAATTTTTGCAGTAGCAATAATATGAATTTTTAGATGTTTTGCATTCAAACTTATAGTCATAGAATGTTATTTTGGTGGATTATGTTGGGAATTGAAGCCATATTATAATCCATGGTATTCCATACATATTCTTTCCCAAATACTGGCAGAAATTCGTCGTACGGAAATTCGTGGATAACCTACCATGGTTATGCTCTAGCATATGCTCTACCATATATAGTCTTCGGACACCCATATACTACCATCTACCATATATAGTCTTCCTACATCCATGTACTACCATCGACCTTCGTTTCCTAGCAAACCCAAAACAACCAATGTTGCCTCCACCAATATCGACCTATATATACTAAAATCGACATTATGCTTTGGTCGACATATCTACCATACTGTTTCATAGACGAATGTCAGGCAAACTCGACTAAAATATGACCTTCTTGACGGAGGTAGATATCTTGTAGTATCAGCAGTGTATGCGACCCAATCGAAACAAGTATATATTGTAACGGTAGAAAACCCCACTTTGGGTCATTTTTTCTACTATTTCAATTTACAGTGAAAAAGTACTGTGCTTCTAGAAACATGACCCGTTGGTAGACGAGAAATTTGGTCGTGATTTGAGCTCGGAAATTTCTAGTTCTAGCAACTTTCTCCCCAAACTGACCACCTTGGATCGCAAATTGCGTTAACGCTGTAAAGAAAAATGTCTTTTTAGCATTTGATTATGCTTTTTCAAAAAATGCCCATTAACCAGTGAAACTTCAATCAAAGTAAGTATTATGATATGTAAGTAATGAATTCAGAGAAGGTTTCTTGATCTTACAGTGCTTTGCTAATATGGCAACTATGATGGCAAGTTCCCAAACATTCGCCAACAATTTCCCGCAGTACTTCAATTTTCATGCTTTTATTGAGTGATTGGGATCTAATACGTATCCTGCAAGACCATCATCACTTAACTATCATCTACCAGAAGTTTTGTTTTTGCGTAAGATGCTCTTTGTACTAATGATATGACTTTTTCATAACAGTATAATCAATGTGGGTGACTTTAACGTTGATATGAGTAAGAACCTGCAGGGCAATGTACCGGATAGAGATTATTTTCGTACTGTCTTATCAGATAGCTTTTTTCACTCATTAGTGTGCCCAGACGACGTAACGAATATTCAAAAACGTTGGTTGATAGACCAAATTTGAACGAACTTCCCAATTCGACCAAGTCGTGAGTGGCCCATGCGGCATTAGCGATCATTTTCCTATATGTTTCATTATCAAAGGTTATTCTTAAATGAATATTAGGCGAATGCATTCTGTGATCAGTCAGAAAGTAACAATGTTATTTTTTGTAATTTTTTGAGCAGTTTATAGCAATTTTTTTATGACATTTCAGACGTACAAACAAAAATGATTTAATAAAAACTGCTATCATGTAAAACCAAAAAAAGAACTAGACTCTTAGACACAATAAAACAACAAACTGGGTAATTAATGAATTTAAAAACATGATTAATCGAAATAATGAGATGCATCAGTAGGTCGTAAGGGGCCATGTTCCAATGCAGGACTACAGGCTGCTTCGTAGTCAAGTTACAAACGCTACTGACAGTGCAAAAAAAAAAAAAGTTTTCTTCGACCATAAGTTTGATGAAACTACTGGACATCACCGAAAGTCCCGTGGAAAGACATAAATAACATTTTGAATAAGGAAACTTTTGGGAATCAAAACACCATTTACGAAATTTTTCAGTAGATCAGTTAATTACAATCTTTACGGAAATTGTAAATTCCTTCAATCTGCACTTCTGCTCAATGGCAGGTAAACTATATGATGCTATTCCCTCGGTTAATACAGATCCCTTTCCTTTGTGTCAATAATTGTCGACTCGTTTGTATTTATGCCAACCGATTTGTTACTATTACTATTATTGAAATTACAAGTATAAATTGAAACTTGAAAATCCTTCTCACCTTCTTTGCGCCGACGAATAGTCCAATGTAGATTAGTATGAATAACGCTGAAATCACAATGGCTACTATAGCGCTATCTTGGGCTGGAATAAATGGAAGAAATATTTGTTATACGGCACAGACTACAATATGCCTGATCTATTTATCCTACAAATCGTGTTGCTTAAATGATAGCAGAAAGGAGTGGCGATAGCAATGTATATTCTAATGACACAACTGAAACAAAAAGTTTTGAGCTATCGATTGCATCAGAAGTTACGACCAAGGGAATTTACGTTTGAAACCTCGCTGAGCACAAGTCTACATCTTAGAAAATGTGCTAAAGAATAGGCCGAAAATGATATTAGCTACTACAGCTTGGATTTCTATATATTTATAGTCGTTGTATTACTAAATTTCTTAAATTGTATGCCTTCATAGCTAAATATAACAAGCACTATGTAATATGCATAAAACACTCACATAGCAGGTAGAAGTAAAGCAAACTATATACTGTTATTATACAACAAACAGGAAGCCCCGACTTTAAATAAATTGATACTATTTTATCTGTTGCGCAGATTGTGGCACTCCTTGGCCCATCGTACAACAACAAGTCCGACCTGAAGTGATAAAAACCACTACAGTGTGTAATAGAGATCATAAATAATTTGGTTCGTGATGATCAAATGTATTCGTAGAGTGTTGTTGATGCAGGCTCACACAACCAGTTTAAAAGCTAGGAGTGACAAGCTCGAATTATTCGTTTACATTACTGTTTCCATCTTAAACCTTTTTCTTTTTTCTAAGGGATAAATGTTCGACCATTTCTAGCTAGATGTACATAATTTACATTCAAATTCATATTACACACACACCTTATTCAATCACATTTTTTATTATTATCATGTTTATATTTATTTCAGTTTTTTATCTTTTGCCGCGTTTACAAGTATGAGGGGCAATAGCAAGCACAGCAACCTCCAGGGGGTTTCAACGTAAAACCCTATTTTATTTCAGTCATTAGTTGTTAATATCTTGAAACTAAAAATGCGATACTTGGAAACCCTTACCCATGACATTGTACGACTCTTCGCAAGCCTTGTTACAGTCTTCTTGTACCTCTGCGTACTGCGTCCCTGCAGAAGGGGACACAGCCTGCTTCATAACCATCGCTATTGTAGCAAGTGAGAAGATCTGAAATGAAGCCAAACGTGTTTATACCATTTCTGATGTTATATAATAATCAACTAACTGACTTTAAAGAGATATGTATCTTTCAGGTCTCGCACCACTACTTACACAACGCATAAAATATCAACTGTGTGTCTTCAGGACACGGATGACACTGGTAAAACTATGAACATGACACTATCTATATACTCGCCTTCCTTAGTCCGCCGCCACAGGGCCACCCTACTAGAGAGCTCCTTTAAATGAGCTCCCGCTCATGAGATTAGGTGAAGCCAGGACTGGTTCTACTAGCGTTGCTTAGTGTTTCTACTGCATTTATGTGGTTTTTAGTGTTTTTATTGGTTTTTAGTGTTAAGGTAAATATTTTTGTGGGGTAATAAGTTTTTTTTTACTTAGCGTTAATCTTTGATTGGCCTTGTTTAGCGTCAATCTTTGATCGTTAGCAGAACCAGTCCATGCCCTTACCTAACCAATATGAGAAAAAGCTCATTGGACGTTTGCAAAATTGTCCTGAGATTCACCTAACCTAATGAGAACGAGCTCATTGGCCTGTAGGCTATAACACTTAATAGCCTTTTATACCGTACAGTTACAGCTAATGGCAAAAAATTGCACTCGACAGACCACGTTAATTACACCCAAACCCCTTATTCGCAATATATAAAAATTTTATAACCTATTTGCCCTCGCTGATTTTGCCAGAGTTTCCGACGTATATACACATAAATTACTGCTCTCGCTGATTTTGCCCGATTTTCCTACGAAAGAATAAACATAAGGTATTGCTCTCGCTGATTTTGTTACATTTTTCGACGCATATACATAACTTATTACTCTCACTGATTTTACCGAATTTTTCCCTATCTTTTTCCCGTAGAGCGTGACAGGAAAGATATAAATATATTTATAAATAAATAAAACACCACCTGAATCATTACATAGTTAGTACTGATACATACTGATATAAGTTAAATTTCAAAAATTTATTTTTTTAAGGGGGTCGTTTAGGCGAAAATGGTCATAATTATCAATTTTCTGTTTTTTGCTCAAAAAGTGTCTTCAGGTATGGGGGCATTACGTCCCAAATTTTTAAGGGGCTAGCGGCACTAGAACCCCACCCAAAATGGGCGGGTAAATGGGTCCACAGGGGGTC
>LQNS02278144.1:574670-587247 GCA_001587735.2 Parhyale hawaiensis
GAGACTGCTCCATGATAAATGTCTTCCCTTCAAATAAAACGGTTTTGTAAAACAACACTTACTATGTAGACGACTGCAATGACCTCGCAAGCTTTTCCAGGAGGGATGAAGCAGCAGCACAGCGTCATGATGGTTTTGGAGAAAAACCCTTGAAAAGCTAATGGGCGTTAAAACACTTCTTTAATGACAGTAGTTCGCTGTTCTTTTCAACCTGCTATCAAACACTATGTCTGTCGCAGCGACCTGGAGGGTTATGAACTTAAGGCCAGCTCTGTATCATCAAAAAATAGCACCAATAGGGTTATTTTGAACCCAAGCCTCAATATCAGCAATATCACAGTAACAACTATTTTATGAGCAGTTGCATTAACTTTCTCCTCCACCGCTTCAAAACACATATTAGAAGCAGCGCCGTCAAGCACCTAAGACGGTAAGTGCTGTTGCGTCGTTAACAACATTATCTGTGTTTACTTGGCAACACACAGTCGAGGTGAACTTGCGTTGACCACTTAAACAATACGGAGCACTTCAGGCTATAGAGGTCATAATGATTTCTATTTACGCCTATTAAATTTTAAACACCTCGGCTCACTAAACTTTGTATTGACGGTAAAAACTGTACCGCCTTGCAGCACTTTGAAGAATTGTTTATGTCAAAAGGAAAATCATATCGTATTGAGTCAGTTTAGAGTACAGCAATATGTTAGAACGCAGTACCGGTAGTTTATTGATTAGAGAGGAGGTCGCTTGTACTGCGTAGTTTGTAGCGGCCGCTACGCTCCAGCAAGGTACGCACGTTCTGCCGTGCTGTATGCAAGACCCAAGTGCAAGCGTCAGTAAATTACACTATTTGTTCTGACATATAATGTGTGGATTTCAATATATATATCGATGCGGCCTATTAGATGGCCATGAATATTCATATACGGCCTGTTAAGTGGCCGGTGTCTCGATAGAGGTACAAAAGTTGTGGTACGTCTATCGAACCTTCAAGTTCAGATAGTGAAAACAGTATTACAAACACCGTAGATTTCGGCAAATTTTGTCTCATTTTGAATGAAAATAAGTCTGCGTTCCAACAGACGCTCACTTCTCGATAGTAAATCGGTAAAGTTTTATTTTTGTACTGGCTCCATCCACCCTAGTACCAGTCCCCTTAAAATGAGCTCTTACCCCGCCAATCTTGTCGGCTAGGTAGGCAAGGACTGGTTCCCGTAGTGAAATATGAAGTTTAAGACATAGTGAACCCGTCTATAGACCCACAATACTTAGGATTTTAGCAGAACCAGTCCTTGATTGCCTAACCTACAAGGTTCTTGGAGGGGGTGTACCAGTATCATGCAGCTTAGATACATGGATATATTTATATATATTAGATTGCAGCTGCGTTTGAAGTTGATTTTTAGTTTTTATTTGACTAAAGGGCCCAGCCGTCAAAAATTTTGTGATTGAGCTTTATATCGTTTCGGTTCCCAGTATAAGTTTTGCTGTATTATAGGTCTCATCCTTGCAGGCCGGATCTTCCATTAGTTGTACTATACAAGCATGAGTTTTGCGATAGCAAAATATCCTCCCTGCAAGATAAGGCGTGAATATCAGCTTGGAATTGATCAAACGTTAAGCTGCCATATAGTTCAGTCAAGAGAATTCACTGGAAATGTCCAGGGCTCACTGTATTGTGGATACCAACTGATTGTTGAACCTCCAGCATCGAAATTTGGCTGCGATGTAAATTCAATATAAGAAGGCGTCTGCTCAGCGTGAAGATTCAACTACAACTACTACGAGTATCAGCTGAAGTTTGGATGAACTAAATCTGAGAAGAAAGTACACATCACTATGGAAGAGATTGTTTGGTTATTTAGAGAAGCAGTATGCTTATACATCTAGTGGACTTCAACGTAGTCAAAGAAAGACCGGAATTCAGATGTACTGTTCGAGTGCCATCTACTACGATATCTTTCCACAGTGAAAGCGGGGATCCAGAAGCTAAGGATCCAGAGGCCGAATATCCAGGGCTATGTTTGTCACCGATACTCCAAGCGCTGAAATAGTATGGTACCTCAACTTTTTTCAGTACATGAATTTTCTCCAATTAAACTCTTATCAGCGTGACGGAGAGACGGACCAACATTGGAGAAAGCAAGGGAGGGAGCAAGAGAGCACGCAAGCGACCAACTACTATGCTTTATCATATAGTGGATGCGTTATCGCCAATCTTATCTAATACTAAGAATGACAGTCGTGTATTTATATATTTATCTTTATTTATATATTTATTTATTTAATTATTTATAGGTTTCGTATCGCGCTCCTAACGAAATAGATAGGCAAAAATTAGCTCTGGGCTTCCTGGTTTCAACAGTGTATTCATCTGCTGGAAGACTGTGGTCATCCTGCTAAGCTTCATTGAAAACAGATAGGTACAAAATATTCCTGGTTGCAGATGATGGCACTCGAACAGTATATCCGAATTCCGGTCTTTCTTTGACTACGTTGAAGTCCACTCGATGTAGATGCATACGGCTTCTCTGAACAATCTCTTCCATCGCGATGTGTACTCTCTTCTGAGATTTACTCCATCCAAACTTCTGCTGATACTCTCATTTTTTTAATTATCGAGGCAACTGGTAGGATATTCTTGAGCGGTCAGCAGGCGCCTAAAGACCACGATGATTTCTTCCACTTATCTTGGGTTATTCTTTCAACAGAACAAGTTTCTTTTGAGAAAAAAAAAAGTTGTCCGAGTTATATGCCACCCTTGAGTATCTTGGATACAGAGCGCCGTACTTATATCGACTGCGGACAAAAAACGTCACTTTTTTTGTGTACCACCGAAAGAAGCTGGGTGTTGTTCATCCTTGGACGCTTATATGTATGGTTCCCTAATTCAAGTTAGCAGTTGCGCAGCATCCTACACAAGGAAGTTAATGAGAGCCTTACATCTATAGAAGGGAGCTCAACCGTCCACCCTAAATAGGTAATCACCTGAAAATTCATGAAGAACACGTCCCGTCCCCACGCAGTACTACTCTTCAGGCAGGGAGCTCCTTTTTAATAGATGTAAAGCTCTGCCTTAATGTCTTTGCGATGATGCTACAGGCAACACAAGACAGGTCTTCGCCAATTTTTTGCTTTCATTATCGACAGGGCGGGCACTTCAGTCAATATAAGATTTGCAACTGGTACGAAACCTACTATGCTGATGTGCCAACCTTTTAACTTAGTACGGGTTGAAAACTATCGCTCTCGGTACATCTGTGTTACTGTACAACATACAGTAATTAGAGTCAACGCAGCGGGCCATAGTTGAAAACTGACGAAACTTTTGCTTCATTAATACAGTATCATAGTCACAGCTCCTATGGTAACGTCTCTAAATTTTGCAAAATTTCATGAATCTAAATTAACTTTGAGCCTCCCACTTGATTAGCTGAAGAACAGCGAAATGTGTATCTTGGGTAACAATACTTCTGCAACTGCTTCTCATTGAAATATACAATATATTCTATTTATATTATTTCAAGATCCATATATATAGATATGTGTTATACACATATCAGTCTAGGGATCGTTTTGCCTGTAATAGTATACAGGCAATTGTTCTTTGCGCTTATTGGCATAGTAAAACCTATGGATGATATGTAGACGATAGATCTTTCGACCATGTAGCGTTTATTGTTTGTTTCCATTAATTTTGTGTACAGTCAGTGGTCACACGTATAACTTGCAGGAGTTTTCGCTATAATAAGTTCCAAAGAAATTAAATACCAAGTTTAGTAAGTTCTGCCCTCAGTATGTTTGTCACATGTCAGGACATCATGTAGTATGATGCAGCTGTGTGCGTTTTTTTTTTTTTGTGCAAGTGGTAAAGTTGCGGGAATGTAGAATGTACAGTTTTGTGAAGATGTGCCAATGTTCCAACTCAGCTGCTCAGATAGCGTCTGTTCTTTGGGTTGTTCTTTGCAAAATAATGCACGAAGTTGTTCTGACCTTCAGTCACCCATCTAAAATCTCACGTCAATAGAAAACGAAAAAGAAAAAAATTTAAAGGAAACGTAACTGTTGTAGGGAATCTTTCAAGGATTCCAAAACTGTCTTTGTTTTTATTCTAGCATAAAAACTGAGGCAGTTTTATTCTTTTTTAGTCTGAAAATGTAGATTTTTCAGTATCGGCAATTTTATGCTTTTTTTGTTATAAAATGCAGTATTTCCAAAGGAAATGCCCTCGGCATGTTTCATTTTTTTCATTCACTAGCCCCCTAGAAATTTGGTATGCAATAGCCTTTGGTAAACTGATGATTTTGCAGGAAAAACATAAAAAGGTAAATTTGGACCCCCTGTGGACCCATTTCCCCCCATGTTGGGGGGGTTCTAGTGCCGCTAGCCCCCTAAAAATTTGGGACGTAATGCTCACATACCTGAAGACACTTTTTGAGCAAAAAACAGAAAATTGATCATTTTGACCATTTTCGCCGGGACGACCCCCTTAAATTACGCAGTCTCTGTACCGGTGACATTTCGCATGTGACGTTGCATTTTGTTGAATAATCTTCCCCCCCCCCGAACCGCGAAACTATTACAATACTTTGTGGCCATTGCGTCACAACCCGTTTTGATCGGAATTCACACTTCACATGTGCGACCAATACGGTCTGAGTGTCTAGCCTTGATTTGCACATTGACGTTGACAATAATTCCTTCTAGAAATTTCCAAACATACATGATCGTAAAGCGTTCGAATCTCCTTTGAATGGAATACATGTAAAGTTGAGCAAGTCTTTCGTGGTAGTTTAAATCTTGCATGCCCCGGAGTTTGGCAGTAAACGATCGCTGGATAGCCTCAAGGCGCTCTAAGTCTTTCCGCTTGCTTGGCATCTAAAGAGGTGAACAGTATTCAATATTCGGCAGTATTAGTTGTTTCCATAAGGTGAGCATTGTGTCTGCCTCTCGTGAAGAGAAAGTTGGAAGCACCTATTCGGGCCACTTCTTTCCTATAGTATAACTCGAGTCATGTGATCTTCAAAAGTGGCATTATCTTGTATTCTCACCCTAAGATCTCTTAAAATTTGCTTTCCCTCGATTTCGCTCACATCTCTCGTCTTTTTACTAGTTTTTTTTTTTCAGTAAGACGTCTTCTGGATTTCATCATTTTTTTTTGGCCAAGCTTTCGACAATCTTTGCGAAAGTCGTTTTCAAGGCAAGGAGCTTTTGTCCGGGAATTCTCACATGCAGCTAAAGTGTATCAAAGATGCTCAATTGAATTTCGTTCAAAATAATTAGAGCAATTAGTCGAAAATTTGCCTCACAATAATGAATTTAAAAGTGGCCTGCATTTTTAACGAAATTCAATTGAGTATCTTTGATACACTTTAGCTGCATGTAAGAATTCCCGGACAAAAGCTTCTTGCCTTGAAAACGGCTTTCACAAAGATTGTCGAAAGCTTGACCAAAAAAATGATAAAATCCAGAAGACGTCTTCCTGAAAAAAACCTAATAAATTATGTAACCTGGACGTCAATTATTTTCATCAATAAGAATCTCTAGTCTTGTAGGACGTAGATTCAGTAAGGGAAAAGTTTTTTCCGTACCGTAATAGTTCAAATTTTGATTCGTTGAAGGTCATGTTGTTAACCGATATCCACTGAAAGATGATGGTTAGATCAAGTTGCACATTCCGTACGTCTGCCATTGACTGTACCGCTACTTATATCCGTGTGCCATCAGCTAACGATGAGGGAACGACAAGCTTGCATTGGTGCCCCAATAGCAGCCCCATGTCATTTATCATGATGAGGAAGAGTATTGGACCAAGCACGGTGCCTTGTGGGACTCCACAGAGTACCGGTTTCCGTTTGGACCCTTTATTATTTATAATTACGCTTTCAGTTCGGTTTGTCAGGAAAGCTTCGATTCATCTATGACATTTTTCACGGATGCCCATGTTGAAGAGTTTGAGTAATAGTATTTCATGATCTACTTTATCGAAGGCTTTGGCAAAAATCTAAATATATTCCGTCCACATTTTTTCCTTGGCATAGTAGGTCTAGAATAGAGTTTTAATGCTCAAGCAACTGCGAAGTGGTTGAACGCTGATGGCGAAAGTCATGTTGATTTGACGTAAGCACGTTATTGCTCTCCAAATTATGTGCACTGTTTTTCCTGAAGACCATTTCAAACGTCTTCACTACGTGGCTAGTTAGGGAGACAGGTCTATAGTTGGCTGAATCCATGCTATTTCCAGCTTTAAGAATAGGTAAAATAATTGCGTGCTTGTAGGTGAGTGGAACTACTCCATCATCCATCGATTTTCGCCACGTAGAGAGGAAAATCAATTGATTTTAGATAGAATTTACTCAGGTGGCAATGATCAACCAGTTAGTAATTGTACATACTTGGTTTCCTTTTCTTTCGGTTCCCAGTTTTGTAAACTACTGCCAGATTTCCTCAAATTGATAAAAAAATATTTCCCTACACTAAATTTTAATATAATTTTAGTCAAAAAGTTCAGGACTGGATCCCTGTGTCACCATAAGGACCACCTGCCTCACTCCCTGCGTTCGTCTCCGGTATACATTTTTAGTAGTTGTTCCAAGTGTGGAATGCGCTACGTTGGTTCTACAACTCGCAGCCTTTCTACCAAAGTTGTCGAGCACCGAAGTTTCAGTACCAGGACCGGTATACCATTATCCACCCTTGCCTTTGGGGTGTTCCCGCCTCTCAGTGTAATAGTGCAGATTCCATTATTGATTTCAAAATAATTGCTTCAACCAGTGGTTTTCAAAATCTAAGAACCATAGAATCACTGTACACTCACGAAATGAGATCAAAACTTAATAATAAGCAAGACTCTACCCCTCTCCTGGTCACAGGCTGTTGTTAAGTAGGTTTTATAATTCAATTTATTTCGTTCACATTTGTTGTTAACTTTCCAGTAAAATATGATTCATTATTCATTTCAGACTTGCTGATGATGGGCCGATTGTATCCGAAACGTTCATTTTATTAATTGCAAACTATTTGAATTTTAGTACATTTTAGTAAGATGCCTACTTTTACATCCCATCTAGCTTTATTGTGTTTAGTTTAACTAAATTCTCGAGTGATATCAAATTGTATTAACACAAATTATTGCCGTGTACAGAGCTGTGAAGCGAATCAACGGCTATTCCTTATGTTTTCTTTCATTTAATATCGATCGAAAAAAAATATAAATGGAATAAAATTCTATTTTGCTATGTTAAAATGTGAGGATAGAATAATTAAGCTATCTAATAACTGACATCGAAATCAAAATACACAAAAGAAAAACAATCCACGAACTTTAAAGGATAAAAAATCGCTGCATAAATTTTCTCACTGGACGTTGGAAGCGGAGTTAGGTTTGGCGTGGATAGTGTTAAGGATTTAGTCGCGCAATTAAAAAAGTGAAAAATGATACCATTACTCAACCAAGTGCTTAACCCCTTATGTAAATAAAATCGTGATATTACGATGATGTAACTCCATTGTATGCCAGTAGAAACATAATTCGCATGAACAAGTTCCAAAACTGGATTGCTAGCTACCGGCAAGACAGGTTAAATGCTGTCATGCTGAATAACACGCAGTCAACTTATTGCATAATTAGCTTTCGTGTCCCTCTAAGCTCTGTTTTAGGTTCATTTCTATTTTGAGTATTCATCAATGACATTCCCTCGCAACAAAATAGTCTGATCGTCATCTTATTCCCAACTCAACAGGAACTCGTACGCAGTTAAACCAAAGCTCTCCTAAACAAGATACAAATTTTGTGACGACGTGATATATGTTGATACTTCTTCATTGGTCGTACTGTCGTTACTAATAAACTGAAGCTAATTAAATTTTTCTTCACTAGACTCAGAGCTATCGGTTTCAGTTCAGCTGAACAAATGATCCTTCCTTCTCTTAGTTGGTATACAAAAAAAAGTATTAGAAACCAGACAATCATCGCTAAGTTTCAGTTTCAGCTGTGTATCCTACATAAATAAATGAAGGCAACCCATCGATAAAACAGTCTGCGCTCGAACGAAAAGCTGTTTCGCCATAAGCGAGAAAATTACTTGAAAAACTAATTACTGCAATGAAACTTTCATGCTCTTGTCTTCACTCATCCTCATTCTTTTACTGAGCTCTAAAAATATTGTGCCCTTGCTCTTCTGGTCGCACAGGTTTAACAAAATGCAACTTTTTTGGATAGCCTCAATTTTTAAAACTTATATAGGGCCATTTTGACGCCCTAAATTCGAAAATGTCAACCGTCTCCCTGCATCAGGTCAAGTTTTTATGTTTTGCCGATTCCTTAATAAAAATTGATTTTCTGACAAAATTCATAATTCGCTTGGCAATAACGACAAGGGCGACTTTTTCTCAACTGATTTCGAGTAACATCGATGAGCTGGTTCTAAATGTTACATTGGTTTCCTTTAACCAGGTTAACTTTCTGAACTGTCACCGCATGTTTTTACGCTTTATCAGACGTGTACGAGTTCTTTCGTCTAATATACGATTGTGGTGTTTACGATCATAGTGTACGACATGTTGAGATCATATTTACTTCACGTGTAATAGCAGCAGATATTTGGTTTCAGTTTAGTGATATGGCTTTGGGGAGATTTTGTAGTAATACGTATATTGTATTTCATTAGTTCTAAGGCGATTGCATTGTCATTCATAACAGGAATCCAGTCACAAGTTTAATAAAGTGTGCTCATCATAAACCGAAAATGTAACAGAAATGTTATGGATTCCTCTAGAAGATCTGGTACTTTGTTCTTCAAAGTAGAAAATCTTGAACTGAAGTAAAGAAACTGAGTAGACAAACAAACAAAAGATTGAACGGATCTTCAGCAAAAGACAATCATATGTTATTGTTAACATGTTTAACAAACCCTGTGAATTTCGTAAAGATTCGCCTATAACATTTTGAAATATCTTGGTGACAGGCAAACGGACAAAATAACAGGCAGACAAATGCAACAAAAAGCATAACCTCCCTGGCGGAGGTTATTACGCTGTCAATGTTACAAACTTCTTCAGTTTACACACACACAATTAAATAATCTTTTTCCTATTTTCTCCTAAAAAATAGTGAAGAAATTTTGATCAATGAAGCTTATAAATTCTGTAATATTCTCTTTTACTAGTATGAACTTCCCTTGGTGCCCCCACAACCCCACTATGTTTGAAAGGGAAGTTAAAATCCCTGTTCATATTATGATGTTTTTATTAATGAGCAAGTTAAAAATAATTTTATACAAAAATATTGATTCTTATTCCAGTCGGGAAAGGAGTTAATTTCAAATCAGAAAAACTTCATCCAGTATCTGGCTTTACCCCTGACATCCAAATATACAACCATTTACAAACTTTTCAAGAATTACCGGGCTGATTTTGTTTATTTTAGTAGAGAAAAATTGCAATTTTCTTCTACCTGCACACATTTTCAATTTCACCTTTAGCTTGTGCACAACCTAGCCAGCGTTGACAATACTTTTGGTCAAAATACGATACATTAGATTAAATTAGATAGGCGGTAGTAGACGAACCAAGAGGCCCATTCTCAAAGAGACCCCGGAACGTACACTCCGGCCCTCTATGAGCTATTGCCATTATGTTAGTTGGCTGTAGAAGACTGGGGAAACGAGAGAAGAAAAAATGGAAGATGATATAGAAAAAAGAAACAAAACACCAAAAAGAAGGAGGAGAAAGATCTCCGCCAAAGAGATGGTCATGAATGCACGCAAGCATGATCGATAGCCGCTGATATGCGGAGCTTAAAAAAAAAATATAGATGGAGCGGAAGTGAGAAAAAGTCAGCTTAAAATGGCCTATAAAGCTTTGGCCGTTAAGTGCTTGCGACTCGTGGAGGAGGAGTTCTTAGCCGTGGAGGATGTTATTCCCAATGTATACCAAGACGATTTTTAAACGAATTGACCGACTCCTCACCAACAAAGTCGGAAGGGAGTCGATTCCAAATGCTGACTATGAAATAGGGAAAGGACTGCTGACATAAGGTTGTTCTTCGAGCTTTATGCTTGATTTTTTGACCGTAGTTTCGCAAGCGATCATTGATCGTTTCTTTCAAAGAGTCCCGTTATAGGTACCTAGTTGAAGCCATTCAAGTACTTGAATGTTTCTATTAGTTGCCTCTTGAGTCGTCTTTGCTCGAGAGAGATCAGATTCAGTTCTTTTAGGCGACGTTCATACGACTTGTTTCTCAGCCGAGGTATCAATTTCGTTGCTCTGCATTGGACTCCCGGAAATCAGTATTTCATTATTAGAGAAAAAAATATTTTACTAACACTATTTGCTTTCTCCATTGCCGCCAAATAGAGATATTTAGTTTACAAGTAATAAATAAAAATTAGCCCTGGACCGAACATAATGATTCATTTTTAACCTTTCCAGAGGGGCTGCTCGAATAATTTTTGATATATACGCCATAAAAATTGTATATTGATTGTTCTTATAGGCATGTGCTGAAGATCAACTTAACTCTAGCAATGAATTAGTAATGTGAAACGGGAACCTATTCTTTATTCATAAATTGAAAGAGTCCTGCTGTAAAGCTCGATATGATTGTCTGACGTGTTAGGAGGAATCGGCTTATGAAAGTGTATGTAAGGAGAAAAAAATGTTCTCCCACAAAAGTTATAAAAATCGATCTTGTAAATTACGAGTACGGTATGTAAAAGTTATGAAATGGTAGGAAATATAATTATGTTTGCGTGTGAGCTTTAAAATGCTTTTGAACTCTAAATATGCATTTTAGAATGAGACATGTAGGTATTCTTACACGTTTCTCCTACCAATGTATATTTCATTTCTAGTGGCCATATTTTTGAACGCCATATTGTGTTTTTGTAAAATAATACCTAATTCACCTATCCGATTACTGACATTTGAATTTAAAGGAATGTGAACTCAGCTGGTGAATTTTTGTACAGAGCTCGGAGGTATAGAGCAGAGTGAGGTGTGGAGTGGATAAAATAAAGTGTGAGCTAGACACCAGATAAACAGTAGAAAATATTTTAGATAAAAACATAATAAATTCATTGCACTTAGCGAGCATTGTACAATTTGCTTTTTCAGACGCGCAAGCACTACTTTTTTCTGAATATCAGTTGGTGAGCTTCAATCTTAGACTAAACCCATTCCAAACGACGAAATTATTTTCATAGCCTTCCAAGGATGGACCGCTCCATCGGAGAGGCAATACAATATCGCCACTCTGATTTTTGAGTTACAAATTAGTTCCAGCTACGATATAGTTTATGGATTGCATCAAGAAATAAGGACCTGTGGCATCCAATTTGTTATTACATATTTCAAATTATTATGCGGTAGCGGGGCATGAGCAGCAGCAGGCGTGCTGCTTTCCTTGTTCCGCTGGCACCATCTTGCATCATTTATATTGTCTCACTTTCATGATCTTCTGTTTACTTTTATTTGACTAGTCACCAATACGTTCTCTTATTTTTTACAGATAATTTACCCATGTCTCTGGTATCACCTCTAAGAGAAGGCTAAGCTAATGAAAATAAGAGCTACATATTCGTAATGAATTATTCCTGCACTAATTGGCATATTTTATCATACTCTATATGATGCCTATTAAAACATTATCATGATAATGTTTTTTCATCATACATTTGAAATAATGAAGTAAGCTTACAAGCTGCAGCGATAGTGTATTGCCACAAACATATTCATTCCAATTATCGGAGTTACTAAATATAGTTCTGTAATTTCAAAGTCATGGACAGCGGTGATGCCTATGTATAGACTGTCACAAATTTTACAGACTTTGGTAGGCACCCTGCCGTTTCTAATAGGTTAAAGGTAAAAGAAAATAAAATCATTTACTTCTCCCAAAAGGAAGGTATTCATCAAATGAAATTACAAGAGTACGAGATTAGTAAGCTAGCGCTCGTCCAATATATGATATTCCTTATATAATAAACGCTTCGTGTATATATTCATTGTTTTTTATTTCTTGTCCGCTCTTAAGGAAACAAGCGAAAAATAAGCCATGTTGTAGATTTTGTAATTGAGTTACGTTTTCATAGAGATCGATGACCAGGAGCAGAAGATGGCGAAACCCTTTATCTGAATGCACTGTGCGCTCTTGATGCACTGCACTCTCAAACCTATATAAGAAGTTGCGTAGCTAGAGCTGGCGTTAGATCATCTTCAGAAACGCCTCCAGTCATACAGCCACCTAACCGTGACGAGCTATTGAGTGTAGCACACTTGCATAGAGACAATCCTAGATCTCTGCGTCGATTAATATGCTAAAATTGGCATTTATCGCAAGTATACAGACACTTGGACTTGTTGTGTGCTCTTCTTCATTGAATATCAACTACAAGAGAATCTCTGGTGTTTATATCCTTCGATTTTTATCATCTACACGTGATACTGACGGTAGAACACCGAACCCATCCTCGAATTTACCATGCCTATATTACCAAATTACCTACGACAACCTACAGGTACCGTCATAGAGGCGATGGTACCATTTACTTGATTATTAATTAGTACTTGACCATAC
>LQNS02278144.1:631655-643695 GCA_001587735.2 Parhyale hawaiensis
AATCACGTTTCATGGAAGGTTTCTAACAGTTCACGTTAATTTTATGAAAATACTTCCGTAAGTCTTTGAATTATGATGTTAAAAACCAACAGACAAACTCTGTCAAAGACAAGCCCTCATTGGGCGAGGTAATGAAAAAAAAAATGGAATAAATATGCGATAAAAAATTCAGTTTGCTATCACAACAGACGTTCATTAATAAAATTGTCCAGTATGTTTTAGGTTGTGAAGGAAATTATTGCACAGCTCTATGAAAATAGTAATAACCGGAGTGACAACTAATAACCGTGGAATTTCTATAGGTTTCCCCACTGAATGTGAAAGAAAACGAGATAACGGGGGAAGAAAAATACGCAAGCCATTGTTTGCAACCTAGTAAATTTAGAAAACAGAATCCTTAAACTTAAAACTCGGTTACATGACTGAAGCCTTTCGCGAATACAAGACACTTCAGATACTTGAGATAAAAAGAGCACACGGGGAAATAAATCCCAATATAGGAAATAATTCTCGAGCCACAGTGGTGAAATGGATGCAAGAGATGCGGTTAATTTCCACAAGAAGGATTTTCTGAAACAACGAGGATTTCGCTACATCTGTAGAACTATTTCATGATAAACATGAAAAATTGCTTTGCAGCAGAGAGGTTTACTACATCCGCTGGTAGAATAAGGGGGCGAACATAGAATTAACTAGAACGCCTTGTGGCGTGAGAACATCACTCGTGGTAGCGGGCAAATTTAACGCAGACAGTTTTGATGCATAAGTTTAGGGCAGCCCAGACACTAGCTCTTCAATAATAATATAGGAAAAAATAGAACACCTCGCGGCATAAGACGATCTGCAGCGGTGGAGGATAATTTGCACCGATTTAGGAAAATTCAGCGCCGTCATTTTTTTATGGCTACCTAATCCTAGCTTTTGGCATGGGTCACATCAAGGCCAACCCACTAAACTTCCTACAAAAAATTATGAAGATCGCTCAATTCCTTCTATCACTTCTTGGGCGGACAGATTTAGAAATATATACATTTACTTAAATTTTCAATGAACACATTGTCACCTCTCTCGCTTCGTTCGCGGTTGATAACAAGCTCGAAAGACCACGAAACGGTAACTTATAGCCCAATTCCAAGCTACAGTGGCGTAATAAGAAATGAAAATGCCAATATTAGGCAACAGTCATCAAAATAACAAGCTACCATATTGATAAGTATGAACCATCCCCTGCACAAAAAAAGACGTTATGCTAGAGGAAGAAACTGAGGACATTGAGGAACCCATGAGCGAACGTGTTTCCTCACAGATCGACAAGAAATCGGAAAAACAAAGGAAAAGAAATAGTCACCATCTATCAATAGAAGCTAGTATAACAGTGCTACAATAGGAGGCAAAGTGGGCCCAAAGAATACGACCGAAGCGCCTAAATAACGCTATGGCAACCTATATTTTTTCACTAAGGGGCTGTTCCCAAAATTATGGAAAGAACGATCACAATTACAAAATAATAACTCTGTGTACTAACGACCCTGAAGGATATGCCGTGCGCTTTTTTTACAATAACTAGCTGCACATGTAAAAATTTCAAAGTCAGTGAATGTTTTCACTTACCTTATCTAACCTGAGGTGGCGTTCATAATCTTAACCCACCCCGTTTGAACTAACGTCCGCCGCCAAATCCAGTCTATTGTAAGCACACCGTCTACCTTACATCTCGTTTAACCTTTCATAGTATTTCGATTTCACCACTGAATCACGCATTTGTTCTGTCAGCAAAGAATTTGCACTTGTGTCTTGATAAAGACAAAGAAAAACGAAGGTACATCGTGCAATGTTCTCTTATGCATTTGCACACCTTTTCTAAGCTCTGTTTCTCACAGTTTACAGATAAGTTTGCCCTCCTGAGCCTACACGTTTCAATTTGTTGTCGGCGTATCCGATTATTGCTCACTATTTCTGAACTCGTGCTTTGTTTAGGGCGATAGCTATATGATAAAATAAAACAAACTCGCTCAATTTCTCCACTCATAACAGGCTAGTCTTCTGTAGACAATATGTCTTTGTATTTGCTCTGACATCGCACTGTAGTGATGGCTGCTCTCCCAACAGCACATTCGCTTCAAAAAAAGACTTCAGAGCAGAGATGCCCAACACTACACGTTCTGTTTACCAGTAACGTATCCTGGCTACGCATATGCTACCATCGCTACCATCAAAGCGAATAGAATGTTGTGAAAAAAATTAAAAGTGGCTGGTAGATACGATACTGATGAAATGATCGGCATTTGAAGTCAAATCTCTAATGTCTTCCTAACTATTAGTGAAAAGCGTGACACTAAATGTAGGTAGGTACGTACGTATGTAGGTAGTAGCATATTAATACATAGACTAGAGTACCGGTGCTGAAAAAAACGACAGCGATGATTTTTGAAGACCCGTTTTCATTTAATATACTTCTGTTGATAATATGCTTCAGGAGAATTCCCTTCAAAGGCCAATTAATATCGTCATAAGAGATGAGTGCTCTCTCTGTCAATTCATCTATAGCAGCACCAGCCCTCCACTGGAGATAAGATGTGTTGCTGTATAGAAGGTGGTAAATTTAACTGCCGAGATATCGTGAGATCTCTGTTTAGACCACTGATCAGATCGGAATCGCAAGAATAAGAGGGAGGAGCTAAAAATCAAGCAGACACTTCCGACCAATAGATCGAAGCTACGACGCATCGTAGGACGAAAATACCCGTTTAGACTATCAGATTCATCTTTTCGACCAAATCTCAAGGCCGGACCTTATGATTTATATTCGCGTGTATGCCAAGCTTAACTAGAAAAGATGAGGTTTTTTTTGCGTTCTCAGTTGAATCCGATTGTGTTTCCATGACCATGACTACAGCTTGGCGTGTTTGAACACAGTGCATAATAAACAGAAATTTACAATCATTGTGAATATAAAACTTGTTCAGTGCCTGGAGAGATAGCCGAAAGTTTCCCACTAGCGGTTACTGTAAAGATTTGCTTGAGCGATTCTCTGAATCAAAGTCTTCGATATACAATGTTACATAAAAAATTTTAAGAAATGACCCATTGACACATTTGTTTCTTCGGAAAACGTCATACTGCCGTACAAATATTGCGAAACAAAAACCCTGCAACAGGTACCATGAGCTAGGATTAGCAATTTTATATGCGAGGAGCTTCAATAGGTATTCAACTTTCTCGTTTCTATGTCGCCGGCACAGCAGTAAACGCAGTGAAAACGAGAAGCAGCACCGTAATGAAAACGTGATGGAAAGGTTCGAAATTGTAAGACATATTTGAAGATATGCAAAAAGATAAAGACTTCAGAGCGTAAACATATGGAAATCTGTGTTTCTTTCAAAGGTATTCAACATAGTACTAAAATGTTTTCCATTGCAGAAATTGCTACCGTATCGCATCATTCTATTGTCACTTACTGCAGTGAAAATATGGCTCAGTGCAATGTATGTTATATTTTGTTTATAGAATACCTGTCCTTGATGCACAGGGTTGGCATGGGAGTTTTACCAGGATTGGTAAAACTTACTTGATAAAACTGACAAAAACTACTATCAAAACTCTGGTAAACCCCGGTAAAACTTCAGGCTTGGTAAAACCCTAAAATCCTTTGCTAAACCTTTTAGAATCAGGGTGTGCAGTGTGGGTTTTACTAGGACTGGTAAAACCCATGTTAATAAAACCTTTCATAAAACAGTTTTACCAGGGTTTTACCAGTCTTGGTAAACCCCCATTGCATACTCTGCTTAAAACTACAGATAAAGGAAATATGATCATTGGAGGCACTGGTCGCAAGGGTTGGCAGGAGGGTTTTACCAGGACTGGTAAAACCAACAGAAAACAATAATTATGAAAAAACCTGGTAAAACGAAAGGCTTAGTAAAACCCTAAAATTACCTGGTAAACCTCTTAAAACAGATAATGTAAATATGATCATTGGAGGAGCAGGCCGCACAGTAGCACTTACCTAACTTAAGCTCACAGTGATGGTAATCTCAGCCCACCTGATTCTTAGATTATAATTAATCAGGGTTGGCATTGTGGGGTTTTACCAGGACTGGTAAAACCTTGGTAAAGCTGTATTACCAAGGTTTTATCAGTCTTGGTACCCCCTTCCCTCCTTCCCCCTTTCCATTGCCAAACCTGTAGCTCATGTGGAAAGTCGGGAAAAATAATGCAATAATGCCACAGCATTGCATTTGCAGAATTCAATCATTCTCTTCCTCTTGATGATACTACGGCACTGCAATCCTGCGAACCGTTCTTTCTGTTATCACAAATTGTAATGTATAAATAGCAGCACAAGTAATCACACTTCCCAGTCATATACTGATTCAGTGAAACATCATACACATAGAACCAGGCCATACTGACGTCACTTGAGAGAAGTTGGCACCATCGTAACGCGAAGCTGATAGGGAAAGATGATGCAATGATCCCAAGGCACTGCATCATTCATTTAGCAATCTAATTTACATATACTTGATCTAGGCTGAAGCAGTAAAGTTCGACAAGCTGGCAGCAGATAACTACCACATGGTAATTTTTACTTGAAAATTCGGAGAGTGTGAACTTTATTTAAGAGACTCTTAGTCAAGTTCGTACATGCCGATATAACCATGTAGGCGATATATTTTTTGTTTATGTGCTTGTGTCAGTTGTGAGACTATCAGCTGCAGTCTGTCTTTACAGCTGTTAACTGCATGAAAAGGGTATAACTAATTAAATATGTCAAAAACCTATATAAATTATATTTGCTGAATATGCATCTTACCTTCGTTACGGCTTGCGCACTTATGAGTTAGCTACAACTTACGACCATTACAATTCATAAATATTGTATACATATATTTAGTTTTACCCACATATTTTTATGTTTTGCCAGGTTTTACCACTTACCAGGGTTTTACCAGGCTTTAACAAGGTTTCACCAGGTTTACCAGGGTTTTATCATTGTTTAACCAGGGTTTACCTCGTTGAAAATCGTCAGACTGGTAAAACCGACAAAAAGTACCAAGAGATTTTACCAGACCAGCCCTGTCAATGCACCTAACCTTTCCCTACATCTCACACTCTTCGTCCGTAAAATATCCATCTCTAAAGGCTGTGGCGTCATTAGCAGAACCTGTGCAACATTCCTAACCTTAGAAAGCGAACAAGTACAATCCTTATATAAGAAAATGCTTCCTGTTTTTATTTATGTATTCATTTCGTGTCCGCTCATAATGATATAGGCGAAAAATAGGCCAGGTTATAGATTTTGAAATTGGGCTACGTTTAAGTAGAGATCGATGATCAGGTTGGAGAAGATGGTGAAGCCCTTTATCTGAATGCACTTCTTTCTGGAAACACTTCTTCAAATCGGAGCTATATTTGCAGCATCTGGAGTCCAATTCTATACGTGTTTTTTTCTCAGGTCAAGACAAAGCGTATAAATCCGGCATATGATTTACGGAGCACTCACGAGAGAATTATATAGTTCACGGGCATTAGACAATTAATTCTTCTAGTTTAGAGTCTTTCTCTCAGAGAGCAGGTTTCGCTTCAGGGGCTAAAATTTCAGCACTTTAGTGAAGCAGATATTTGAGAATGGAAGGCAGTATCAAGGATACGGTGCACTAACATTGCATATAAGCCGACTGGAATGACATTCAAGTTTATAGCAGTGTTTTGCTTAAGATTTCACTTCGGAAGACGCACGTTTAATTAAGCAAGAAGATATGGGATATAAAAGAATGAGTCTACTACAGTCTCAAGAACGAAGACGAACTACCTATGAAGCATTTATGCGCACAGTGACAAAAAAGACTTGAAACAGAAAGAGTTATATTTAAACAGGCTCTTATCAACATATTACAGCACAAATAATGTGAAACAAAAACACTGTAACAGGTACCGCGAGCTAGCGTCGGACATGTTTAGATCTCGGCCAGACAACAATGCATTCCATGAAGTTGGAAAGCTTCCATACTCAAATATCTACTTCACTGAAGTGCTGAAATTTTAGCTCCTTCAGCGAAATCTGCTCTCTGAGAGAAAGACAGTAAACTAGAAGAATTAACTGTCTACTGCCGATGAACTATATAATGATCTACTGCCCGTCGTGAGTTCTCCGTTGATCATATGCCGAATTTATACGTCAAGTCCTAGAGGGAAAGAGGAATAGAGCAAAGCGAGGAGAGGTGATAATGTTTTCGTTGAAGATTTAGGTATTTGCTAGACGCCCGGTGACCCTTTGGGTCATCATCACGGTCGTCTTGCTTTCGCCAAAAAAAGCAGGTGTTGTTTAGCTGGGCATAGACCACCCGCTATTTGGCCGTCCTTTCCTGCCCGGCAAGGAGCGGCCCGTACGATTCACTATCGACAGATTCTTTGCTTCTCTAACGAATATTCAACACCCAGGCTGTAAGCAAAGTCCCTTTATACGTTACGTATTTCAGTTATATTTCCCATGGCACCGTTGAATTTATCATGCCCGTTCTTGAGGCCGAGCTCAGTTTAACTTCCGTGTCACAGATCCAATCAAATTAAATCTTGATGCCTCGAATTTCTTCCCGTCTAATAGCGAAGAGGCTGTGTCTAACAAGACACAAGCAAGTAGATAAACAAGACACAAAGTTCACAGACTTTTATTATAATAACGATAGATTGATATAGCTAAGTCGTACAGAAAGTGTAATTGAAGCCGGTAGGTGTAATTTTCTACCATGAAGTGTAATTTTATGGTATAAGGTATGGTTCGGTGATATACACTTAGGAAAATGAGCTAGCCCTATCTAGGTTAGGTATGGGCCGGGACTGGTTCTGCTAAAGGTAATGTTCAAATGAGCTCCCGTTCATCGGGTTTGACTGTCTTTCTGTTTTATGTTTGTCTGTCAGTTATCAAGATAACTAACAAAGTTATGTACGGATTTTGATGAAATTCACAGAGGCTGTTAAGTATGTTCGGAGGAACAGATAATTAACGTTTGGTGAAGATCCGTTTATCCGTTTGTTTGTATATTTGTCTGTCTCATTTTCGCCAATGCCATAACTGATAGAATTATGGACGGATTTGCATGAAATTTCTATGAGGTGTTAGATTTATTGCAAAGGGTAAATGCCCCCCCCNGATCTCTTCGGTCCTGTGTTTCTCGCTGTGTTGATTTTATACTTGTTAGAGCAGTAACTTGAAAAGTTTCGAATGGATCTCTATGAATTTTACCGGAGTTGGTAGCAATATTAAAAGACATGAAAGATTAAATTTTGGCGCGGTTCGGTTGGCTCATTTGTATGTTTGACTTGTGTTTGTCATAATGCTGCTTGCGAGCAGCCTAACTCGAAAACTTATGAACGGATCTTCAAAAAATTGTAGAAATTGTTAATACTATCAAAAGGCACAAATGATTGAATTTGGAGTTGATAAAAATTAAATCATGGTGTCTTTCGTTACCGTTGCCTTGCTTGGCGGAGGTATGCAGGGGGTCTGGTGGGTTGATCTAGACGTGACCAATGCCAAACTAGAATTAGCTAGCAATGAAAAATGATGGCAATGAATTTCATTTTCTGTCCACTCAAAAAGAGAGTTGAGTCATCATAATAATAATTTTCTTCAGGCAGTAGGTAGGTTGACTGAATGTAAAATATTGCTTAAATTCTGCAGTAAGCTGGCCATGAATAACGACGGCGTTGAATTTACCCTCACTGCGGGTGATGGTATTACGCCACGAAGCGTTCTACTTAGCCTCTTCCTTAGCATCGGTGCCACAACGCCGCTGCGAAAACAGTTGTACGACGCGGCTAGCGGCCTGCGCCGTTGAGAGCATCGACACAACAAAGGCCGAATATTTTCTGCCTTTCGAGCAGTTGTTGGTGAGCACCTGCGCTTGTGTCCTAGAGGGTTTAATAGTCTATTAAATCTCATTGCTTGCGTCTCGCTTATGAGTTTTATTGGCAGTTATGACGAGCTTCAGCTCATTTCTCTTCATTTTCAATTTTTCCTCTATTTCATACAATATTACTTTTCCGAATACATCCTCAGTGCTAGCTTTGACGAAAAGAAAGGATTTCTAAAAAAATAATTTCATCCTCATCTCAAAACGTAACGACCAACTCATAGGAAAGGAACGGAAGTTCAAGAACTTGTGCAAGATCGTAAAACAACAAAGAGGAGCGATGATGCGGCTATAGTTATAAAAGGCTCTTCAGTTAAAAACTAACGCCTCATGACGAACGCCCATCATCTGCGGTGGGAACAAATTTCATCCCCGTCATTTTTGATGGTCAGCTGGTGTGGATCACATCGAGGACGGCCCATCAGATGCTCTGCAGAAAATCATGAAAATTTCCCAGCTCCTAGCTTTTCTGGGTGGAGAGTAAATTTTTCATCGTCGTCATTTTTTATTGGTAGCTTATCTCATTTCTTAGTGTGCATCAATCACATCGAGGACAGCCCGCAGATGCCCTGCAAAAAATCATGAACATAGCCCAAGCCCATCTAGCTTTTTTTGGGTGGAGAGCAAATTTCATCGCCGTCCATTTTTTTTTTTTTTTTTGTGGCCAGCTAATCCTAGTTTTTTGGCATGGGTCACATCGAGGGCAACTTACCAGACTCCCTGCAAAAAAAATATGAACAATGCTCAACTCCTTCGACCGCTTATTGGGTGGACAGACTAACAAACCAACAACCTAAAATACTGGACATACAAACTTAAGTCTCCAACGAAAACATTATCACCGCTCTTCGCTTTACTTGCAGGTGATAATAAAATGAAGTGAATCTGTGGTATAGTAATCGTGGGACATTCTCAAAACTAAAAGCAAGATTTTCCGATTCCAAGGACTTGCAGTTCATCACATCTGTTAAGGAATACAAATTCCAGGACATTGATTGTAAAGCTGATAAGAATACATTCGAATGCTTAGTTGAGAGCTATGGAAACTTCTCGACATCATGAGATAAAAAGTGAATTTGAGAGAAATTTACAATGCATACCTTTGGGTGGCAAGTCTGATTCAACATTCTCAAGTTAAATTTTCGAACACGGCCTTAAACAAACGTTTCCCAATGCTTTAATTAACCACTCTTGCTACAGCTGTTTCTGAAGAGAGATCGATTTCTGCTTTGAAATGAATAAAAAGTTTCTCTAGGAGCAGATGGCTAATGAGAAACGTTCAACGTTCGATTTAAATTTATTGAAAAGACTGATCGGGCCAAAATCCTGTTTGCGCTTTCTATGTGAAAGTATGATGTATCAATGCTACAAATAAAGAGAGAATAATTTTTTTTCTCTACAAATTAGTAATTCTATTTATTAGTTAAATCAATTCAAAATCTCATAATTTTTCACATACTAAATATTTTGATAATGACTATCCCGAGCATATTTTCGCGGCACGTGCCTGGTATGCACTTATATGTGTCCTACTCGGTAGGAGGTTTTACTTTTGGAAGAAAGAGAAAACATGCTCAGAACCATGTAGCTACTTATACTCTTAACCAACCAATACAATTGTCCGAAATTGTCGTCACCAGGCCTAGAATACCACGAGCTGTCCCCTCGGAAGATTAAACTCCAGACATCCAGTTATCACAGTACTGTCCGGGAGCCCAGAGGGATTTTTTTCACATCTCGTGCACGAAAGGTTTGACCGCCGGTATATGGCGAGGTCCCTTGTACGGGACCTCGGAATGGCATTTTTTAAGTTCCGAAAATATGGATTAACTGTAGAGGGCGACAACCAAAGTGCCAATAAAATTTGGTTTAATTCACATCCCTGAGTACATCCACCAAACCTATGCTAAAACGTTAAGCCTTGGGGCCTAATAAAGAATTGTAGTTCTCAAGTTGCCCGCGACGGTGGATTTATAAGAGGCAAAGAAGGGTTCTTTTAACCCCAAATTTACATTTAATTCACAGCAGGAGCACATCCGTCAAACCTTGCTTTATCATGATCTATAACCAGCTGTTCCATGATCCGGGATTCTCAAGTTCATCTGTTGTGGACTAAGAGGCCCCCACAGTGGACTGACTTCACATTATGTGAATAAATAATATCCACCAAATTTACGCCAAAATGTTCAGTCTTGAGGGGTTTAATAAAGGATTGCTAATTCTTAAGTTCCGCATTTGTAGACTATGGGGCTCAACAATGGGTTCATTTAATCCTAAAATTCACATCTCGAGTACATCCGTCAAAATTTGTTTGGTTACAGTCCATGATCAACTGTTTCACGGTCCACGATTCACACCTCGTTTTTGTTTTGCTTGGCTGATGCCGACTTTCTTCCCTATGTCAATCAGCCACTTTAGAGCACACGCAAAGTTGCGTAACAACGCAACTTTTCCCTTCGGCCGTCACGTTGCCGTAACTACTACTCATGGTGCTTGAACGTCACGCTAAGACTATGGGTCATTGCAACTTTGGGCTAACACAGGTGTAGCAGATATTCTCAAAGTTTCATCATTGTTGCTTGCTATAGTGTACAAACTGTAAGAAACAACTAATATCGTAGATATTCCTCTCAGTGGCTTAGCAATGTCTAAGCCGAAGCCTAGGGCACTGCTGCGCAATATCGAATACAAAGTTCCATTGCAACGGAATGTTTGTGTACGTGTGCCCACACTATTTCATTTAGTTCGACCATCAAATTCGCTAACATACATCCTACTACCAGCTCATTTCCTTACCCTCTGAAAGTGGAACCACCCTAGGTCTAAATCAGTGGGTTACAGCTAACAAATTCTTCTCAAGCAAACGATATGCAACATGCTCACTTACGATGTACAGCGCTCCGATGACCAGACAGCCTGTTCCGGGAGGGATCAAACAGCAACAGTAAGTCATGTTTTTGTTTCAACTGAACCAATTTTCGAGTGAATTCGTTTCTTGATGATCTGTTGATACTTACAGGAATAATTTATTACTTTCTCAGATGCGGCTCAAAATATTACTCGCAATCTGAGGGAATACGTTGTTAGTGTAACCAAGGTCCTCAGCTTATAAAACAATTTAGTTCTAATAAATCATCTTTCCATTGAGAAAACCCATACACAATTTAATTTAAACAGCGAGTAAACTGCAATGTAGCATCTGACTTATAGAAATTCGCTGGAAATAGCGCCTGAGTACGACCCTATGCGTTGTCAGTGAAGAATAAAAACTCGTGATGAAGAATGACCTCTTCATACCACCTCTCTGTCCAAAGTCTGATAACAATGTGGCAAGCTATCACCGGCACCATGCAGCCTCGTATATGCCGTGTGAGTTGTAATCGATAACTTCATTGCTTTTACTAAGTACCGGGCAACTGACCAGGGTCGACATGACAACCAGGAATCAGCGAACTTGTTTTCCAGCTAAAGGCTAGAAGTGTGTATGAGAGGTCGCAGTATCGGCAGCGTTCCATGGAATCTCTGCAAAGTATTGACTATCGACATCGTTGTTGGTGGAATGAGCTGAAGGATTCATTCTTCTATGCTGAACATCCGTTACCTCCCTCCTTGGCCCGGTGATGGTATCATTGCTGATCCCTAGGCTAAGGCAAAGCCCTTTTTGGTTCACTTTTACGGGATGGGTATTATTATGTTGTTATTGCCTTGTTGATGTCACTCGGAGCCTCGTTCATGTTTTGTCATTCAGGACTAGTACTATCAAAGTGTTTCTTGACGACTTTGATCCTTATGGAAGTCTGGGCTCGATAGGCATGTTTCTTCTATTTTTAAGTATCTTGCTGGAGTTCTCGCTATCAAGCTTGGAGTTATCTTCCAGCGACTGATACGGTTGAATAGTTTACTTGTTGCCGTACTGTTAGTATTGCTTCCATTCCCATATGTCCAGTGTCGCCCACACTAACTACCCACTAGGGTGTATCGAATTTTTTTTTTCTTGGCAACACCTGTAAAAACATGCCAAATGGTGATAAAATACATGTGTTAAAATTTGAAGGTCCTAGGATAATGTTTATATGTTGCGCATTGGGGTCAAAGTTTCGAATTTTAACAAAATAAACCCATTTTTT
>LQNS02278144.1:665749-679497 GCA_001587735.2 Parhyale hawaiensis
TGCAATATTTTAAGCGCAATAAATCAGAGCTCAACGAATTAGCGTCTGACAGGTAACTGCATAAGCCTTAGTCCGTTGGCTCGAGTTTTCTCTGCTTGATTATAAGTGCAGACTAATTAACAGATTAGCCATATGACTTCCGTTCATCGTTCTGTAAAATCCCCAGTTTAGTAAAAAAAGCGTTCCAAAAACTTGAAACGGGAAAAGTAAAAACTCAATGTCATCTGCATTTTCACGACACCTCTCCTTTGTATATTACGCGGACTTTGAAAGTATTATTGAACCGCTAAAGAAATGCAACTGTCACCGACGTCTAATTTTTGTCCCACAGGCGGATTAAGCTTCCACGTCCGTTGATTTCAAATAAGTTCAATCCAGAGCTAAAACTTCTTGTCAAATAAACTGATCCGCAGCGGTGTTTGTTACCATAAAGTAGTAAGTTCGTACGCCAGACAGGCTGCAGTGATTTATGCCACATCTGGCGCCGTTGCCGGAGTCAATACGGCACCCGTAGTATTCCGCTACCGTAAACAAGAATGATCTGCGCTAGCAACCAGATCATTCCGAGTGTCTGTGCTGCTTCACCTCTGCTTGGTGCTGCTGTGGATCGTTACAGGACAGTTACCTGCCCCCCCTCCCCCATCGACAATGAACCTCGACCGACAACTACCCTAGCGAACTTACTCTTTGGGATAACTACCGCTTTAGGCGATAGCCCCCCTGTATAAATGCCCTTCGCTTTCAAACTGAGGCAAATATCTATAAAAACTTGCCCCATTGCAGGTGTTTAATTTTTACCATAATGATAAATCCTTTAACTGTAGCTCCGCCCACCGCATATGACGTCACTCCGTCGGAGAGGCACCGAGGTGCAGTGTCTAATATGAATTATTTTTCCATTAAAAAGTTCAGTTCCCTTATCCTCTTGTTGTGATCGCTTCAGGTCCATTTAGCTTCGTTGCGTGGAACATTCATCATTTTAAATTCGGTCTCGTAGCTACGAGTTAACTTCTTAACTGTTACTTATTTGTACTGTAACTGTTGTAACCTTTTAAATGACCTATTATCGTAAGGCATAATTAAGCATACTGTAGCTTGCCAACTCGTGGCTCAGCTCAGAATTATCTATTAATTTATCTAGTCTACTGCGTACGAACTGCCATTCAGTTTACGGTGTTGCCAACCTTAGGCTGCCTGCCTTGACTTATCCGGCACCAGGAGCGACTTGTCACCTCGACTCGTGTCTGCATCTACAGCTTGGACCGGCGCAATAGTGCACAGGTGATACCTCTTGTGAACTTCGCTGTTCATCAAGTATGCTTGAGAGAGAGTGGATGCGTTGCCCTGTCATTATCTTCCTCGACTTCCTATTAATGTAGAGTGTTGTGCGAGGGCACCCATTACCTATTTATTTGACATGGTGCGTTACGTCGCAGCTGTCCAAGGATGTCTCGCATTAATTCTTTTCGCTTCCCATTGTATGGGTTGCAGTAACTTCTTCCCTTGCCTTTCCCCGCAGCGAAGCACTCTAGTACTTTCTATTTTCTGTGGAGTCTACCAACTTACTTTGCTTCCGAGCAGTTACACTGTAAGGTATGCACTTTGGTCAAACTGTTTCTCCTTTCATTTTCCCTACACTCGCATTTGCTAAATATTGCAATATGGGCTACACATCTCTATCTCATAGCCGTGGCTGACCTCTATACCAGTGCGGCGCGGCACGGGAGCTAGTTAGAATTGACCCTGCGGATTTCTTTGCCCACAGTACTTCCATCTGGAAGACAGCTCCTTCTTGTGGAACTCAATCTTCATCTCGCATGCTTTTGACACTGCCGCGTGTCACAGGTAATTAACCAGTCTGTTGGGGGAGTTGGCAGGCCCCGGGGTAGTTAGCACTGGTCGACGTGACTACCGATGTTAGCTCGCTGTCTACATAAGTTTATACGGGAGCGAAATGTTCAAACTTGTGGTGATAGTTTACAGCAATCAGAGCATTGGTAAAACGCGTACGGGAAANGGGTAGTTAGCACTGGTCGACGTGACTACCGATGTTAGCTCGCTGTCTACATAAGTTTATACGGGAGCGAAATGTTCAAACTTGTGGTGATAGTTTACAGCAATCAGAGCATTGGTAAAACGCGTACGGGAAAACCAGTATCTATCAATTCGTCTTTAGGAGAGAAACTACTGTAGTCTAGTGCTGAACGAATTGTGCTCGGGAAGCTTTTCGTTAACATTAGTCAACGAGCTTGTATATCTATCTATCTATATTATACTAAAAGTCTATGAACCGGTCTTGCTTGTGTCTTGTTTATTTACTTGTATCTTGTTCGACACAGTTTCTTTACTTTTAGATAGGGAAGAAATTCGATGGACCTATGGGGGTCTATGGACTATGGCCGGTCCTATCTGTCATAGATTAGCTCTTTAATTCGATTGTATCTGTGATACACACGTGGAACCTGCCCCTTGGTTGCAAGAACGGGCACGATAATTGAAAAGTTGCTCTGGAAAATACAACTGGAATATGTAACATATAAATCGAATTTGCTTTCAGACTGCATGTTGAATATTCGTTAGAAAGCCTAAATAACGCCTCCTGTAGTGCGAAAGCAAAGACGATCGTGATCATTATTGTATTCTGAAGTTTAAGTCTCCGTTTCTACAACAAAGGCGATGTCACAGAGGAAGAATGAAGGGACACAAAGTGTGACGATAGACACGTGGAACCCATGCACGAGGGTGTTCCCACACAGGATCAACGCGCATGGGAACAGCAAGTCGAGAAAGAAGAGGAAGAACAGATGGAAGAAAGATCAGTATAAGTAACAGGTGAGAAGGAAGCAAAATGGGCACGAAAGACAGACAAGACGATGGTGATGACGACCCAACGGGTCACGGGTCGTCTAGTATTATACTAAACGTCTGTGAACCGGTCTTGCTTGCTTGTGTCTTGTTTATTTGTGTATTGTTTGGCACAGTTTCTTTACGATAGAGAAGAAATTCGATGGACCTATGGGGGTATGGCCTATGGCCTATCTTATCTGTCTTGGATTAGTTCTTTAATTCGATTGTATCTCTGATACGCACGTAGCCTTGGTTGCAAGAACGGGCACGATAATTTCAAAGTTGCTACTAAAAATACAACTGGAATACGTAACATACTGTATAAATTAAATTTGCTTACAGACTGCGTGTTGAATATTCGTTAGAGAAGCAAAGAAGCAGTAGATGGCAACCAGTCCGGGCAGTAAAGGACGGCCGAATAGCGTGTAGGCTATGGCCAGCTGAATATCACCTGTTTTTTCCGGATGCAAAGACGATCGTCATGACGACCCATCGGGTCACGGGGCGTCTAGTTCCATACTAAAGCCCAGCCTCAGACAGGCAACAGCAAATAAAGTCGTTCGAACTTATTCCCTTGTGTTGCTCGACATTAAGTTAGCTTTGGCATGGGAGGAATTTTTCACATATCATCGATAGTTTATTCTCACAACTCGGCAGAGGCAGCGAAGACGAAAGCTACTATAATGTGTGTTTAATTTAGCAACTTTGGGCCAAGTACGGTTGCATTAGACAATAGATCAGGTGACACTAGGTAAACAAATTTATGGTGGGTAAAGAAAGTTAAGTTATGGCTGGATAGGGTACCTTATGTTAAGTTTGGCTAGGTTCAGTTAAGTATGGCACAGTTAAGGTTTGCTTATTTTCTGGTTCATTTAGGTTATATAAATTAGGTTAAGATAAACTAAGGAATAGGTTAGGCTACGTTTGGCAAGGTTAGGTTAAATAAGGCTTGTCTAGTTTAAGTTCGATGAGGGTTAGGTATGATTACAATTAAATCACGTGAAGTAAGGTTAGGTGACGCTAAGCTATGTTACGTTACCTTACTTTTCATTTCATAAAAGTTTTTTGACAACACAGCGATTTATAAATGATCGTATTATGTTGTAACTAATATGCATCGCAAAATTGCATTTCGAAGTCTGCTATGACTAAGACACTGATTGAAATGACACGATGTCCAAGCGAATTAGTGTCCTGGGGGTAGATATCAGCTGGGGTAATAGTCCACGGGGTAATTATTGTCCTCGAGCCGTTGAGGTGATCGGAGCAGAGGTCACGGGGGCGTCTCCCATGAATCACGAATCGATTGTCCCTGCAATGGCTAATAAACTCGAGAGACAAACACTGTCTCAACTCTCAGTTCGAGAACGACTTCTCAGACAGACTACGAGGAGAAATTACATCTAGAAGCAATTTCCAAGGATGGAGCTCAGCTCTTGAAACATCTCCCACGTGAAATAGTAAAGCAATTGATAGACTCAGCTATCTCGTCAACAATTCCTTCATTTCCATTATTAAGACTCTTGTTTGAAACATTCTGCAGTCTGGGAATTGCTCCATAAATACCAATTATGTTAATAATATTTGTGTTTTGCGGAATATAAATCTCCATAAAATAAGAAATAATACAAATACTTAAATTATTCAACGGGGACACTATACTTGCGAGGAAATCTAACTTTTTCTTCCCTGAAAGTTTTTGATTGCATAACTCATTCTCTTCGCTACATTAAACATTATACTTTCATTGAACATTCAATATTCCTTTCGACACATTATTTGCTACTTTATTCAATACTGCAATCAATGCAACTCAATGCTCTATTGATACTTCACCAATATAATGATCAGTACTATATAATAATTCACGTTGTGTTTTTATTTATTTATATATTTATATCTTTCCTGTCACGCTCTATGGGAATAAGATAAGAGAAAATTCAGATTTCAAAATGAACAAAAAGTGGGATACCTTGCAATCTTTTTCTTCGGCGAAAAAAAATTTGGGTACCTTGCAATCTTTTTCTTCAGTATTAGATAGGGGGAATATAGAACTAATAAGATAGGAGAAAATTCAGATTTCAAAAGGTGAAGAAAAAAGTTGGGTACCTTGGAATCTTTTTCTTCAGTGTTAGATAAGGGAAAAATGAGGAAGCCCAAAAGATGGCGGGGGTTTTGGTGAAGTGTTAATTTTTTGCCGTCATTTATAATGACGGCACGGGCCACCAGTACATTCAATAATTCACCCGATCATAAAATATTTCATTCAATTTTTTTTTTTGTGTACTGATGCCAGTCCCAATAAGATCACTCAGGGAGCGTATGCTTCCATAAAGCAAGAGAACGGTAACGAAACATTCAAATTAGTTCTTAAGCTGTGATTTAATTTTTATCAGCACCAAAATCTAATAATTTGAACTTTCTGAAAGTAATGACAGCTTCTCTAATTTTTTCGAAGATACGCTAATAACTTTCCAAGTTTTTTCTGCTAACAAACATTCAGATAAACAATAGTTATACACAGAGACAAACCAACCAACTGATCATTACCAAAATTTAATAATTTGCAGAAAATTATAACCTATAAAATATGTCAAATAGTGCTGGAATAATTCACTTACGAATATGTAATTCTTTCATTAGCTTAGCTTTGCTTTATGGGATATACCATAGATATGGGTAAACTATCTGCAAAAACTGAGAGCACATATTGGTGAACACTCAAACATAGACCGCAACAATACTTGACTTTTAGGTCAAGAAATTTTTACGCAGAGCGTTTGACACTAGCGGCCACGAGTCCAGCGACACTAAGAAATTCTTCTGCATCTGTTGTATCTACTATACGCACACTGACCTCAACACTGGAGTCTATAAATGTGAAGTTAGTAAAAAAATTGTTCTGTAACTGTTGTATCTATGATACGCACATAGACCTCAACACTGGAGTCCATAAATGTGAAGTTAAATTTAGTTCATTATAATATTACTAAAGGGACCGCACTGTTATAAAATGATAGCGAAGAATTTGTTATGACCTTCTTCATTGATCATATTTTCGTTATTACAACTGCTAACCTAAGCACCCTGAGATGAGCGTTTACGGCTTCACAGCCGCTCAGGATCGGAACTTTTTTTCTCTCTCTGAAATGGAGAAAATTCACTGCTTATTGTAGGCAGATCAGCATTGCTCAAAGTAATAGCTAAGCTTCGGTATTGTGGATACGGTAGGCTAGCTTATACAGGTCCAATGGATTTTGCACAGCGAAAGCTGTTTCATCGAGCGTTGAATTAAATTTGGGAGATTAGCTGAAGCAATAAAATCATCTGTTGGAAGAAACTACGAATTAAGATGCAGTTTAGAGCCAATGGAAACTTCAGATAACTTCAGGGCTGAGATTTCAAGTTCGGCAATGCAAGAAGTGCATTTAGACTAGAGGTCGCCCGATACTTAGCCATAGATTCAATATATGGAGAAGCTAATACTCGTACAAATCAGACTAAGCCTGCGATGTATTCATTGTTTGAATTTCAACTGTCCCTGATTAAGATACGTTTGTTATCTTCTCCAACCCGGCGGCCTATTTTCTACCTAGCAGTTTTCAATGGAACTTGAGAGGACGGCCAGAGCCTCCAACCTGGGTTAATTTCCGTCTATCTGTTTTGTTAAAGCGCAACAGAAAATGGGAAAATAGATGAATAAATATACAAACAAACCGATAAATACACATCGGTCTTTATTATATTGTAGACTACTTGAAGTTACTACGAAAAACTGGAAACAACTGAAAATGTTTTGAAGCCAACAAATGCTGGGTTCCCAAATGCAAGGCTAACAGCGCACTGAGCAAGATGGAGCAGGAGGAGAAGGATAATACTGGTGAGCTCAACTATATAGAAGGAAAATTACAGTGTATATCAGTTTCCAAATGATCCGGACCTAAGAGCCATCTGGCTTCGAAACATACAGAGGGATAAGGCAGAACCCACACAAAATGCGGTCGTCTGTGCCAGGCACTTCGCAGATGACTTCTGCCACGACGATATCATCAACGCTAGAGGGAGAGGAAGATGCAAGATCAGTCTCAAGAAAAACGCCGTACACAGACTCTTCCCTGACTACCCCTCCTACTACGCGTCCGTCCATCTGTCACAAGAGAGGTCGACGACATAAACTGGCACCCTCGCCAGGTTCAAGGCTGACATCCAGTGTTTCACCAGACTGAAGGAGGAGCTTATGGCCTCCGACAAGTTTTGCAACCTTGATGAGCTGCACGACAAGCTTATGAAAGACCCCCTACCCACCGGCTTCCTCCTCACTTGGCGTGAAGCCCCCAACAATCTAGAGCAGCGAATCATGGTGGCCTACAGCTTGGAGCTCTTAGGCCACAGACACCTTCCCAACGTACTAATGTCCATCTCTATTTATGAGGACGGTAGTTTCAAGTGGTATAAGAGGCAGTCACCGATAATGAAGTGTAAGGCTAGAGACGTAATAGGCAATAAGGGAGAAAAGTTTCAAACAGTTTCACAGGTCAGGAACGCCATGGCCCTCCTAGCCAGTATGTAGGCTGATCCAGGTGACAAACTTAGGCAGGCAACCGACGCTCTCAACGATATCAAGTTGAGTCGCTTCCTACAGAGCAACGACATACCGTAATCCTCGGGAAGACACAGCTGCAACTATGTGAGGCCAATAAGTTCGGTAGGAGGTTCAACAGCAAGTTTCTGCTCCAGTGTGTCGTCTGGCAAAGAATAAGCCCGAAGCTGTACACTAATCTGAACGCCACCTCAGGCCTCTTCCTGCCCACTGTAAGCAAGTGCGAGATGGTTAAACGAGTGGACCCCTATAAAGAGGGCATCGACCCATAAACCCAGGCAGCCTTCAGAGCCATCTGCATGCACCTTCGCCAGAAGGATCGCATCCTTCACCTTGGTATAGAGGAGGTTCACACCACTGAAATGTTGGAATTGTGCGGCGGCAACTTCCGTGGCCTTACAGACGAGGGAGAGATTGCTAAAGTGGTGCTGAGTGCCCACGCTTCCTCAGCATTTAGCAATTTTGACGAGACGGTAATCATGAACCAGTGAGTGTCCTCTCAACATGAAGACAATAAGAACGAGCTGAACTCAGCTATGATAATGCTAACCAATGCGGGTTTTCGCACTCTCTGATGCTAGTGCTTAATACTATTCTTAAGTTAGTTTTAATCATGAAAACCTCAGGCGCTGTGTCCTAATCTTGTTGGACACAGTACCTTATGAGAACAATAAATGATTTCTTATTATTATCTATAATATTAATAGCGTTGTTCCTTAGTTCGTTCGTTCCTTCCTTCGTGTGTTACGCCTGAATTCACTGTTCAACTCGCATTTGGCCTTACAAGCGAAATCCGGTGTCTGTGCTACAGCTAACGCGAGAGGCAAATATGTTGGCGATTTTCGTCCTTCATTGTTTTGCGCTTTATTGTGTTCAGGAAGCTTGCGTATCTGTGATACGGCTGGTGACTACTGTAATCTCTCGGCCACAGGCCAGGTCTTTTTAATTGTTTATACGCCCGAAAGTTTTAGGAATAAATTTTGGGGAACCTGTACCGTGGTTTACTGCGAAAGGAATTCCACGGGTCCAGTTAGACAGAGGGGCTTATAAATACAATCCACGGGCCACTTAAACATGGGCAGCTTCAGTAATTATCAGCAAGAAGGCTGGTCGTATAAGATATCATGCATCGAATCTCGGTGTTGTTTGTGATGTTGACGGGGAAAAGCCATGGTACAATGCAAAGGTTCCACTGATCTATCTGAAGCGCCTTAAGCCAAAGCGTGAACGTTTCATTGGTGCTGCTAACTTATATAAATATTCCACAAATCCAATCATACGCGAAGGTCAGCAGTTCTGTGCAGCTGGGGAAGGTCTTTTTAATAATTTTTATGCCCCTGGGCTCTTCTGAATGAACGGGTGGGGTTGGGCACTAGGAGTGCTAGCAAAATTCAAGAGGAGGGGGGGTGGCAGCGAGGCACACAAGCTAGGCCCTAAGTTGTACATTTTTTCAAGGCCTCATTTCCAGTGAGGAGCGCGTGTAACTTTTTAGGGAGGGAGTATCTCCCCACGGTCCTCCCCTGGCTACTCCATTGCAGGGAATTGGGGATCAACCAAGAGGATGGACTTAATATATCACACATCAAGTCCCAGTGTTGAAAGTTTCACGGGTCTGTCTGAAAGGCCTTACAAAGCCGTGAAAGTTTCACGGGTCCAGCTAGTTATTAGTATTATTATTTTAACCATAACAATCGACGGACACAGGATCAATCATTCCTACTACGCCTCCCTTAACATGTCTCCAGACGAACCCTCCATCCCAAGCCCTGCCAAACCAGAAGAGAGCGTGCTCCTCATGTTCGACAGCATCCATCTCTTTAAGAACACATACTACCATCTGCTTAATGAGAAGTGCCTAAAGCTGCCGAAATGCCCTGAATCACAAGAGCCAAACAGAGAGAGGCTGGTCAAGATGAGTCACCTTAAAACTGTTCACGAGTGAGAGAAGTACAGGGGTCTGAAGTGCGGATTCAAAATGACCAAGAAGTGTTTAAACCCTCAGCCCTGGAGAGGCAGAACGTTTCTCTCGTCATGACTGTGACTGACCCTTACACCATTGCTTGCTTCTCTCCGCCAGTATGCAAAAGTGCACAACAAAGTTGAGTACAGTGATACAGTAGAATTCGTGGAGATGATACGGAGATGGATAAACATTCTAAACGTTCGTGGTCCGTATCAGGACGAGCACTGGAACGACCCTTACCGCTGTGTCATCAAGCCTGACGACAAGTATTCTGAAAAAACCTCCAGTTGCTTCTCGAGGTTTGCACCTCATGAAGGACTGGTTCGGCAGCGACCCCCACGTGCCAAGCCCACAGCCTATGGGATCTACTACACCTCAATTGGTGCGGTCGCCGCTGCGAGGTATATATTCCAACAAAAGTTCTATGGCCTGAACTACCTCTGCCTTGGAAAATACAACAGCGGCGCCAACGAGCATGCCTTTGAAGACAGACGTACCATGTGTGGCAGCAACTACTGGACTAGCGTCAGCAATTTTTGTATCGCAAAGCGGTTGCACATGAACATCAACGTGGCCAAGCTTGTTGGTTTCATCCCCGACCATATCAAGGCCGCCGACCTGAAAGAAGCCAAGCAGAACCAGGCGGCCCGAGACGAGCTGTGATCCATGAGCTCGCGGAGGATCTTTCAGAGGAACTAGGAAACCTCATCAACGACGACATGGTTCTTGCAGCTATTGGCAGCTTCTCTGATTATCTGGCTCATATAATCAACAGCCTTGACAGGCTGAATGCCTGGTGCAAACAAGCGGTGGTTCTAAAAGATGCAGAGCTGGTAATCACCGTTGATGAGAGAGACATAGATACAGTTCCCATGGCCAAGTACCACGCCCTCGTCAGCTTAGTAGACAGAGGGAAATTGGAGTCCGCAGACACTGCACTGCAGTACCTATCAATGGCCATGGCTCACAGTGTTAGTTTCACAGCCTTTGTTCGGGAAGGATTGATGCGCAACACAAAGCAGAGAAGAATCAAGTTTCTCAATGCAAATGGTCAAGCGCCATCGCCTTCAACCAGCTGCTCATGATTCTAGCGGAGAGGGACCCTGACGTGACGTGTCACAACGCACACGTGCTGGCCCAGACAGTTCTCCCTGTAATCTGTAGGTACTTATTCAATGTTTTCGGTGCGAACTTTGCGAGGGACGTTACAAGTGATGCCAGAGATATGACTAAACCGTCGGGTGGCTATAAGCAAAGAGGGGACGGCTCTGAGAAATTGGGAATACCAACAGCTAGAGGACTACAAGAGGAGAAAGTTGAAGGGCCTGAAGAAGGTGGTCTTGTCACTGACATGAGAGGATGACAGCGATATTACGTTTCTGGAAAACGGATAGCTATATATATTTTTAATGAACTTTTAGTTATCTAATTTCTATGTATTTTAATGTTTTCAATATTAGTGATATCTTTATCCCTTGAATATATCGAGCGTAAGATATGCAACTTAAGGATACAATTCCCTTATATTTTAGGAGTCAAGAGTTCTTCCTTCATTGTTTAGAACTGTGGGATGAGATTGTAATAACCATTCTGTCATGGCACCCAGAACTGTTCACTCGCTAGGTACAGTGCCTAGACATAAGTATTTGCGCAACTCTATTTTTTATGTGTTTTATAAAATTCAGGGACTGCTTTAGGATAATTAAATCAGGAAGCTTATATAACATATATATAAAAGAATATCTAAACAGAACAGTCAAATGTGCACTTATAACAAGAAAATTTAACACAAGTAAAAGTAATGATGGACAAAAGTACTTGACCAAAATAAATATGGTGTTGAATCTTTGACATTTAATAATGTAATTTGAATAAATTAGTTTGGAAATTATTCTAGAACGGTCACGAAACGTCTCGAAACAAAGGCAATGTAAACAAGCCACAGCCGGCGCAATCATAACCGCTCTAGACCTCGTTTAAGTCGCGCACACTCTCACTACAATGCCCAAAGTTAAAGAAATCCCTGAAACTACTCGCAAACAGATAATTCAACTTCGCAGTGAGGAATTAACTTATAGAGTAATAGCAGAACGTGTCAATGTTCCTTTTTCAACGGTTGGAGCAATAGTCCGCAAGCATCAAGTGACTGGGCGGTCTCCAACCTGCCAATAGCTGGAGCTCCGCGTAATATCATGGGTCGTCCTTGGCGCTACATGCTACGTAAAGTGACTATGACCCCATGACAACTCGTGCTGACCTTCGGAGTAAACTGGCGTCTCAGGGACTGCATGTCAGCAAGAAAACTATTGTTAGGGAATTGAATCGTACTGGCATTCATTCTTACACTCCTCGCAAGACTCCTCTTCCTACAGCAAAACATATCAAGAGCCGCTTAACATTTGCCAAAGACCACCTGGACAAAGGAAATGAGTTTTGGGAAGGGGTTAAATGGCCTGACGAAACTAAAATAGAACTTATAGGCCGAAACGAAGCTCGGCATGTATGGAGGAAACGTGGTACTGCCTATGACTCCAAGAACACCATCCCCACCGTGAAGCATAGAGGGGGCAGCATCATGGTGTGGGGTTGCTTTACTGCCCATGGTGTTGGGGATCTTCATAATATCATTGATGGCAAGATGAGTAGTTTCGCGTACAGGGAGATATTAGAGAAGAAGATGCTTCCAAGTGCCAAAACATTCTACGGACGGCGCAGGTGGACCTTTCAAGAAGACAACGACCCCAAGCATACTGCGAATTTAACGAAAGAATGGTTTCAAAAGAAGAAATTAAATGTTCTTCCATGGCCTAGCCAATCACCGGACCTTAATCCAATAGAAACTTTGCGGCTTCTTTTTCAATCTGGTGTCCACAAACGGTGTCCCAAAAACCTTAGTGAATGAAAGGTTATCTGCATGGAAGAATGGAAAAAAATACCATCAAGTGAATGTGAAAAGTTAATTTCCAGCTATAATTAACAATCGTCTTTTTGCTGTTATTGCTAATAAAGGTCACGCCACCAAGTACTAATGTCATATTTTTTTTGGTCAAATACTTTTGTCCCTAATTGCTTTTGCTTGTGTTTTCTTGTTATAAGTGCACATTTGACTGTTCTGTTTAAATATTCTATTATATATATGTTATATAAGCTTCCTGACTTAATTATCCTAAAGCAGTCTCTAAATTTTTTAAAATACATAAAAAATATAGTTGTGCAAATACTTATGTCTAGGCACTGTATATGATTCAGTATACTTTAGGGAAATTATTTTGATTTTATTTTATTGAAATTTTCGTAGTTCTTGACGAAACTATCCAACCGAGGGTGATTCGTCAAATGTTTGTTTGGAAACGCTAATTAAAATTAAAGTTGTATTACTCTGAATTTCATAATTATTTTCCTAATAGCGCTTGAGAAAATACCATTTTTCTGTTGCCGACTTTTGGCCGCTAGCGTCAGAGGCCACTTTTGGACCTAAGAGTCAAGTACTGTTGTGGTCTATGACTCAAATATAAATAAGTAGAAGATCATGAAGTGTGCGATAACATGAACGATGGAAGTGGGTGCCTGCGGAACAAGAAAAGCAGCACGCCTGCTGCTGTCTATGCATAATTGAAAGATGTAATAAATTACATGCCACACGTCCTTATTTCTTGATGCAGACCATAAATTATATCGCAGCTGGAACTAAGCTTCAACCCCAGAAAATAGAGGAGCGACATTGTATTGCCACTCCACGGAAGCGGTCCATTCTTGGAAGGCTTTGTAGCTAAATAGTGCTGTCGTTTGAAATCGGGTAACTTGAAGACATAAGTTAGAAAATATAGTACCAGTGTACCAGTGCTGAAAAATAGTTTTTATCTTTCACTAACAGTTTCTAGTAAATTTCAAAACTGATTTCGCCAACAAAGAGCTCGAACGGGCAATTTCATACACCTACATGCATCATTCGGAAAATTACACTGTTGATAGTGTCTAAAGGCACAAATGATTGACGTATTGTTTCAAAACCAAATTGAATTTGTCGTTGCCGTTGCCTTGCTTGGTAGAGGTATGCGCTCTCAGAGTCCTCTCTAGCTCATGTATGTTTTTTTTCCGAAGAAATATTTTCTAGCCGTCAGGTGAAGGGTTATTATTTACTCTTCTTCTGAATTATGGTCAGAGGTGGGCGTAGAGCCGCTACAAATTTTGTAACGGTAGCGCCGCTACAATTTTGAGCTTGTGTGGATGTGCACCATTGTGTGCTGTAGCAGCCACACCTAGGCCCCAGTCTATAAGAGTGACCACGCAGTATTGTCGCTAGCTCATTTCCCAGGTGCGCGCGTGGTAAGCATAGCC
>LQNS02278144.1:693206-706564 GCA_001587735.2 Parhyale hawaiensis
GATCATTATCAGCGCACAGCCTGCTGGCTGAACTAACAAGTCGGTCTAACAGACGCAAGTGAGTGTCAGCAGCTGAAGCCCAGACCGGTGAGCAATACTCCAACACAGGCAGCAAAGACGCAGAAAAACATCTGCGGGCAACCTGACTATCACCAAACACGGAATTCACCTTACGCAGTTGCCCAATCTTAGTGGAAGCACGTGACACCAACCTCCTAATATGCGACTCAAAAGTAAGCTTCTAATAGGTATCAATATGACTGGGCGAAACGGTAAATAATTAAATTACCCATGATGATAAACAATTATGTAACAAAGTAATGTTTTAACTCATCTAAAAGTAATGCTAATAAAACAAAAACACTTCATACTTACGTGGCATTAAGTCTTACCGACTACAAACTCGTATGTTTTCTGATTAGGAATGAACGCGTTTGTTACGAGAATGAACGCGTTTGGAATGAGTATCATACGCGTTCCGTTTGGTGATGCGTTACTGGCTGGTCGACCACCCCAAGACTACCGCACAGTACACAGAAAGGAGTGGAGTACCGCTCAGTTTCGCTTGCTGAGCCAAATGATATGGTTGGATTCATTAGGTGTCGTTTCTCATGTTTCTGCTCGGTTTAAATTGCCATTTACTGTAAGGCAATGTATAAATTTATTACAAAAAGACCCGTGAGTGAAGCAACTCTAATAGAAGTTCAAATTGATGCAGTTGAAAATACTGAAGTAGAATTGCAAAGTGAATCAAGCACTCAAAGTGTTGAACAGTGCGACCCGTGGCCGTTTATATGCAAATAATACGCGTTTATGAAGCTGAAAGAAAACAGCGTAGTTTTTCGCGCTCAATTTAATTTCCAGAATTCCTTCTTCTTTCCTTCTACGTACCAACACAAGACTTCTGTATCTTTGCTTGTCTCATATCTTGCCGGTCGGGAAAGCACACATACTGATGAAAATAAGGTGACTATCCACGACAGCAATGTTAATGTTGGAATTTTATTGCGTATTTTAAAAAGTAACGCTAATAGTAGCACCGCTACATTGTACTGTAGCGGTAGCGCCGCTACTTTTCAAATTTTGTACCAATAGCGCTGCTACATTTTTACTGTAGAGCACCCACCTCTGATTATGGCATAAAGAAAAATGAGACAGACAAACCAACAAACGGATGGATCGATCTTCACCAAAAGTTACTCATCTGTTACTGTTAATCAACATGCCTATCAATTCCTGTAAATTTCGTAAAGGTACGCTCACCACTTTTTGAGTAATCTTAATGACAGACAAAGAGTTAAAAAAAATTGAAAAAAAAAAACATAATGAATTAGTTTTACGTCACTATCTCCCATATCTCCTGGTGAATGATTACGGGCTAGGACGATGCAAAGCTAATGCCAGGACATATAGGACTTGGCTGAGGTTTTTGCTCACCGGATGCCCTTCCTGCCGTGAGCCAGTGACGTTTGCTGGACTCGAGCACTCAACCTGTTGATGCAGCACCGAGTGCTGTACTATTACGCCACGGATGTGGAATTATATTTGCGAGTGTGAATTAAAAAGTTTTTAAACTCTATATATGCATTTCCCAATGATGCATGTAGGTGTATGAAATTGCCCGTTCGAGCTCTTGGCTTGCGAAATCAACTTTGAAATTTGCTAGAAACTGTTAGTAAAAGATGAAAATTATTTTTCAGCACTGGTACACTGGTACTAAATCTTCTTGCATTAAATATAAAGATTATTTTTCAGTACTGATACACTGGTACTACATTTTCTAGCTTAAATTTTAAAGTTACCCGATTTCAAGCGACAGCACTATTTAGCTACATTGCCTTCCAAGAATGGACCCCTTCAACGAAGTGGCTATACAATGTCGCAACTCTGTTTTCTGCGTTGCGGTATAGTTCCAGCTACGATATAATTTATGGACTGTATGATCAAATATGGACGTGTGGCGTCCAGTTTGTTACTACATCATTCAATTATGCATAGACAGCAGCAGGCGTGCTTCTTTTCTTGTTTCGCTGGCACCCACTTGCATCGTTTATATGTATTATCGCACACTTCACGATTTTCTACTTATTTATTTTTATAGAGTATTCACCAATATGTGCTCTAATTTTTTTTTACAGAAAACTTACCCAGATCTCTGGTATATCCCCTAAATCAATGCTAACCTAATAAAAATAACAACTACGTATTCGTAAGTGAATTATTCCTGCACCGTCTGGCAAATTTATATGTTATAATAACTTATATATGATGTCTATTGTAACATTATCATTATGTTGTTTCTGTCATACGTTTGATATATTAAGCAAACCTAGAAGCGGCAGCGACTGTATCTCACAACAGACATATTTATTCTACTTATTGGAGCTACTAAATATATAGTGCTGTTATTTGAGAGTCATGGATAGCGGTGATGCCTAAATACCGACTATCACAAATATTGCTGAGTTTGGTTGGCACCCTGCCGCCCGCGCTTGGAGTGGGTTATAGGGTAAAGAAAACCAAATAATTTATTTCTCCCAAAAGAAAGGTAATCATCAATTTAAGCTATTGCAGTACGAGAATAGTCATTAAAGGATAGTTCAATATACGATAACTAGTGGACTCGTACCTGAAAATGTTCACGTAATAATCGATATTTTGCATAATATAGGCCAGAGCGAAATCGTCTCTTCTCTGACTTGCATCTTCATTTTCTTCATTGATCTTTTTGCGGGCTCTCATCCTTAGATTCTCTCTCCTCCTTTTTTCTACGTACGAGATTGGTCTTCCATATTGACTGACAGAACTAAAACCTTGAATAATCAACTGCAATAAATTTGAATGCAACTCCAATCAGCTTATGTGCAATGTGAGTGCACTGTAGCTCTGATACTGTCTGTCAAACTCAAGTATCTGCTTGATTGAAGTCCTGAAATTTTGGCCTATGAAACGAAAACTGCTCCGTCAAAAAAGGCAGCAAGCTATAAGAAATAATTGTCTACTGCATGTGAAAAATCATCGCTCCGTAAGTGCTTTGATCATCTGGCGAATTTATGTGTCTTGACCTAAGAGAAATAAAGTTTAAAATCAGACTCGAGAAGCAGCACATGTATTACTTTGATTTCAAGTGGTGTTTTAACTTTTAAGCAAGAAGTGCATTAAGATAAAGCGATTAGGATGCCACCTTCACCATTTTCTGCAACCTGGTCATCGATCTCCTTGGCAACACAACCTGATTACGAAATTTGCAACCTGGTCTAATTTTCGCCGATATATTTCCTTAAGATGTGGACACGAAATATTAATATAATACTAATACTATACTATACTAAAACGCTTCGTCTATTTATTCATATATTTATTATCTCGTGTCCCCTTTATAGGAAACATAGGCTAAACGTACCGCCGAACCTTTACTAGTTGATTGCCACTCCCGAAGCGTGGCTATAAAAGAAGGGAAGTAGGAAAAAGCAATGAGCCTGAAGGTAAGGAGGTACGTACACCGCCTGCAGTTGGAAGTTATCCGCCGACTGCCGCCTTGGTAGCGCATGCGAAAGTTCGCCAAAAATTTCTAGCTCGCAAAAACGCGTATTACTTATGCCACCTACTAACCATTATTCATAACTTACGATCAAATGACATTGCTCCAAAAAATTCGCGAACTCACAACAGAGAATGCAAATCTCAAACGACAAATCAAGCTACACGCAGAAAATTTTGATAATTTTCTAACAGTACTGACAGATCCTAAAAAAAACGAAAACGCTCTTATGCTCAACTAGAGTGGAGCTACCCGGAAGGGAAAAACCATGCTTGGATCATGTCAAGCGTGGGTGATGTTACATTCCAATGCCGGCTTAGGGCGTTTTTCCTAGCTTCACAAGAACATGATAATTGCTACTCCAATACGGATCGCACATTTCGACGGTATGTCGATACCGTTATTAATGTGAGTTAAAGATCCATTAATATCCCAATAGTACTAAAACTCTTGGACTGAACAAACGAATCTGTTCTTCATTTAGCCAGTTAGACTGCCAAAATCGACTACCAGGAGAATGACTATTTTTGTACTAGGGTTCCCGGATAACGCGATAGCGTGAGCACTGATGTCATAATACCACCCAAATTAACGTCATACTTCTGACTATTACTAAGGTAAATTGCGATCTGACTGTAGCTCTTGCTGACGTAAGTAATAAGCAGTGACATCCGAAATAGTATCTGGATCGCCTAATGATTTACACTATTTTACGCTATATGCTATTTTGCTTGGCAAAGCTTTGTTCTTATTTTTTCTAACAACATATCCGGTTCTAATGTTAACCTTCGCTTCTGTGTTGATCAATATGTTGCGCGTATACAATGTGGAAATTCTGCTAGAGGCTAAAGCGCCTATATAATCCCTATTGATTATTGTGACCAGTATATTGAAAACATGAACACGTTGAGCTTCAGCATTACTCTATAATTATTGTTGCATTGTGAGAATGTCGCATTCTTTAGCACATAAAGTAGGATAAAAATAATTAGTCGTGAGTAACGGATTTATTCGAGAAAACTACACAAGCGATAGTTATGAGAAGCATAATCCATGTATTGACTGACAACTGATGTTAGATTCGAGATTGATGGTAAACATTCGGTCGTCACTCCTAAAAATATTACGTCATTGACGCTTTGAGAGTTAAATGAGTAAACTTCCCAATGTAAGTATTGGAGCCCTCAATTCCTCTTCAAACATGGGCCCTCAGACATAAGAATTGGTCATTATGCCTAATTCTCATGAGAGGGGGAACCTAACCTTAAACCAACCCGTATCAACACGTCCGTCGCTTACTCCTGTCTGTCGTTACGCAGTATGTCTATTTTTCATCTCACCTAACCTTTTTTAGAATATTTATTTCACCACTAAAATTAATCACGAATTATTTCCGTCGGCAAAGAATTCGCATTAGTGTCTTGATATAGACAGAGACATGACGGTGCTTCTTGCATTGTTCACCAATGTATTTGAACGCCTTTTCTACGCTCTCTTGCCCACAGCTTACAGGTAATTTAGCCCTTCCTAATCATACGCATTTCAGTTTTTTGTCGGCGTATTCGATTTGTCTCACTATTTTGGGACCCGTGGATATTGATCAATAGCCCATCATTATCCTGTACTTCTTTGTTTAATGCGATTGTGGACCCGCGCGTGGAAAGATTCCCCAATAGTCATCAATATATTTGCTAAATATAGCCCGATGCGGAATCTCCTCTTGTAATTTGACTTGCTTTTTCTTCTTCATTGATTGTACTTCCCTTACTAAAATACATATAGAGGAAAACGCTACTACGGCCGACTCAAATTATCGTAAGACATACGTGCTTTCTTCTGAGCAGTACACTTCAATTGGGCTCCAGCACTCTCCTTCCCCTCCTTAGATGGCATGCAAAAAAGAAATTACCTGAATTAGTAAGCGCTGAAACATCACTGCATTTCATTTCCTCTGCGTATTTAGAATACAAAGTGAGTGAGTTTCAGCAGAGCAAAATTTTCGCACCCAAGAAGTTTGAATATAGAATTACTACGTCTACTAGACCGGAAAAAATCGCTTCACTGATTTTCTGCTAAATGTATACATCGTAAACTTACTGAAAAAGTAATTTCGATGCAGAGAAAATTAATGAATGTCAGAGTCCACGGAAACGGTAAGAGAAGCTGGAAGAGCAAGAACTGCATTTCATTGTACGATAACTACCGTATTTCAAATTGAGCATTCATCTGCAATATAGTCGAATTATTGCCTACTGAATTCCATCAGAAGGGAATAAGATCACCAAATTATCCAACTTTGCAAGAAATTTATTCAGATAATAAAAGGATGAGGATTTCACTTTAATCTTCTTCTGCCCCCTCGTCATCGATCTCCATGGAAAAGAAACGATTACGAAATTTGCATCCTGGCGGAATTCCCACGGTAACGGCAAACAGTGATACAGATTCCAACGCGCTGACACAGAACAGCTCAGGTGCATACAGATAATTATTAGAAAGACCTTGCCCCGTTGCATCCCCTTGAAGGTCCCCGCCGTATCATAGATACCTATGTTAGCTTCATAATGTTGCCTGATTTACATTATTTTGAAGATTTTACCGATTTTCTTCCTAGCTATTCAACCGATGACAGCTACTGAGCCTTAAAACTATTCGCTCTAATTTTCTTCTATCTACTATTGAAGAGCGTAACACACGAAGGTATGAACGAACAAACGAAGGAACAACGCTATTAATATTATAGATTATAGAGTAACACCGAGTGAGTAACATCACGTAACACCGAGTAACTCTCTGGGAATCCGATTACAATATGCCTTTGTTGATTACCACACCCGTGCGGGGCTATAAAAGAAGGCCCCGGCCGTGCTCTCCAGCTCATCCTGCCCCCAACCTTACCAGCTCGTGGTTCTTGGTAGGCTCACCTGTTGTGTCATCACCTAAGCAACGGCGTTACACAACTCTATTGGAAAGGATTAATCAATAGATACAGACTAAGCTATCTGAGTATTATTTCTGCACGCCCTTGCCACCCCGCTGGTCACGGACTGCAGCATCACCTCTGCACAAGATGGGCGGCGTGCGTAAAGTCGCCTGGACCTCGTCCGAAGTATCATCAAAGGTAAGGTATCAAAGGTAAGGTATCTTAGCCAGAGACCCTACCATCCGGCGAGTGTTATAAGTAGAGCCCGAATTTCTAGTCCTAATTATATTAATGAAGTGGTCAAAATAGCGCTAAAAAGCTAGTCAAAATAGCACTTTAAAAAGTCGGTATTGCAGGCATCATAGCAAAATCTTTTTTATTTCCAGCCAAATGGTTTTTAATTCTAGGAAAGAGTTCTTATTAGTAGCAAAATAGCACGTAAAACTTTGCAAGTTTTGGCTAATACTCAGCAGTTTTCTTTCATTTGTAGCTATAAAAAAACTGAGAGAAAGTTATTATGTTAATCATAAACCATGTTTTTTTTTTCACTCAACCTATGCGCATATTGCATGCACATGAAGTTATATAGTTGTGACCTTTATTTATAGGGATCAATTTTGTAGTGCATATAAGAATGAAATAAAACAACTTTGTTTACATTTAACTGCTATAACGTATCCCAGCGCAATCATAGGTTGCCTCACGTCAGGGTCAGGTCAGGGTTACGTCAGGTTACGTCAGATTATTCACTAAAAGAATTCTCCTGCCCCTGCATAAGCTCGGTGGAGCTCATATCCTGAATACCACTCAAATAGAAATAATGACAGGACTGAAGGCTTGATTCCTAGAGGAGACCCAAGTACATAAAATGCTGCGTTGTAATAGGAACCTGACTAAATGCTCGGTTCCTAGATAGTTCCAGCGCTGGACTGTTCTAGGAGCATACCAAATAATTAAGTGTTTTACATGAAGTAGAAAATAATTCATACTGCCTGTATGTCTCATAAATACAGTGCTCCTACAGATAACATGAACTGATTGCATAATGCATGTTTGTCTTACCATCATGACTGTAAAATGTCTAGCATAAGATAATGCTGCTGCTATCCCTGTACCCCATCTCGTTAGAATAGGCTGTGGGGAAGGGGCACGTCAAGAGACTTCTCTCTGAAGAGTTCGCATCTACATGGGGTCTTAAAGAATATTTTTTTGCCGTTTCATATTAGTTTGTCAGCGTCCTGGAAGTGCATCCGTACCTTTTCTGCAACTCTGGGCAAGCCATGTGCGAGGCAAGTAAGGAGCAGCATATTGGTGTACAGAATATGGAGAGAAGCAGCGATTTTCTGAATATGTGCTGCAGCGTCTGTCACCAGCAACACGTTATTATACTTAATGGATTCTGGCCAAAAAAGCGATAGAGATGACACAATGAACTGCTCAATTGTTGTACTCTTAGTGCGTTCTAATTCAGCGGAATTTAACAGAGACGTGTCAGATTTTTTGTTTAATTCAAGTGTGCGTATTAGTGATGTCGAATTCTGCCCTACCGTCGTATCAGTACACTCGTCCACTGCCAGCACTTGTGTAACTGGTAATGTCGTGACCAAAATGACAGTGACTAGCACACTTCCTTACGTTATCTTTCATAGGAAATTTAAATGAGTTGAAACATTGCAAACTTAATCGTATAATAATAAGTTATTCAGCGTATCCTAATAATTGTGGTACTTAATTTTTTAAGGTACAAATACATTCTGCTGTGTCCATGTTTTATAGTCATTTACTGCTTAATGGTTACTTTTTGGCTTTGTGTCTTGTCAAAATATCGTTTATAGTAGAGTAGCATATTCTGCTTGAATGCATATTTTTATTTGTATTTAAAGCGAAATAGCAATAATCGAATAAATGCTGGAGATCCGGCCTCTACTGATAACTATGTAGATGCTTAGGGAACAAGCTCATATCTAACAATGATTTGCAAAAGGCATTGGCAATACAAGCCTCTGTACGCACAAGTCGCACATGTCTATAATGCATCATTGTAAAATATATGGAGATCAAGGTTCTGCATTACAGACATTTTTTTTATTTTTTATCCTTTGTTACGTATTTCGAAGGAAGAGCAGGTGCATTCTTCAGTTTTATGTTATATTTCACCACACGGACTAGTTTGGTACGTTTGCTACAGTGTCAAATTCAAAGAAAATTTAAAATTAATTTATTCATAGCAAAACAATTTTTCTCTTCATATTTTCAAATAATATAACAATACAGTTAGTACTTAACATAGTTTTTATGGTCATTTATACAATAATTACTAGTTTATAGCAAAATAGCATTTTGCATTAAATGCAAGTTTTCATGGTCGTTATAGCCGTAATAGAATAATTACTAGATTATTATTATTATTATTATTATTATTATTATTACTATTATTATTATTATTATTATTATTATTATTATCATTATTATTATTATTACTGAATCACACCAGACTGCCGACGTGGGAACGAAGAAACTCCATAAGGTTAACAAACCACCACGCCACCAGCTCAGCGGGTGAAGTAAACAAAAGAATGAAACAAAAGAGAAGATCCGAGATCACACAATAGCTCTGTGTACAGATCGTTTAAAGCTGCCAATACCCACACCAGCAAAGACAGAGCCATCAACACCATTCCAAACTTCCACACACGAAGGAAAAAACGAACGGGAATACTGGCCCGTACGGCATCGTAACGGTTCCAAGGCAAACTCATGAAGAGCATCAGTACGCCGAGTATACCTCACCCGAACAAATGGATCCGGAAGAAACTCAGACAGTGGATGACTGGGGCAGTTATAGATTTTATACAAAAAACAGACCCCACCAACTCTGCGACGATGCGCCAGATTACAAGGCACAACACCACCCAGCATGAACGCTCATCGACGAACCGCTTTGTCAAGCAAACACAGATGGCAATCAGCACCAGAACCACAGGCTACAGAGCGGTACTCCAGAAGAGGGAGGACAAAGCAATTAAAGCAGCGACGTATCAATTCTACCGAGCCAAACACCCTCCAAGCATGCCTCATAAGACCGATTTTCTGCGATGCACGTGTGGCAACAGAACGAATGTGGGGCTCAAACGTCAACTTTGGATCAAAATTGACACCCAAGATTGCCAAGTCATCAACCACAGGAAGTGATACACTATCCAGTATGAGTGCAGGAAAAGGAGGTCCCACTGTACGCGACCTGGACACGAGCATGGTCTTAGTCTTGCCCGTATTCAGCCTCATCCCCCACCTAGAACACCAGGAATCAATCATTTCCAAATCATGCTGAATGGATTCTGAAACCTAGCGCTTTTTTTTTTTTGCATGTGATTGAGGGCCCTTCAGAAACTTACAACAGTGCGGGGCATGGATATTTGTTTTGCAATGAAGCAAATGGATTTTCCACCCTGGTTGTAAGTACAAATTTTACTTTTTTCGACGTCAGTAAAGGGGAATTCCATGGAAGAGGCTGTATTTAACCCGTTTATCAGTATGTACATGTGTTTTGGTGGCTATGAAGCCAATTAGGGCCGTTTACGATCTGAATCTCAACTTATTGTTTCATTGGCATTGTGGAGTAGATGGGATAGACCAATTTTCCAAAAGTGTCTATATGTACTTATTTCCACTCTTAAAACTGTACTTTTGGTCATAACTTTTTCTGAAAATTTATCATAAACAGAATATATACACAGAACAAGCCACATAGAAGCAACAATCAAGTTTTGACGGGTAAATCGGCATATTTAAAAAGTTAGTAGTATTTTTAGCAGGTGGCTTATATTTGTCTCCACCGCTTTATGCACAAGATGACACTACGATTGTTCAGCAAATGAGAAACCCTCCAAAGATTGCAGATTCATGGGCACCATTCTTACCGCTAAAATACATGCTGCAGAGTCATGGAGGTTCTTATCGCTAAAATACAAGAGGCTAAATCTAGAACAAATTCTATAAAATCCTTGAGACTAATCAGATATTCATACGCTTCTCTGTTTACGTACGAAATGCCAATGGTACACAAGAATTAAAAATCCATCTATAGGCTTCGCTGATCTACGGAAACAACTTCTAATCGGTTAAATACAGACAGCTGCATATGCTAGAACAAACGATGGAAATGAAATTAATCAACCACAGGCATTTCACTGAATATATAACACAAGATAACCACTGACGAAAGGGATCATAATGTGACTGTCAGCCTATAAATAATGATAATGCTGATAAACTAGCATACGGAGGATGTTTTGTTACCCTTCGTGTACCATACGAGCATCCTAATGACCGATTGAGCGTCCTGATGGCCGAACATACACAAAAATCGAAATAGCTTGGAGTGCTTGAGGACACTTATCCAAAAGTGAATATCATAAGATGTACTCTTAAGCAAACACTTGTTGCTATCGTTTAATTTAACTAGTTCTGCAAGTGTTACAAGCAACTCGTTTTTAAAATGCCGATTTTGGGCAATTATTGTACGGATTGTAATGAGCTTAAAATTGTCGCTTTCAAGTGTTCTTACTTCATTATTGTTCTGTTTGCTACAACCCGTACTTTTTTCTTAGTCTGACGAAACAACTAAAACATCTGATAAATTCACTGCGCGCGAATAAGACCTTCCATGCCCCTAATAATTTATTTAAATCGTGAGCATTTGTACTTCACCGAGGTTAACTTTGAGCCAATTCTCCTACAAGACCGAGACCGGTTCTAGGTCATTCAGAGACAACAGTGAAAAGTAGCTTGGACTAAGCTCAAAAATGTGACATAAATATGCTTAATTATGTATCGAGATTTGGATACTTCGGGGGGAAATCCAAGAGTCGCAGCTCAAAAAAATAGAGCTGGACTTACTTCAGACTAAAGTGCACTGTAGTTACTCTAGGGCTATTAGTCCAGGAATTTTCCACCATACAACGCGTAAAAACACTCGGTTGAAATTGAGCTTCGAATTCTGTTCAGCATCCAGCATTTCAGCAGACGTTGACATTGCTTTATTCTATCCAGCTAATCCTGCGATTTCTCTGTACAGGACTGTAAGGATCTTCAGGTTCGGTGCGTTCTTCGTTTTTCAGCTGAAAACGAAAGAGAGCATTAGAGTAAAATTTTATATAATATTATTCTATCGTGTCATCTCCTGCTCGTTCTACAGTATATCGGGACCTCGTTCGTACAACAATAGACTTGACGTTAGTCCTTTAATCTGTTGGGTGAAGCATTCGTTGGTTTATAATTTTGTTCACAAACATATTTTTGATTGAAAAATCTACAGATAAAATAATCAGCTCATACATTAGGTATCCACTTGATAGAACACGCTTCTCAAGCTGGCGCCCACTATACACGGAACAATTTCCGTACGGACGTTCAACTCGCCCGTCATTCACCTTGAGTCATTCTCAGGGATGAGTATGTTTGTTGCTGACCTACACGGTGTAATCGGGACAGCGTGCGAGACGAATGTCCGCTCTTAGGCTAATGACCGTATGCATACAATGTCCGCTCTTAGGCTAATGACCGTACGCATATAATGTCCGCTCTTTGGCTAATGACCGTATGCATACAATGTCCGCTCTTAGGCTAATGACCGTATGCATACAATGTCCGCTCTTAGGCTAATGACCGTATGCATACAATGTCCGCTCTTAGGCTAATGACTGTATGCATACAATGTCCGCTCTTAGGCTAATGACCGTATACATACAATGTCCGCTCTTAGGCTAATGACCGTATACATACAATGTAGTGTTACAGATGCTTATGCCCGGGCATACGTCACCCACCCTTGTAAGAAGGTGGCCATCCCGTAGCCCTTGTCTTGTGCATCACAGCAAACTCTGCGTACGTTGATGCAAAAAGTAATCAAAATAGGGCGGCTGCCGACGCGAAAGTGGAATCTAGAGGAGAGACGTGTCTCAAACACGAACATGAGACCCTATTGCTTTACATGACATTGTAATATGATCTTTGCCAGATTATTGTATAGTGTGACCAATGTCCTAATTCATCCAATCTTCTAATACTAAGAATGACCGTCGTGTGTTTATAAATATATTTATATGTTCGGTGTCACGCTCTTAACGAAATAGAGAGGCGGAAATTAGCCCAGGTTGGAGGCTCTGGTGCTCCTCTCAAGCTCCATTGAAAGTGATAGGCAGAAAATAGGCCGGGTTGCAGAAGATGGCAAACGTACCTTAAGCAGAGGCAGTTGAAATTCCAACAATGAAGATATCGCAGGATTAGTCAGATTTGTACGAGCATTAGCTTCTCCATACATCGAATCTACGGCAAAGTATAGGGCGACCTTATGTCTGAATGTACTTCTTGCATTGCCGAACTTGAAATCGTAGCACTGAAGATATCTGAAGCTTCCGTTGGCGCTCTCATGCTTCTTAATTCGTAGTTTCTTCCCACAGATGATTTCGTTGCATGAGCTATTCTTCCCACTTTGATGCAATTGTCAACGAAACTAACGAAACATAAGTTTTCACGGGCAGTATACAGACAATTATTTATTCTAGCTTCCAGTTTTCCTCTGACGAAGCAGTTTTCTCTTCATATGTCAAAGTTTGAGTACCTCAAATGAAACGGATATTTGAGGTGGAAAGACTGTATCAACGGTATCTTTGCTACGCATCGAACACATTGTATATAAGCTGCCATTTTGTTTGTTTGTTGGAGTATTTTACTCAAGATGTTACTTCTGCCCAGGAAGCAAAGACTGCAACGGGAGGACTCAATAGGACTGAAATGAAACATAGCTGTGACCGCACGTAGCAAATTTACATCACATCGGCGAGTCGAAGTGTTTTAGGTGTGGGACCTCAGACCTTCGTATATGGTTTTCTT
>LQNS02278144.1:728917-750379 GCA_001587735.2 Parhyale hawaiensis
ACAAAATAACCATCCCATCAGCAGGAATGACTTCTCAATCATAGCCTCTTCCAATCCTATCGAGCTGACAACACTAGAGTCACTCTACATCCATAACAGCAGACCTAACCTTAACATTATGACCTCAGCTGTACCGCTTCATACAGTCCACCAGTAGACTCACATCAGCCGACTGTACAAGAGCTGACATCCGGCCTCTCCACGCAGCCCCGCTCATTTGCCTTTTAGACCTCCTCCCGACCACACCTATGCTCCCCTAACTACGATTGAATAAGTATTCATAAAAGTTTGACTGACAACTATAGTCAACATGAGCTACATTAAAACTCTGAAACGAGTCTTTCAAAACAATATATAAACACTACCGTATGTTCATATTTATGTAATTGTAATACTCTGATAATCCGGTGTGTTTGTTTGCTTGTTTGTGTATTACCTACTCACCGTTCACACCGTTCTTCGATATCATGCATAGGGAATAAACTTGGAGGAGCTTGTAGATTTTAAAATAATGATGCTTCAATTTGCTATTTTATTTCGACACTAATATAGCTCTGCTACCATTGTGTCCTCAATATGGCTGGGCTGTATTTTTATTTTAGAAAAATTTTTATTTCTCTTTTTTACATTAAAAACGGAAATTGATTCTAGGCAATTTGCTATAATAATAAAACTTTGATACCTTGCATGTTTGTTTAGTTGTTGGTATGTCACAGTGCACTCGGTCTTCGTTAGGTAGTAGTGGTAGCAGTAATAGTAGTAGCAGCAGTATCCTTCTAGGTTCCCCACCGCACCGACACTAAATGTGATCCAGGCAGTGAGGCTCGGTGCGGCCGCCATGAGGCGTAACACACCACGGATGACTAAGTGTTCAACGACACATTATTCATTTCCAGTCCATCCGCAAAACAAAACAAAAAAAAAAAAAACGAAAAAGACATTCAAGTGGACGGCCCCTTTCGTGGCCATCCACTCGAAAAAGAGTAGTGGTCTCCCGCGTACTAGGTCGGCCATCTCGATCGACAGCGCACCTCACGGAGCAGAAAGAGAGAAATAGAGAAACTACGTAACTTAAAAAACTAACCTCGTCAACAGGAACTGCACCCTGCTGCAACATCCCCTGCGGAAAAGGCACTTGGGACCCTTGGGTTCGTGAGGCCCAAATACTGTATATTGTGGCAGGGATCCTTTTAAGATAGGAAGATATTTGAATGCTGAAGATTTGAAATGACTATATCAATGTGGATACACCTGAACTCGGTGGCTTTTCAACGGTTGTTTTTCTGAGGCAGCTTTCTGAACAGCTCAGTTGTCGTAGTCACTTAGGTATTTGAGACACTGTTGAGTGACTTGCACCAACACATCAGCTACTTATTCAAACATATGCTAGTTGGCAGAACATGCTGGCAAAACATCGTTTAAGAGCCTGGGTGAGACGGTTGCTTAAGGAGCGTCGTAACTTCTATACCGATTGCTATATACATCCTGAAATTTTAGTTACGTTGTCAGTATCATTAGCTAAGTCAATTGAAGAACAGTATCACTTCTCCACTTTTGAAGCTAAAAGGAATATAAATATGAGTCTACCCCTCGTCAGTAAATTATTTCAGAAAAATGTTTTTTTTTTGTCTCTTTACTTTAGTATTTCAATAATTAAAAATAGCCCACCCTGAAAGTTTTATAAACTTTTTGGGCAGCACTAAGCAAAAGCTTATACAATTGCAAGACGTATTCTATAAAACGTTTTTAATACCTGATGAGAAATGGGATATAATAAATACTCAGGAAGTTTATTGAGAAGCATTGCAATTTTAAATACTGTTGCGCGTTTCTCAACGTCAACACGCTCAATTGGGAGATTGAGAACAGAACGTCTCATTTTGTAATTTTGCTGGGGAATAAGGGGACTGAAATATTTTAGAAATACTTCAGGATGATTATGGAACACAAATCGAAAACAAGCTTAGGTAAGGAATAGTTGTAAACATCCTGATTTTGCAACATTTATAAAGACGATTACGTTTCACTGCAACTCATTACAGGCACGTTGTTTTCGTTACGTCTAACACGTAGTATTCGCCTAAGTATATTATTCAATATTACTTCAAGTTTGTGTATGTGACAACGAAGGGCTTCGCCCCAAAAGATGATATTCTGGACCAGTACTGAATGAGTCAATAAGCAGTAAACTATTTTTAATGATTCACGATCAACATAATTGGATATTGCTTAGATTATGCTGAGAACCCTGCTAAGCTTGCGCCCCACGTCTTCAATATGGGACTTGAAACACAGCTTTTCATCCAGGATCAAGCTATCTTATTGGGCATCCACTCTAGTAGATTATTTTTAAAGAAAACAGTGACAACTGATGGTGAGTACAGGGGGAGAAAAGCATTAATTTGGTTTTATTCTCATGGGTAGTTCAACTATTATGAGTTAACTATTCCGACAAAACATTTAAAAAAGTTTGCATATCAGTTATAGCAGCTTAAAGATTACTACTATTGGTGTAGAAAACTGCATCATGCGCATACAATACACAATTCATATCGAGAGTAGCAATATCAATAATGAAAATGTTGAATTATAACGGGCCTAAAATGCTTCCTTACGGAACACCTCAATTAATAAGTAATATATATGATTGGACACCGTTACACAGTACATATTGATCCCTGTTAGTCAGGTAACTATTAATCAGTGGATTTGCTGCATTCCGAACGCCATAATGATCAAGTTTTTTTTAATAAAAGTGATTTATCAACTGTATTGAACGCCTTTCTAATATCTAGAAATAGAGATATACCATATGTTTGATAGTGGAAGCATTTTAGAAGATCTGTTACAAGATAAAAAATTGTTAGCGTCGTATCAGATTTAGTTTGAAAGCCATACTGCTGACCACTTATTACGTTATGCGATGAAAGGAAATTTGATAGCCTAGAATGAATGGCTTTCTTTAAAATTTTATTGAATATTGATAACGTAGATATGGGTCTTGCTAAATTAGTATATATTAGATTAATTTATTTATATGCTAGAGATGAATTTCGCAATTTAAGACGATTTTTCTTGTTAAATTAGTTAAAATACTCCTCGGCTGCTCAGCCATAAACTCGTAGATGATGACGTCACTTTTTTGGGCTAATTTTTCATGAGTCCTCCCGTTGCCGTGTTTGCTTTCTGGTCAACCCAATTATGTTTGTCAATATCATGCAAGCATCGGGTTAGTATTGTCGGACAGTGTGTCAAGGGCTCACTCTCATATACTAAAAATGGAGCCAACTAGTAGCTTATTGATGCATTAATAACGCCTGGCATGCACTTGTTGGTACTAGAGAAAAATTCAACCACATTTGGTTGAGCAATTAGTACTTTTTTATGGGATTATTAGAGAAAATCACGTAGGCTTGTATATAGCGGGAAAGACACCATATGAACTCAAAATATTAATGAATTGATCTATTGCAGGTAATCCAAGCGGGTTATATGCATTATAATTCACAACTCTGCAAAAAAAAACCTTTGTTACAATTTGAAGCAGCAGGAAGATACCGTTCTAAAAGATATGTATTAAGATCATTTATTTTTGCACTAGGCGGTCTATACAGACACCCTAAAAATTTTTACTATTGTTAATTTTCAGTACCACGCTCAAAGAATCGACTATGTCATTGACAGTGCACAAGTTATCTAATATTTCGACCTGAATTAATTTGTGATATAATGCTACACCGCCTCCATGGCGGTTACGATAAACATTGACTTCATTATAATCAGATAGCTGAAAAATGAGATTTATTTCAGGTGCAAGCAAAGTTTCTGTAAACACAATAATATCGAATGTAATCTTTAGTGACGGAAGTAATGTTTCCATAATGGGATTATTCTTACGTATACTACAAATATTAACTAAAATAATTGAAAATACATCAGTAGAAAAATTTACAATTCTTTTATTAAAAACATTTATGTTGGTACCTTGACAATTAAAATTAGGGAAATTATTATCATTTTCATCGTGAAATGTAAAAGATGGAGACGCTTCCATTCAAAAATTCATATAGGACGAAAGCTGTGCATTTCATCCAAAATGAAATACCTAGATCCATTGATCAGTGGAAACGCACGTATTTAATAGTTTTCACTCTAGTTGTTTAAGATCACTGCTATTAGTAACTAATATTGGTTTTAGATCATTTAGCTTGTAGTAGATGATTCCGTTTCTTGAATACACTCTTTACAATCGAGAACGCTGCTTCCTTAAAGAACGGAGTTGTAGAAGAGAGATGAACGCTCATGGGTGAGGTTTTCGCTGATGTAGATGTTTTTAACTTCGCTCATTTGATGGCTGATAGTAATTTAATTTTAACATCCTTAAAGACACAGGTATTGCGGAGGTATTTTTTACTTTTGCCTCTGCTGCTGCTGTCGATGATATCACTTGCGGAGATGCGATGCAAGTTGGTGGATAACGCTGAACACACTGTGTCGACATGCGAATTATTCGAACCATTTTCATTAGATGCTCCCGATGAGATGATGCTGTCCACCATGTCACCATGAACCATAACTACATTAGATTGTGCTTCTTGTTCAAGGCTATCCATTTTAGAATTAATTTTTTATAAATCGGGATCCAGAGACATGTTGCATATTATTATTGGGAGGATCAAAGTTGGCACTTGTTCCAGGTTCCGAAAATGGCGGAGAATGGGGTACCCCATTTGTTGAAACAAAAGTTGGTTTTGAAATTAAGATGGCAGTAAGAGCTACTTTTGAACCAATAGTTGATGCATTGCTTGATATCACAGATGTAGTAATTTGTGCCTTCAGGGCTTCATTTTCAGCACGTAGCTGCTCAAGTTCAGAATCAACTTGAGTTGGAATAGAGACTCAAGATATTCAATTATTTGGACTTGATAATGCAGTTCCTTTATTGCTTTACTAGGGCGTTTGCTGCTCTGCCAGGATTTGCTTCTACTGGTGGATAAGATTCAAATATTTGAGCATTTTGTGAATACTTGACAGATCTTCCTGAAAACTCACGCTATCAGTGGTAATATTGCATTCGTTATCGGTTTCAGACGAGCTTAAAGATAAAGAATCATTTGCCATAGTATCCAGTTCGATTCATGTGGGCAGAGCAAAGAGTATTATGTTTTGATGTTTCCAGTAATGAAATTTTTAACGAGAAGAAAATTAGCAATTTGGTTGAGATCGGTCACGGTGCAGATTACCAATGCGATCTATAGCTGCACTTATAACACACACCACAACAACTCTGACGAATTCCGACTGGAACAGGGAGATTTCAGTCACTGACAAGCACACGCGTACCACTGCCCTCAAGGAGTATCTCTAACGTTGATATATAAATCTTATTTAAAATAATTGACCAGAATAAATCTCAACTCCCATTGCATGAAGTATTTTAAAAAATAATATTGAAGGTTCCCTTTTACGTTTCTCCGACTGATTGTCAGTATACAGTATGGAGAAATAAGCATTTTTCTTCGTCACCTTTGCAGTAAGAGTTTATGAATTATAAATGTTATTTAAAAATTTCCGAACCATTACAAACAAGGAAGTTCCTAAGAAATAAAATTTCTGTGTAGATGGCCAAGAAGTTAGATAAATTCCTGTATGCTTTGAACACAAGAGACTTAATACTAGCGCACCTGAACCGGAAACTGCAAAAATACTAGCGCACCTGAACCGAAAACTGCAAAAAACTAAAGCAATAGGGTACTCATTCCCGTGAACGGGGACTTTCTGTTTACAGACAACGGAAATTTTGAATTTTTCCTCTGAATTTTCCTCTAAACAACTATTTATCACCGGCGAAAGAAATGAATCCATTTCATTGATACATTTTTCAATTAAAAAAAAAAATTTTCAATTAAAAAAAAATGTTCGAGGATTGTTCTAAAAACATTCGCGTCATACCAAAATCAGAGGTAGCATTAGCAAAAGAGTAATTCAAACAAATGTTGATGGTTTCATTCAAGAGGAAATTCGTAAATAAATATTCGACATCAAAGGAAGCCAGAAAAAGTAAATTCGCATTTTGCAATTCACTGATTTCCGACTCAAATGACACTGCATTTTGAAGAGTGTTTTGACTAAATGTGAGAGGAGCTAGAACCAAAATTTAAAATTATGCTCACTTGAAACTGTGAAAACGGTATGCTGCAAGTTTTGGACGAAATGGTAAGTTTTGTCTACATTTAGGTTTATGAATCTTTAGTAAACCCTATGAAGTATCCGGACCAGAGCTAGACTCCATTAGAGATTTCTAAGTTTTTTCGCTAGTCTGTATGTGTTCTTTAATTTACGAAATAAATTGCTTATTCTGTCTTCAATTTTCTGGGTTAATGTATGAACAGGTTCAAACATTTTCTTGAGTTTAACAGTACTTGAAATAATGCGTTCCATACTCACAAGCTATCTGCAGCACTCGACAATCACAACACGTCGTCCACTGTCAAGACGGGAAACTACAACACTTCTATCAGCAGCGAGGTAACGGGCAACTGTATAATCTGATGGCTGAAATACCATGTAGAAAACTTTATAGGACTTGATGATAAAAATTATTTATACGCTATAAATTTCAGTTCATTTTTGAGAGCATTAAATTAATCACAGTTAATAGTTTTTAAACCAAAAGCTAATTTTTCAAAGTGCAAAAAGTTCCTATTAAAATCTAAGTTTGTAGCAGGTAGGCAAAAATCCAGGCCAGAGGCAAGTACAAATTTGAAGCGTGGGGGGTGACATGGTTAGAGAGCTAAAATCGAAAATCACTTTTTCAGGATCACACGACTCAATGCTATATTTAATGTCTAAAAAACCAATTGTCCTGGAGTTAATTATCTGTGATGAAGTTTTGAAGTCAGCATTGGAGACGTTAACATGTTGGATCCACATGCGTTTGTTATTTTTTTTTTATTTTGGGACCTAACTCACTGTGCCTTGTTTCTAAATTGCCTATGTTCTGGTCATGGTAGTATCATATTCACATTGGAGTCAAAAAGAAATAATAGTTTAGCGTTTTTAGATACATTGATTCGAAGGAAATTTTCAAAATTTTCATGTTTTATAAGCAGGAAATCCACGGGAATCTGTACCGCGTTTTTCCGCAGTTTCCGGGTCAACTGCGCTAGTTTTAAGACTCTTCTTTTCAGAGCATACAGGAAATGCTCCAACCCAATTGCTATTCATATCGAGGTTTCATTTTTTAAGAACTTCGTTGCTTGTAATGGTTACCCAATAAAACACAATCGCTGATCATATCGGGTTATTTTATAGTTCACAAGCGGCTACTGCCACGGTGGCCAAGAAGATTGTGTACTGTATTTCATTACTGGTTTCTGGCATCAGTATTCACCATATCTTCATAACAATATAATATATCGAAATTCACTTCGTCGTTAATCAAGAAAAATTTCCAGTGTCAACAAAAACAATATTTTGCATCACTTGGTGTATTTCTTTCTGTCAAAAATGCGCACATGTAGCTTTTTCTCGCGCAATGCAATTGATTACCCACTCACAGTGAATCATGTCACTTTTATAATTCTCAAGTGCAGGCCAGTCTGATATGACTAAATGCATGTTTATTTCTGTTCATAGGTCGCCGCTGCGGGGGGAATCCAGTTGCTGTCTCCCCGTCACGCCGTAGCGAGAGCAATATACGAATTTGAAATAGAGGAAACGCTGGTAGACCGGCAGGGACGCGAGTACGCAAAACAACCGTTGTATAGCTTCTAAGCTGGTTGGGGAAATTTCAGGTTTTCATGAAGAAAATTTTCCAGAAAACCCTAATTGCGTGCTACAATATAAAAATATTATTCAATGAGGGACACATTATAAATAATAATAATGATTATAATTATGAAAATTTATCGAATGCTGACTACAACAGTACACAAGGTAACAAGTTCGGCAAAGTAAAAAATGATCAATGCTTATGTTGTAGGTACTAGAGAAAATAAAAATAACATATTGGTCCCATGGTCTAAATTCGGACTTTTACAAATTATTGAACATACCTAAATTATTACGACATTATTTATGCGTTAAGCGCACTGAACATCGACCAGCACGTGCCTCAGTGAGTGAATGTGTTGCCAGATATTGTTAGCACAATTATTGCACAAATTCTAGTAATGACAAAATCCATGCAGTCACTCTAAATACGAGTAGTATATAGTCCCTATTAAGCTATGTAGCTATTCATCAAAGCAAGCGTATTAATAGAACCAGGATTACTGAAGTGAATTACAGATAAATTGAAACACATAACCGGTCATTATCACACGCAACGCCTTTAAATATGATAAGTCCACATTCAGATGATAACTAAGTAAAACACAGTAACATATATGCTGCAGCTTTTAAAACGCTATCGCTGTTACAGTAGTAAAATTGCCCTTAGAGGTTTTGATGACTTAATTTTTGCGCGTTGTATGAGGCAGTCGGTACAGAAACAGCTGTTGCGTCAACTTAATTCGCATTGTATAGCCCAGTCGCGGTGAAGATGAAAATGTGAAGAGGTACAAGACCCATTTTTTTACTTACGGCCTTTGTTCCGGCGAGAAGTGCGATGGCGACGATTATATAGATGGCTGCAGCTATAACGAATATAGTTGCGCTGGTCTGAGCTGCAATATACATAATGGAAAGTTAGCCATGCTATTACAAAATGTATCTAGATACTAGCATTAATTTCAATTTTATCAAACAGTCATTGCTATTTCTCTGGAGTTTCCACGGTGATTTAATTAGTCAGTCAGTCAGAAAAGCTCGTTTTTACACACTGTAGAATTTAAATCCCACAAATATTACATTCGTTGAAAAATTCCATCCTTTTCCAGGGTATAGTCTGAAAATTATATTTTATCAAGTTATTTGGCGTATGCCCCTAGAAATTTATCAAACAATTTTTATTTGAAAATCCCTTCAAGAGTATAAGAAGCCATCATTTTGAAACGAAAAAGAAGTGCATGATTTTTTGTGAGTGAATTTTTACCGGCTATTGGAGTCTTGGATTAGAACTTTTCCAAGGCTCATCATAATATGCCAGCTTCGGGAGTTTACTGCCAGCAACTCGAAGAAATTTTGGACAGTTTCTTGGCAAAATTAACTAGACCCATAGTGATAAAGCAGAGGCATATGTTGCCCTGATGATGTTGTGCAGTAACAACTGGTAAATTTTGATCACGTGAAGTTACCGAACAACCTCCATAGTCTTCCAATCTTTCGCCTGCTAACCATGTTTTTTAAATAATTGAACTGCCTTAAAACAATAAAAATTTACATTGAAAACTGATTGAGCAGCAGTATCTGAAGATATTATGTCCTCAAACTTGTATGAAATTTTCTCAGACGACTCCGTGATCTTGTTAATCGATGGAAACTATACACTGTTGTTCATTGTTCTTGTGCCTAATTGAAGTGTTTTTTTGGCGTTAATTTTTATTAATAGCAGATAATAATACACGCAACTTTCTAGGTTTTCCGTGTATCTTTGTAAACAAAAATTATCAGAAGATAGCAGTCCACATGATTTTATAGAAAACTGTCATTCTCGAAGCACCTTTCGAGCTTAAAAAATCCGCAGATGTGCGGTTCTACGGTTGAAAAAACGTATGCATATCTGCGACAGCTGTCTCGCGTAAGAACAACTCTCGTACATTAAAATTATACTGCATACACATGAAATCATTGTCTGACCGAGGAACATTTAATATCAAACGGCACGCAGAGTAGAGTAAGTAAGTGTTCACTAGGTTTGTCTAGTGCGGAAGTACATGCAGCCCCATTAATTTCACTACTCTGAGTCGTGTTTTCATATAGGCGTTGCCAGTACTCCGACTACGCTTCAGATGGTCGAAACTTAAATTTAAAAAATTAGGTTGACACCCAAAGGGCGATTCAGAGTGACGAAGTAACCGCTTCTGTTTGAATTTCAGAACAAGTCAAGCGGCTAGAAATGTAACTAAAAACACCTCGTTTTTATAAAAAAAAAACACGTTTAAAAAAAAACGTCGACCTGAAAAAACATTTAGATTTTCGTTTATTTTTGGTATATTGTGGTTTAAATACTGCAGCAAGGAATGAAAACTGATCTAAGTAAACGACTAAGTCAGTATAGACCTCTCACGCAGCTGTACAGTATATGTATTTAGGACATTTCCTTTTCCCTTTGTGCGATACTTTAAGAGACCCGTCTCATTAAAGATATTGAAATTTTCAATACTACTTTTTTCAGTACACGGTAGCTAAAGCTACATCAGACAAACATGCAGGCCCAGTATTAGACAGCCAGTCCAACTCTGGAAAAGGGGTGAGCCCCTCCTGAGAAGTCAGAAGCAGCTATACTTTTTAACCCTCGAAGAGTTTTTTTTTATTATTGGACCAATCTTCATAAAACCTGGTCCACAACAGATATGTGAAATTGAAAACAAATGCTGAGTATACTTGTGTTCTTTTTCTCATAGATAACTAGTTATGCAAAGGAAATAGGAAAAAAAACTCCTTTTTGTCTGAATAACTCGTTTTTTTAAGAGGAAAATGGGAATAATACCAGAGCCTAACCTATATTTTATCTGACTTTACATGTCTGTTCGCTGTACGAAGCTTCATGAAAATCTGTACAAAATAAAAGAACGTTTTTATGGATTTGGGGGGTGACCTAACTTGGAAATTTAGTGCTATGGACCTTGAAGTTTAAGCTCTTCTACTATTAGGATGATCTTCTTGAAACTTGGTACACATATGCAGAAACAGAAAAAAATGTGGGTCAGACTCCTGTACTTTTCCCCTACTTTCTCATAGAAAAAGAGTTATTCATAGAAAACCCTCATTTCCCCTTCTCTTTGAATAACTCGTTTTGTGTGGAAAAAAGTACACGAGGCTAACATATTTTTTTCGATTTTACAGATCTGTGCCAAGTTTCCTGAAGATCGACCCGATTAAAAAATGTTTTTGGGGGGATGGTATGCTCGCCCCACCTTCCGCAGAAAGAGTTTTCATAATACTTTTTTCACATTTTTGCCGAAAAAAACGAAAAAAAAAGTTTTTTTTTTACATCAATTGTCAAGCCAAGTGGGCTTATCTAAACGTAACTTTGCCCAGCTAATTGTTAACAACTAAGCCAGCAATTTGCTGACAGGGATCGTGATGCACACACGGAGAACGACGAACGTTAGTCATCATGCGCAGAGCGAATATTTGGCTCATTCAGGATGCAGTGACGGTCTGCAAAGTTCTATAGATTATTTACCATTAAGCAGTAACTGCTCAGAAGTGTAAGATACAAGTGTTGTGACAGCTTGAGGCAATCTGGGGCATTCTACATCGTGAAGCGGCTTTCTCTAAACTACCAAGTGCGACGCTGCTAACTGCAGAGCAGGTTGAAGAAGCAACGCCATCGACTGTTGGTGCATCACATGGGTAATAATGGGGCGTCCCATAATTATTAAGTAGTCCATGGGCGTCCCTGCTGCCGGTAGTTGTCGCTATGGGTCGAACTTGCTTTATACGGGTTTTGACCCAGCTAGGTTATCGAAATAGGTACGTGCATACCTTAAATGCATTCCAGTAACATCACTGCTCACTTTTAACAGGCGTTCTACGCTCACGTATAAAATGCGCTTTGTCTGATTGAGTTATTAAAATAAATTGGAATTAAAAATTGTCACTGAAAGGTGAATTTTCATTTCAAAATTTTTCCCTAGTGAACTGTGGGTCTATCAGAAAAAACTATCGTCGCATCCCCTCAACTCTCACCATTTTTTTTTTTCAGCAACGTCACAGAGCATGAGCTAATATGCCGACATAACCCATCAATCTGATTTTTTTTTTTTCAGTCCTTCAGTTAAATCCATCGTCATTTGATATTAAATATCACCCCACTCCTGTGCCTTATAACGAAGATTTCCTATATATCCAGCATCAGCAATGTTGGGAGAATTGTGACATGTGAGCAAGGTGGGCTGGCGGGAGCTATTCTAATGTCGGCAGCGAATTTCTACGCGAGTGACAAATTGGCTACTAAGCTAAATCTATTATTATTGCTCATGTATCAAATCTTAAAATAAGACACCGCTTGTTTGCTAGCTACGTGTTATCATCCAGTTGCAATGTAGTTTTTTTTCAGCAGCAACGATTGTTAAGTTTTAACAGCAATCTGGCTTTCCCAAGATGGTCGAGTGTATAAAAGCGTCGGCATTGTGTAGGATAACAAGCCAGCTACAGGTTCGAGTCCCGGTTCGGACAGAGCCCTTCAGCTTTAGTGGCTACTCAGGGTGACACATAGGGGCTATATACGATTAACAATAGTATTTTTATTAATAATAATAATAACAATAATAATAACAATAATAATGCGATTAATAATAGTTATAATAATAATCAACTTATATGCTGTGGGAGTGTTTCGACGCCAGCAAGCGCGATCGATGGGCCAGGCTATCTCAAGAGCCTCAAAAGCTGTGGGACGAGAGAGGAATCTCGGGCAATTTCAGACAGGCTTCTCTTAGTGGCCAAATCCGGCAAATCTGCAGCAAAAACCTCCTCAGCGAACAGGTACGGCTTCAAATCGCTGCTCGGATGGAAGCTCAAGTTGCCTCTCCACCCGCTGACGAACCTGCATGCCAGGTTCAAACTCGACCTGTCACCCCGCCTAGGTCCCCACTTGTGGAACCTGTTAGGCGGCCCTCCATTCCATCGGAAAGACCCCCGACTTAGGACCAGCAGCGGTGTGACTCGCTGGAGCCATGGGACTTAATCCGAAACTCCAGCGTAGAATCAACGCCAGGTCACCCTAACCAGGAACTTAGTGACACCCTACTTTCGAACTGCGTCCCATCTGAGTACGACTCGGACAATCCCAACCAGTCGTCGCGAGGTGGGCCTCGGCACGTACCGGTCCACGATATGAGCCTGAGCGACTCGATGGACGAAGAGACTGAACCTAACCTATCCGACCAGCAGCGGAGTGACGTGTTGGAGCTGCGGGACTTACTCCGGAACTTCAGCGTAGAAACAACGCTAAAAGGTCATCCTAGCCTACGACATGTACCGGAGCCGAAGATCCGAGCAGCTGCTTTCCGCTTCAACTCAGTGATTGGTAAAATGCACCCCGACATAACTTAGACAAACGCCCACATCAAAGCTGGTGCAGACCTCGCAGTGAGGATCCTTGATGTACAACCCCGACCACAACGGAGCCAGCGGAAAAAGGATCCTCCTTGGAAGCACCGTCTCGAGAAGAATATTGCTGAGATAAGGAAACATCTCAGCTGGATCTCCGAATGGCGCAGAGGAAATCTCCACGTAAAGGAAAAGAAGACGCTGCTCGTATCAAGTTACCAGTGCCTTGAAGTCGGCCTAACCAACTTAGAAGATACCTTAAACCAGCGGCTATCTGCTAAAAGGAGCAAAGTTAGACGCTTCGAGGCAAGAGTAGATGGATTCTATGAAAACCAGCTATTCAACATCAACCATAAACGCTTCTATCAAACCCTTAGAGGAGAAGAGACGAGCGCTGACTCACCCAACGCAGAAGAGAGCATCCGATTCTGGAGTGATATCGGGAGGAAAGAGGTACGGCACAACAATACCACAGAATGGCTCCATGACGTCAAGGAGAAGAACGTCGCAGCAGATCCAGACCTTACAATCACCGGTCAACAGCTCAAAAAGCAACTGAGCAAGACCAAGAACTGGAAAGCCCCTGGACCAGATATGGTGCAAGGCTACTGGATCAAAATTTTCACATCGCTGCACTCCAGAATTGCTGCACGGCTCAACCACTGCCTGCAACGCGGAACCGTGCCCACCTGGATGACCACAGGGAGGACGGTTCTAATCCAGATGGACAAGGCAAAGGGCACGGAGCTCAGCAATTACCACCCAATCATGTGCCTCCCCCTTATGTGGAAGGTGCTGACGGGCATAACCTACGAAAGAGTCTATCAACATCTAGACCCAAAGAAACTCCTAGCCGACGAACAGAAAGGATGCTACAGGAACACTAGGGGAACGAAGGACCATTTGCTCGTCGACAAGCTCCTCACGGAAGATCCCAGGAGCAAAAACAAAAATCTAAGCATAGCTTTAGTTGATTACAAAAAAAAGCCTTCGACATGGTCCCTCACTCCTGGTTCCTGGAATGCATGGAAATTTACGGCATCGCCGGCAACATCCGCAATCTGATCGCGACGACCATGCCCAACTGGAAGACTCAGCTCACAAGCGCCAATAAACACCTCGGCGAGGTGAGCATCAGGCGGGGCATCTTCCAGGGCGACTCCCTATCTCCACTGCTCTTTGTCCTGACCATAATACCCCTCTCCGAGACCCTGAACAAGGCCGCCCAGGGCTTCAACTACAGCCGTAACATGAAGTTCAACCACCTTTTCTACATGGACGATCTGAAGCTCCACGCCAAATCAAATGACCAAGTAGAGCAGCTCCTTAATATAGTCCATCAGTACTCCCAAGACATCAAGATTCAGTTCGGTGTTAGCAAATGCGGACTTCTTAACATCGAAAAAGGAGAGGTTACTGCATCCGAGGGAATCATCATCGAAGAAGGTACCATCAAGGATATCGAGAAGGCAGGTTACAATTGTAGTACCTGGGTGTCATGGATTATAACACCATTCTCCAGAGAACGATTAAAATTTCCATTTGGAAGGAGTACCTCACCCGACTACGGCTCATCCTCAAATCACACCTGAATGGGAGCAACACCATCAAGGCCATCAACACCTTGGCCGTCCTCGTAGTCTGATATTCTACTCGCATAATTAACTGAACAAAGAAAGACTGCACCGACATGGACATCAAAACCAGGAAGCTCATGACCATCTATCGAGCACTGCACCCAAGATGGTGAGTAGATAGACTTTACATCAACAGAAGAGAGAGTGGGGCCGTGGCCTAATCAGCGTCGAGGACTGCGTCGAAGCGGAAATCGCGCTCTCTCCCAACACTTCAGAGAGAGCGACGACCCGTGGGCACGCTGCTTAATCGAGGCGAAGTTGCTGAAAGAGACCGAAACGGCTGACCAGTTGAAACGGCGACGACGCCTCGATCAAACTTACAAGGGGAAGAGCATGAAGATGTCCGGCCAGTACCACGAAGCTGTTCAGGACAAAATCGTACGAGACTCTTGGAACTGGCTTCTGAGGGGTGAGCTGAAATGGAAAACAGATGGCACCATCCTGGCAGCTCAAGAGCAAGCTCTCAGAACCAGGTATATCCAAAACAAGATCGAAGGAGAACCGTCCCTAGTACCTGTAGAATTTGCAGGAGTTCGGATGAAACCATCAACCACGTGATGAGCGAATGCAGAGTACTGGCGCAAAAGGAGTACAAGCGCAGGCATGATAAAGCTGTTCGACACCTTCACTGGACCCTCCTGCGGATCCATAACTTACCGGTCAGTGAGAGGTGGTACAAGCACGAAGCCGTGCAGATCTACTGGAACAAGAGGATGGAAATCGACAGAATACTTCCCGCCAACCGACCGGGCATCGTCGTAAAGGACAAACAGGAGAAGTCAGCCAAACTGATGGCCATTTCAATCCCTTTCGACTCCAGAATCGTGGACAAGGAAGCGGAGAAGAAGGAGAAGTACCGTGACCTTGCCATCGAACTCCAGAGACTGTGGCAAACGAAGGTGGACGTCGTTCCGGTGGTCATAGGAGCTCTGGGGACAATGTCCAAGAATCCCAAGACTGCCCTGCGAGAGCTGAAGTGCGACCATCTCCACCCAGGAACCCTCCAGAAAAGTGCTCTGCTTAGAACAGCGCACATCATTCGCAAAGTGCTCTGAGCCATAAGTCGCGGGATGTGACCCGGTGCCAGAGTGTAGAGCTGAACATCTCTCAACCGATCCAATTTGGGTCGGGAAATTCCCTCGATAATCAACTAATATAATACTCATGGAGACAATACAATATTGAAATACTATATAGTACACAATATGTTGTACCTTATTTATAGGTTATAAATAAAGGACATGTCACATTGGTCTTACATTCTAGACATCATTACATCGTTGATACATATTGGATCGTTTGTAGCCAGCGCTATTATACGGCTTTATTTATGAGTTTTTAGAGTTTTCAATCCCGTATTTTAGGCTCAAGACGCATTTTCTGGTTTTGACTTTGAGTCAATCAGTGCACTTATGAGTAAATATTAGAATTGTACAATTAGACCTATATATTTTCATTAATATGCGAAGTGTTTTGTTATAAGCAATACTCAAGCGCGTGATGGATTTCTTGTGAAGTTACACCAAAGTGAGTTACACTACGGGGGGGGGAGGAACAATAGGTTCGGATCAGCAGGCCAGCAGGCATTCGACGTCTTCTGAGCAGTGACCGAATTTCCGAATTAACGCGTTACCAACTCCATAGAGCTTTTGAGTTTCTTTCTCTATCTCTTGTTCATCACGAAAATCAGCAGTGATTTTGTGACCCAGGTAAAAGAAGCTGTTGATTTACATAAGCTTCACACCATTCAAAACGGAATGTTTTCGACCAGGCAGGTTTCTACTTCTAGGCCTGATGCATGCACACTGTTTTTACCCTATTATATTCGGTACAAAAATTGTTCGCTTGGCTCTCACAGATTTCAAGCAACTTTTCTAATCCTGTAGCCTGGGGGAGAGATAAGACACCATATCGTCATCATAACTATGGGTTTTAACTGCTTAATTGTTAAAATAACAGCCTATTCCAGCAGCATTCAACTTTTTATGGATACAGTCAATGAGGATATTGAACAGAATGGGAGACAGTAAGCCTCCTTGTCGTATACCATTAGTCATGCCAGACGCTGATGACATTTCCGTCCCCCAGTTTACGTAGCATTTCTAAAATCAATACTTCAACGTTTTTACAACGCAAGAAGATATTTGTTTCTCCAGAATACACTTAAACAGAGAGTAATGGTACACCCAATCAAATGCTGCAATAGCGTCAGGAAAACATAGACGCATTGCAGGTCCATTGTTAGTGAAATAATTTATAAATTTCTCAGTGTAAAAATAGCCATTTCAGTGTCGTGTTGTGCTGTAAAGCCAAATTAGTTTGCTGCAGTGGCCGTACATGCTGGCATCCACCGCTCAGGAACCAGTTCTACTAACTTTGAGAGTGACGTAGCGACAGCTGCTCTTGTCTGATACACACTTTACTTTTTGCACATGGAGATGTGGGATGGGGATGGAGACACCTGCATCAGAGTGTCTGGGAGGAAGCATCGAGTTAGGCAGCCAGTAGAGAAGGCAGCAAGTAGGGTCACAAGCTTTGGAGGGCTGCATTTATAAGCTTTAGCTGGAACCTTGTCCGCACCAATAACTTTATTATATTTAAGTAGGTTGCTTTAATGCATCACGGACTTCGTCGTCCAATACAGCACATTGGTCATGAGGTGAGCTCATATAATCTAGAATACTATCAACGCAGTCGTTGTGATTATTGTCATCAAAACAGTTCATAACGCCCTCATAATGCGATTTCCAGAAATCAGTAATGTTGCTTAAAATTTTTCCCGTGATTCCATCTAGCGATTGAGCAACAGTGTGCACACTCTGTTAATTTTTTTTATTTCCTTCCAAAAGTCAACGCTCCGATTTGAGTAAGTTTGCTCCTTAGTTTTTCTTCTCTGATCCCCTGTTCACGTCTACGCACTCACTTGAAGGCAATTTGGCATCTATTGTGTAGCTTATTTCTTGTACCCATAGTTGGTCATTACGAGGCCTCCCTACCTCTCTACACATTGAATGCGGGTCTGCAAGTTTCATGAAGTTCTCGGATATTTTCATTCCAGCCAAACACGTTCCTCCTATTTCTATTGGTTACAATACCGAATATACGACAACCAGATTCAAGGATGGACGATTTTATGTCAGACAAGAGCGCATGTTTTCATCACATGCACAGATATATGGTTTGACTATGCACTGTAACGCGGGTATTGACTATGCACACATGCCAATCTGTCGGTTATGGTAACCATAAACTGATCTATAGCTAAAAACCTAACTGCAGTGGCAGTTTAGAGCAACGCATTTTTACGTAATGGCAAGCACTTAACTTTCTCAACGCAGGGATTTGCAAATATTTATCTACAGTATCTCTGAAAATGTATGAGATGTTTCAGGATTTTTAATTCTATTTTCATATGAGAGATATTTAGAAACAATCATTACTATGCCTATTACCTTGTGTTTTACGTTAACAGATTACTTCAATCTTGTACAACACAGAATGCAATTTTATGCGATTGGGATCGCTTAAAATGAAGAGATGCATGACCGAGTTTTTCTTTCCGCTGGTACTTCTTTTCTTCTCGCGAATAATTTTCCTTGAAAAACTGTCAATGTCTAAAAAAGTTCTGTACGTAAACCCAATCTCGAGCAGAGAATCGAATGATCAGAATCGAGTTTCCGGAGAACTGCCAACTAATCCGATTAAGTTAACGGGACAAAAATGAACAAATTAAGAGGGGATTTCAATTAAATAGATCATTGTACTTGAAACATCTTTTTTTTTTTAATCGAATGACGTTGCTCACTGTGCTTGAATTATCTTCCTTTTTGGCTTTGAATTAGCTTCTTTATTGGATGTGAAAATCTTTATTTTGTTTAAACTTGAATTAACTCGCTTCTTGTATTTTAGGTACTTTGTTAATCGTGCTTAAGTTACCTTGCTATCTGCACTTGAATTACCTTGCTTATTGCACTTGAAGTACAATGATAACTGTAATTGCATTACCCTGTTTATTATACTTGAATTCTCTTGTCTATTGCACTTCAACTGCCAAGCTTACAGTACTTGAATAACGTTATTTACTTTACTTAAATTACTTTCCTTTAGGTACTTGAACTACCGCGCCAGTTGATAGGAGTTATTTTGCTTATTAGACTTCAGTTACTCTACTTAAAATACCTTGATCATTTTTCTTGGGTTGGTTACATTGTATTGCACTTGAATTGCTTTGCTCATTGTACTTGAGTTAACCTACTTTTATTACTTAAATTTCCTTGCTGATTGTAAGTGAACTACCTCGCCTATCCACTTGAATCCCGTACATTGCTAATTGTAGTAATGTTAACTTGCATGTAATACCTGGATTGCTTTGTTTTTATACATGTTACCCTGGTCGTTTGCAAAACTCACCTTGCTCATTGTATTCATCTATGCAGTCCTGGCGGCAGTAGTCTGGATACTGTTCGGCTAACTTATTACCCACCGAAGGAGACACAGCTTGCGGCATGAGTAACCCAAAGACCAGAATGGAGCACACCTGTAAATGATAAAAAATATAGTATGCTCGGAGGAATTAGAAGGGGAGACGACATATTTGAAACAAACTTTATTAATTAGCAGCCCGCTTTGATGGTGCGAGCTGGTTGCTCACTGGCTTGCTGACTGGTTGGAATGATTCACATAGATCATGTTGAAAGGTATTTTAGCTGCAAAACAGTAGACTCGCCCTGTTTTCAATTTGCATTAGCTGCAAACCCTGTCCATGACAGAAAATTTTCAATTTTTCACTCAACTAGACTTAGATAGCATTCGATATCTTCGATATCCAGGATACGATGCTTCTTAAATATCAATCCTGTTCTTACTCCTGAGAGATAAATCTTTGTACGCAGGTGCCGCCAACCTGCTCGGGCCTGTATAAACATTGCTGATGCGGTGCAGGCCTCCCAATTGAGTCTCTTATGTCTAAAAGTGACTTCGAGAACTGTTCGCGCATCAAAAGAAACTTGGAGGGACGTCGGCCGAATATTGAAATGTTGGGCGAATTTCTGAGCCTTGTCAACCGATTCTGGCCCAATGCTTTACCAATATACGCTAAGAACAAAGGTACTTATCTATTGTTACGCAATGTTGGGGTAGCATTGGGCCACTCTTGGGAAACGTTATATGAAACGCCCAAGAAATCATATGTTAGCTTAATTTATGCATTTTCTTACTATAAGCTTTAGGAAGTTAGTCAAATTTCGGTTACGAGGAAAAAATATGTGAACTCAATAATATTGGATCGCAATATTGGGTGAATAGTAATCTCCAGCAGTGATCCGACATTTAGAGATGTTGTCTTCTTAAACGACGATGCTTTGAATTAATGATGCATAAAACACTCATATATCAAAGAATGATGCAAATACTACGATAAATACCTATATTATTCTTTCAATTGTCATCCGTGACAAAAGCCCAATAAATTTTTCAAAGAAGCCTGTTCACGTTCGTTCACGTCGTGCATTTATGTTAAGATTAAACTTCATATAGCGGTATTAAGGATAATGCTCGATACTGAATCAATACAGTGGCATTTTTTTTTTAATGCGCAACTATGCCCTTTTCGTGTAGCAAGGATGACCAACTGCTTTGTAGGCTGAATATTCATCGGCAATGTTGGTCCAAGATTGAAAAACAACATTGGACTAACTTTCCAAACATCAACATTCCACCTATGTTAAATGCAACGTCACTGGCTGGTACAACCTCGAGCTCATCAGGATGCCGCTGTAGAAAGCTGCCGTGACAAAGCCACCGCGGACCTTTTTCTTGTTTATTCCACTGCTGAGGCCTGATGTTGTCCCCCCTATACTTCTTCCAAGAAAATATGAATCAGATCAAAAATTCTAGTTGGTTGCTTGCTCCTTGGAGTAAATATTCTCAAACGTGCCTCCAGCCACCGTCACTGGCTGCCTTATCAAGCGGCTTGAACTCTCTCGCTCTAAATACCTTCAACTTCGGCAGTCAACGACCGATTTATGGTGGAGTTAAATAGCCTGCACCGCATCAGCGCAAGCTATCTCCTGGAATTTGCTAGCAAAGCCTCGGTGCAATTGTTTACACACACAAATGAAAAATAAATAAATAAATAACATGACGTTCAAGATGGGACGGGAACTTAAGTGGGTTGGTATATAAGGTAACGGGTGCTATATTAATCACTTGTTCTGAAATTATAGAAGATCTAAAACTTAGTAGACGTATACAGTAGATGCAGCTACAACAGTTGAGGAAAAAGCATGAGCCTGATGTTTAACACCTGCTCTCCCTCTTGCTTTAAGCCAGAATACCAGGCAAAACGGCTCGCAGACTCGGATAGGAATTAATGAACGTGAGCGCTTCAGTAATATATTTACTTTGTGAGGCAAAAAAGAAATCTGACAATGTCTCTCTGACAAGTATTCTACCCCGCATCAGAGCTGGTAACCGCCTATACTCTAGGATCCGCTACATCAACGGATAAATTCAAAAACCGGCAAAGGACAATAAGCTCAAATTTATTGACCTACTTCCTTCGTTTGATGACGATTGGAGATTATTTTTACCCGATGGGGTTAACTTGAATGGCGCTGGACACCATGTACTCGGAGAAATGCTGCTCGCTGCAGCAGCTTCC
>LQNS02278144.1:806773-820307 GCA_001587735.2 Parhyale hawaiensis
TAGGGAACCCCCCCCCCCCCCCATAGCTTCGCGCACAAGCAGATTTGCTGATTCAGCGCGGCAAAAACCGCGCCTGGCTTAGGGGATCAACCATGCGACCTTTAACGAAACTTGTGCAGTACGCATCGTCCGCTGTTGCCTTGGGTATGATCTTTTTTATCTTAGTGACACCATAAAAAAAAAACATTTGAAATGCGAATCATGTCTATAAAATATTCATTTCAACTTTTTGACAGAAGCTAAGATGACCACATGGTCTTGTTTTACGAAGGGGCATGTGACCAGGAGAACCATACAGTCAGTACTCTTTTGAAACTACGCCGTCAAAGTTTTACCACCTGCTGAAACCCGACACAATGCCATCGGGTACCATTGTATGGATATAGTTATAGCTATTATATTCTCATATCTTATCGTGCGTAGCTGTCATATTTGGTAAAATTCTCAGTTTTATGAGAATATCTTTGACAACCTTCCTCGGCTAAGCGCAGTGGGGCACTGAAGCTGAGGCAGCGAATGACTGACAGGGACTGTTGAAACTTGAACTGTGCAAGGACTCGGACTCGTCAGACTGCTGCTTGCAACTGAACGAAGCCAGAACTCGTCTTGCACGACTGGAAACAATTTCAAACCTGTTGCGACTGCTATTTTGGTACTACGTCATATTGCCAAAGCAGGACCCTATGGTCTTTCTGGTCGCTAAATAGTTACTGGAAGTAAAGAATTGATTAGCGCAACTAGATTTACATAAGCAACTGTTAGTAGAGGAAAGTTGAAACTTCGCAACAACAAAGGGACGTTCGCGTAAGGCAGAGTTCTCAAGTCATTCATATCAATGCATTAACTCACCCCCTTGTTCGAATGTTTTCTTGCGTCATTGTCATAACTTTGTGCACGCCATAAAGAGTTATTAAAATTTCAACCATCAAATCAGTCTCCTATGTAAGTGTCCTTGTCAAGTTACAGATATCTCGTCAAATTGGAGTGAAATAGAACTCGCAAAACGCACTTTTTTACAATCCGTAGAGGACACAGTTACGCAATCGGTCAAGTGGATGAGCGAATGCGTTTGTATAAATGACGTGTGGCCACGGCCCAACAGGCGCACTCGAATGGCCTCGAGCCCTGGGACCAAAATTAGGCTTTTAAAATTTTCCCTCGTCGCTGAATTATGCTCCCCCGATTTTTTCCTAGATTTTTTAATTAGTTGCTTTCCTTCACCTGAATATATTTATCATAATTCAGCGTCTCATCTGAGACAGGCAAAGTTCCGGGAAAATAAATGGGAAGTAATTAGGCTGGGAAGTAGGGTGAGTAAGGCAAGTATGGTAAGTAAGGGCTACCCGAGCTCAAATATTAATTCAACGCTCTCCTCATCTAGATTATATCCTCTTCACTGAATTGTTGAGAAACCTTAGAAGATAGAACAAGTAAATGACTCCACTTAAGATAATAAATTAGTTCAACCTGATAATTTGGTGGATCGGACAGACGCACGGCCGATAAGGCAGCTCAGCTGAAGCATCCTTGACCCTTTACCGGGCAAGTGGCCATGTACGGTCACTACTATAATGCTGTTCATACTAAGGCGCTCATCAGCCGCCCGATAAAGGGTTAAGCCCGAACTGCACTTGGTGACAGAGATGGGCAGTGTTTAAATCCAAATTCCACTATTTAACGAAAACAAACCCTGAAACGTTGCTATTACATTTGCATTTAATAATGGTCAGCAGGCCTGCAGCACTTCCGGTCAAAAACTTGACGTACGATTATACCGTGAAGCTAGCATCTGAGATCGTTTGACAGAACCCGTTGCCACATCTCGGAAGTGTCTTTTGCAAGAGGCTTACTTTTGTATTACATCTTTAACAATTTACGCGCGGAACTTCAACGTGAGTTTTACATATATAAAAGGATTATGACAAGCTACGTTGGTTTACCGTCAAGAATAGAGCTTCAAACATTTAACTTTTATTTGCTATTCGAGAGACAGTATAAAACTCTTATTAGGTGTTGTAAGATGGAATTTATATCCGTATTCGGGGTAACCTAGTTCCTAATTACACTAGCAACATGATTGTGAATAGCGAAACCAAAGATCTTGACTGAAGTTTCAGTAAAAATAATGTCACGTTTGTGTGCCCCAAATGGGCCGCATACATGCATTCGTTCAGGCTTCGGCTACATGTACGTACAATGCACGGCAGTCCCCAGATGATAGCACGGGCCTAGTAATTCAATTATCGTCAAAGCTGTTATGACAAAGACTGAATAGCTGAAGGATTACTACGACCCACTGACCATCCCCGCATCTGCTTGAGGCAGAGACCTTGCACTGGGGAGTAAATGTCACATATATAACGCAGTAAGCAGAGTTCAACAACACAACAATTACGTTTTTGGCTGGTGATCAAGCACAATACTTTCACATACCGCAAATGCCGGTATGGAGTCAATCTAAGGAGACTTTTATCCCAGCACCAAAAATGCGAGTAATGCAGTCCTACAGGACGGAATTATCCAGAACTCCAAACTGAGTGTTCAGTTCGAAATCTAATAGCGTATTAGATGTAAAAGTTGAACCGATTATTCTTGACACTAACCACAGCACCACAAAGTCGAATAAAATAAGTCTTATAGGTCTAAACTATCTAGAACTTGAAACTGTGCGTTGGTTATTTATGCCCGTTGACACAGTGTCAGGCGTTAAACTTACTGATTACTCAACGGCCTGAACTCAACTCTGTTCAGCAAGATGGAGATTTTAGCCGTCTCAATCATATCTGGGGTTAGTGCTAGACTTGCAAAACTACTTGAAGGGTCCAAACTTACGTTCTGGAAAGTTCAAGGTGAGGATCTTCTGGCGCTTGAGGTTGTGTGCTATGGGCAAAGTTGCGTTCGGTGCTCTAGGGTCTGTGACAAATTTTTACATGCCGAAGTTGTGGAGCTGAGCAAGCGAATCCTCTACCTGGTCGCGCTATCGTCTCTCCGACGATTGTGTGCGTGTTTGTGTACGTAGATCGTGTGCGCGTGAGCGGCGTTCAGGTTGGTGCGCCGCGCTGCTCGCTGTATCGCTGATTAAGTTGGGCTCGCAGGAAAGCTTACGTGAACGCAAAATCGTCGTGAGAGACGATAGTGCAGCCAGGTAATGCATTGGGGCGCACACACCAAACGGCGGCAGTTGAGTAGGCAGCGGCAACTGTTCGGTATGTGCATTCCCGTGCTTCTCAAAAACTGCCAGCTTCTCGCTCAATTGCTTTTTAGAGAGCCAGCACTGTAAAGTTTTGAAAATGTCAAGCCTAAAAGGCTCCATTTTTGTCGCCAAATCGAAAGAGCCCTAACACACTTCATTAATTACTAATGGCGGTACCATACAACTTACCGAAACCAATGGTACAAATGAAATGAGCCTGTGTGTTGCTGATATAGTAACTGCCCCTTACCCTCAGCTAATGAAATATTTGAGCAGTCAGATACACACTCCACGTATTTAAAAAGTTACTTTTTTCGGTTAATATGCTAGTTCTTACATGATACTACTACTACTACTACTACTACAAATGACAGTGAATTGGAAGCTAGGAATGCTACCGATAAAGGATAGCTACAACATTTAACTTGGTGTGTATGAATAGTCCTACTTTTAGAGCATGGACTCCTGCCATGGAACTGCACCTAAGCCGGATAAGCAACGGCAAAACTGATCACGAGCAGTAATGACCTCAACTGACGGTAGTTTTGTTTCATTAAGTGGAGGAAAGCAAGTTCCTGTCTCGCCACTGGCCCATTCTCACTGAGGTCTCAATAAGGCGCTCAGAATCAATTGATTGGCCGGAATTTTAGTGGAAGATTTCTTGCGAAGGGTGTTATGAGCACACAGTAGTGACACTTTTAACGTAATCACCAGATTTGTTTATCGTTTTTGAAATACGCCAAATCGTGAACTAAGGACACCAAATGCGTTTTCAACAGTTCGTCGACAACGGCTCAATCTGTGATTGAAAATGCATCTTTCTTTAGACAAGCCACGTTGAGGATAGGGCTTCAGCAGTCTCATTGACAAAGGAAACTCCTCGTCCCCCACCAACACAAAGGGACATCGTGTATCTGTGTGAGGAGAGAAGTGCGGACCTAGGCAGACAGTTTGTATCTAGAGCTTGCTTCAAGGCAGTTTTTGCAAAAAAACACCGTAGGAAATTCGACCAGTTGTCCCGACATCTATGTAAATGAAATTTAGGTCAGCATCGACCACAGCGAGAAGAAAGACTGAAAGTTACCTTGTAATTGTAAAAATGAGAACCGGACATTGCTGGAGGTCTAATGACGATGTGCTTACCATCCAACTGCACCTATGCATAGTGGAAATAGCCACATTCAACCACTCTTGAGTAGATGATGGTATCGTAAGATAACCTAACCCATACTCACCCCTGTCTAAAATCGACACTACCCGAAAATTTCTAAATAAAAAAAAAAAAAAAAACAGGCCTTGCCCCCCTAACCTACCCGACATAGAACTCGAATTTTTACTAATTTACCCGAAATTATGTTCGGGTATACCCGAAAATTGGGCGTAAAGTACGAAAAACGGACAACACTTGTCCGCACGTCGATTTTAGTAATGGGTGATCTCACCTTTCAAAACCTGCATGAGTGCATGGGAGACTTCCATTATGATCTGGGTGACGCTGCTTTGACCAATTCTAAACTGGTAATGCTGCGAAGCTCTGCTGTCATCCAGGAATATTACAATAAATTAGCAGGCTGTTGTAAATAGCTTTGGTGCAATGCCACTACTTTCAAGCAATGCAAAGCACATATGACAAACCATTAGTATATCTGCTCTGCAATATTTTTAAGGTATATCATTGGCACTTTTACAATATTTTGCAGTATTTGTTTTCCACATTCTACCAACTAAGTTCGCATAAAATATGGTAGGTTCAGAATAATTTCAGGATTCTATACTAATCCAACGCAATACAAAAAAGTCTTTTCAGATTATGTAAAGCGATTTTGCATCGACTCTTCAGCTTTCTGCGGTCTCTGCTAATTCGCTCCCCTTGTCTTAATCCCTACTCTTTTATAGAAGTGCGGCGCAATAATAGACAGTAAAACAGAACTTTCCTTTTAAAGTTTAATTGTTTTGAAGCAATTTGATTAGTTTATATCTGGTTTACGCAAATTCTTGTCCATTAACCTGAATAAAATGAATAATTAAATTACAAGTAAATTAGATTAAATTTGAATAAAGATAATAAATTGACTGAAGTACAATAATTACTTTTAATAGCTTCTTCCGTACAGCTAGCCAACTTTTGCATATTTGAAAAAAATTTGTTGCCTTTAACCTCTAGCCTTCCGGTGTGCCTGTGAGAAGAATGTTGGGCCAGTCGCAATTCGCCCTAATGCTGCTTCAGCGATCTTCAGTTGCGCTGAAGGAGTTGACTAACCAAATTTTGTGGAGGCTTGGTAGTCAGGCCACCTCTCCGTATAGCGTATGATTATTACATTGCGATGTATTCAATTTAGCGGCACGTTATCAGCTAATTGGATGTAAAAAATTTAACAATGAAGTTTATAGCCTCAGGCTGTGAGAGCTATTAGGGCTTCTTTTATTCATTTGCGCAGCCCTAGATGGCTGAACATACTATCTTCTCATTTTTAGTGTTAACTTGTTTCTTATTTCACGATCCAGTACCAGTCTCATTGCTAACAGCAATCTTAAAAAATATTGTACTTTTTTGTTTGGTACGTTCGTAGGTGTTACGGGGTAGAAATGCTTTTGGTGTTATATATATATAGACGTGGGTATAAATGTGTGTATATATATAATTAATTAACATTGATCAAAATGAATGAATAAATAAAGAACATTCCTACTAAAATGAATGTTTAATTACAAACGATCCAGTTGATCATTCGCTGAAAATAGCATATGACAGGATTGCGAATGTGAAATACTTCAGAAAGGAAACATGACAAGATACAAAATGTCCCCAAGGGGCGAGCCACTCCCCACCCTACCTAGAATAAAATGCTTGGCGATTGGATTCTCCAGACTGCGAAAGGGTTCAAAGAAAACACACATTTTAGATCTTTCAATATACTGGGAAAAGACAAGGAAATTTTGTACAAATGACGAGTTCACAAGAAAACACAAAATGTGCCGATAATTCTAAACAAGAACATGTGATTTAAGGATATTTTCGAGATAATATCTAGTAAAGGGCTGAGACCCGCGCAAATGCAATGCAAAGGAACGTTGCATTTGCGCCGGACATGTTACACCGGCACTTGAAGAATTTTTTACCATTGCCAAATTATTGAGCCAGGTGGCAAAAACGGTATGTTCCGCCGCCGAGGATGTAATAAAATATGTGTAAACACACATGCTATTAAATCGAACTGCGGGTCAGGACCACCGGAGAAAAGACCACTTTGGCTCCTCGTCAATTCTTACATTTTCACCGAATTTACTTAACGTTTGAAATATCAAACGTAAAAAACACAACGTAGCATTGGTATCTAATGACATTAGCATGGTCAAACATAAATCCTACCTAATCATTAACATCTACACCCTAAATCTAATTTTTACACTTTTCTATTTTTCTTTTAGGAAGCTATACTAATTCTTACACACAAGGAAATTCACCGCAAGAGAAACCTTTTTCTGTCGGTACCCTTTGCCCAAGTTTCTCCAAATGCAAAATCAACATTTTATGTCCAGCCACCAGGAAGCGACGATGCTGCGCCTCAAACTTTCAGGATGCGCTGCAATTAACAGGAGACTCACCAACGTTGATGCACAACTACTCCACGGGAGACGCAAATTAGGATCCTTGAGCCATAATATTCAAGACCTCAATTCTTCACGCACTGCGAGACAATATCATGTTTGTGCGACTTCTAATGATATTCACTAGGGAAGTTAGTGATATCGGTCACGGGCCATATGGACGATGGCATTAGTATCTATTTCTTGAGCTAGTGCGTACAAAGCCATAATTCTTCACGCTCTGCGAGACAATATCACGTTTGTGCGACTTCTAATGATATTCACTGAGGAAGTTAGTGATATCTGTCACGGGCCATGTGGACGATGGCATTAGTATCTATTTCTTGAGCTAGTGCGTACAAAGCCATAATTCTTCACGCTCTGCGAGATTAAATCAAGTTTGTGCGACTTCTAGGGACATTCACTTCATTGTTTGTGATATCACACACAGGCCATTAACTGCCAACAATCTTCACTGTTAAAGACTTGTCAAGACGCAAACATATAGTTTTCAGTTGGGTAAAATGAGCGCAACTACAACTAGAGCACAAGAACCATCGACCGAAGAGAATATAGTTCTCAATTTTTTTTTTAAAGAAGATGACGGCAAGTACAGCTGGTTAGTGATAAGGCACAAAGTTCAAACTCACTGAAGAGAATGAAACAGAACAGCAAGAAATCTCTGATATTTACTAGCTGTAGCACACTGCTTTATGATGTGCGCAGATTGTTCGTGCAAGCTAGCCAACTCTCACTTCATCACTCCGCGGCAAAACAAGAATTTAAACGTGATGATTATTACTGCGAATCGTATAGCGTTGGGCGGCAGAAAATCATATACTGGCTATTAAAAGAAACACGCGTACACAAAGACAATGCAAGTTCGATGCACGGATTAATGAGCGCTGATCACTTGAAATCGGACCAAAGGGCTGGTATCCGACTCAATATGGCAGAGGACGGCAGTAATGATTGCCAAGCCTGCTCTCTCCGACGGGGGNACGCTGGGGCCAATGGGACGTCTTACATCTATGTCGTGTGTTTGTCTTCCCCAACCTCGGCTATCGCTGTACAAGATTCTCTGTTTACAGCAAGTGACGGACCCTTGTAATTTATAGGCCTCAGCCCAACGGTTCCTCTACCACTTGAATTTTTCGGGTTTCCCACATCCTGGATAATATGAACTGGCTCTGACATTCTCATAGTTTGGTGGGAAATATTTCTTTTTCATAGAATAGAACACTACCTAGTTAGTGAATTTTCTTAAATGTTATGTTTTTTTTTTTTTTGGTTAACAGTATTATTTTCTTTTTTTATTATAATGTATATTAATTACACATACATACATTTATCATGATATCCTAACATATATTTCCTAATAATTTTAGTATTATTTGTACGGTATCTTGATATGCCGGTACGCTTGTACTTATGAACGGTAAGCAAATTGTGCTGCCGTCGAAGTAATTAGTCTACGTGAGAAAAATTTCTGTCAAGATTTATGAACATAGTTTGATTAATTGTCATGCCGTCTTGCTGTCTATGGTTAACTTCGAATTAGATTAGACAAGCGGCAGTAGAGGAACCAATAGGCCCATTCCCAAAGACACCGGAACTTATGCCCCGCCCCTCTGTGAGCTTTGCCATGTTAGTAGGATATGGAAGACTTTTGAACTGATATTGCGTTTAAATTTGAAACCTAGATAAAAGATTTAAGATCATGTTTAATTTGTGTCCTTAGTTTGCGTGTCTAAACATTTTAGTTCGCCAAAGGAGTACTGTTGCGGTAATACTAACCAATTTATCCAGAAAGTTTTGAACCGTGCTATGAAGAGTAGTCTCTTAGTGAATAAAACCAGAATTTCTTTTTGAGTTTATATTTTGATCACCTTCCAGCTCGTGGAAGGTTTTGCCCAGGAAAACACTTTACACACCCGCATTTGCGAAGGCGACAAACATGTTGCCAAGATCTTGGCGAGAAGTGCCACACTATAAAACCTGGGAGAGAAAAGATCATAAAAACAATTGAACGCAGAAAAACATAATGCAGTGAAAAACAATATGGAGAAAAAGAAAAGTAGGCCCTATTGAAAAATAAAAATTGGGATGCCTAAAAATAAATAAATCGGGAAACGCGATTCTGACTAATTGTTGAATGGGACCAACTTTAGCAAATATATTCATGTGTTTAAGCGCGAGCATCTGGCTCAATGACTGCCTAGTAGAATTTAAACCAGTGGTTTATAGGCGCTATATTGAAAGTGCGTTTTTATTATTTCGGCACCCATGGATTGTGAGGGAAATGGAACCCTGCCTATTCTGGATGTTTTAGTTTCGAAGAACGGCAAGCATTTCAAAGCTTCAGTTTATCGTAAGCCAACTTTTACAGGTTTAGGAACTAGTTTGTTTAGCTTTACACCCACAGTATTCAAAATTAACAGTATCAAAACTCTGCTCTCACGTACTTACAAAATATCGTCAAAGTTTCAAATTTTACATTCCGAATTTCAATTTCTCATTAGCTTCTTCCGGATGAATGGTTATCCCACTAATTTGGTTTACGCCTTATTAAAAAATTTCTCGCCATCAGTTACCAATTCTAAACACCAACGAGTTGCCTTCCAGAAACAGGTGTTTCTTTTGGGGTCAATCGGAAAAATTACTCAATGAATTATCCAGTTTATTGTGTCACTATTTTACTGGTTTAGACTTAAAAATAATAAATTTCAACAAATATAATATATAGGTTCTCTGTTCCGGTACAAAGACCCTGTTCCTCCTGGCCTCCAGGGATCTCTTGTATATACAGTTCTGAACTATGGTCATTATCGTACGTGGGTTCTACTACCCGTACACTTTTTAAGAGATCTTCTGAACACGCGGGGAAAAGTTGGTTAGGCAACATTTTTGCCCATCCTCCATTTTCATCCGTGCGGCAGCACGCTGAAGTGTGCGGCTCCAGAGTCCGATTAGAAAACTTCGAAACTCTTACTATAGCTCTGACCTTAGGATAGTTCAATCACTTTATATTTTTAGACTGAAACCAATTTTAAATGACCAAAACGGTGCTTATCCTCTTTTTATAGATAGGAAATGGTTTTTTGTGACTTATGGATTTGAAAGTAGCTTTATGCATTAGATTTTAATTTGGAGTATCCTTCTCTTTACAGAAGTTCTGATGATGGGCGAAGCCCGAACGTTTACATTTTTATAATTCGACTTTCTTATTTTAATGGTGTTGAACATTAGTAAATATGACTTTATTTTCTAAAGTTCTGGCCCTTATTTTTATATTAAGACTGCGTAATAAACCAGACCGTCAATTCTTTGACTGTAATTGGGTTGAATATACTTTGATCTTACCTATTTTGGTGAATATACATAGATCTTACCTATTTTCGATCCTGATCTGTGACTTGACCAGCCAATAACGCCTAATAGGAGCAAAATTTCGGATTTTTTATAATTACTTGAAAAAAAATACCCGTTAGAGAGAAACGGGTTCCATTTTGTATTCAGCGCATCCAAGTTACCATGTAATAGCTGAAAAATGAAAAATTACCTAGAAAAACTTTTTTCTTGAGCGTTATTCATTATTCTGATAACTTGTAGCATGTGATGCACTACAAGCAATGCCACTGCTAAATTATCATCGCATTGTAGGTTCTATTTTCACGTAGCATCGCTACGAATAGGCAACGTGGTTGATAATATGCTGTGGTGGAGGTAACGCAAATAAACACACATTCCATCAACTGCCGAAACAAGTTTCCCCAAACTCTCAACAAGGCAAAAATTATCACGGTGATTTTATTGATATTTGACTTTTTTCTTCATAAATGTAATGGACAAATCAAGTCCTACATAGCCTAAAAACTGCAAAGCGGGAAAAAATCATAATTTGCTGATTATTATATAGTAATAATTGACAAATGGTGGAATCGGGATTGATATCGGCAGCTAAGGGTAGATGGGAATCTGCACCTGCAAAAAAAAAAGCTAACACCCTTAGTGTCAGGCCTACCATGTATGTACTTTCTTCTTAACTTTGCCACCATATTTATTAGGTATCAGTATTTGAGAGTTTGCACTCAGATATACAGCAAATTAGAAAAGTTCTCGAAATTCGTAAAATTCGGGCAAATTGTCTCTTCCCCCTTTCAGCAAACTTCACCCCGTACGAATATGCGTCAGCGCCCTCAATGTGAACATGGAATGGCACAGCCAAATATACTTGGCTGTAGCCAGGTTGCACTATCGTCGTTCACGACGATCGCGCTTTCAAGTAAGCTTTGCTGCGAGCGCCACCACTAAAATAAACACAACCTAGGCTAACCTAACCTAACGACCTTACCTAACCTTCTAACGTAACCTAACCAAACCCAAGCTACCCTTTCTAACGTTGCCTAACGTTATCTAACCTAACCTAATCAATGATACAGCGAGCAGCGCGGCGCACCAACTTGAATGCCGCTCACACGCACACGATCTGCGTACACAACACGCAAATTCGTCGTGAACGACGATAGCGCCTTCAGGCCGCACTCGCCACAAAGTCGCCATTCGTGCGTTCAAGTAAGCTTTCTTGCCGCGCACTAACCACCAGAAAAGCACTACCAAACCTAATCTTATCTAATTTAACGTTACCTTGCCGAATGTAACGCTACCTTGCCGAATGTAACGTTACCTTGCCGAATGTAACTATACCTTGCCGAATGTAACTATACCTTGCCGAATGTAACGATACCTTGCCGAATGTAACGATACCTTGCCGAGTGTAACGATACCTTGCCGAATGTAACGATACCTTGCCGAGTGTAACGATACCTTGCCGAATGTAACGATACCTTGCCGAATGTAACGATACCTTGCCGAATGTAACGATACCTCGATACCTTGCCGAATGTAACGATACGCAACCTAACCTAATCTGCGATACAGCAAGCAGGCACAGCACACGAACGAGAACTCTACCCGCGCGTCCACAGATGCCCGAACACAAACATACAAAAGAAAATGGAGAGTATGTTGCCAGTGCCGCCGGGGTGCGCTACCGTCGTTCACGACCAATTTGTGTGCGTGTTTGTGTACGCAGATTGTGTGCGTGTGAGCGGCGTTCAAGTTGGCGCGCCGCGTTGCTCGCTGATTAAATTGGGTTAGAAAGTTAAGGTTAGGTTAGAAAATTAGGTAAGGAAGTTAGGTAAGGGTAGGCTAGGTTAGCCTAGGTCGTGTTTATTTTAGTGGTGGCGCGGAGGAAAGCTTACGTGAACGCAAAGTGGTCGTGAACGACGGTAGTGCCGCCGGGGTGTGATGGAACGAACGTCATCTTTGCCCCCAGCAGCCTTGAGCGGTTCGTGTAACTCAGTGGTTCCCAAAATGGGCGATAGAGCCCCCACCCCCTGGGGGCGTTAGCGAGTTATCAGGGGGCGGTGAGGCCTAAAGGGGCGGTAGGGGGGCGTTGAAGCTGAAAGTGGGAGTAGGGGGGCGGGGAGGTAAAAATGGCTGGAAGAGGGCGGTGAGGCAAAAATAGAGCCAGAGGAAGCTACGGATTACCATTGGGTTTTACATGCACTAATGTAAAGAAATGCATCATTGCATATGCATGGTATTGAAGATGAATGTGATCCAATATAGTGAATAAAACCTTTGCACTGCTATTTGTCCGAGTAGTTAATGTTGTTGAATGCCAAGGCACGTTAATTTGATGCTTCTATACAACACTTGAAAATGACTTGCCAAGTCAAAATGCAGCTGATGCGATAATACAGAGGTCTACAGACAACTAAATTGCAGTGATATCAGCTTTGTTGAGGTTTATGAAAGCCGCTTGTTAACCTATCTGTATATGCAATAAGTTTCATGTACGAGACGAACAGGTTTTATTCCACAATTCAAGAAATTACTGCGCGTGCATAACAACTACAGGATGTCTACAGGGTAGTAAAGTAGTAGAAAGCAGTAAAATCTGAGAGGTAGCAAAAAAGTAGTAAATTTATTTCTATTCACTGAGCATAACCGTGATTTGTATAAGTTTATTTCCGCAGGGTACTATGGCATAAATGGTCCTGTATTAAGGGGAGTTGGCATTCCTTCGGCCCCAGTCGTCCATTATTTGTTTGTTATCAGTTGTTTAATTATATTTCCTGCATCCCAGAAGCTAAGAAGAGGTTAGTAATTCTTTTATGCTCCTGAAGGAATAAGGATGTGTGTTCATTTTGCCACGATCTAGTTATTTTAGCATGGTTTCAGATTATTAATACATGATATTTTGTTTTACAATAAATAGATAGCCAAACAATAATACTGTTTAATAAAGGGTGTTACACCCCATTTTTCAACCTTATTCCCCATTCTTTTATTGTGGAGGTCGAGGCGGCTGTAAGGGGAAACGTGGAGGCTGCAGGGTCCTCATTTAAGGTTCCCTAAGATATAGTTATGCAATTATAAGGTAGTAAAATCTTGTGTTGGAAAGGTAGTAAAATATGGTTTTCGCATTTTTGTAGATATCTTGAATTATGTAAGCTGTGCGGCGAGTAGAGCATTACATCGATCTCGCCCAGGGATGCAGAGGGCCAGTTTAACCCATTTGCGCCGCTCGTTGCGAAAACAGTGAACATGCCATTACTTGTTCGAACGAAGCTCAAGTCGGGCTGATCACATGCGAGAAACTGAACCGTAAGTCGACTGAGCAACCTTGGGAGAGTACTGTGTGTACCGGTCATCTTCTTTCTCGGCCTCTCCCGGAAGTAACAT
>LQNS02278144.1:878397-901703 GCA_001587735.2 Parhyale hawaiensis
CCAATCCTCTATATCCTACTAACATAATGGCAATAGCTCAAAGAGGCCGGGGTGTTAGTCCCGATGTCTCTTTGGGAATGGGCCTTTTGGTTCGTCTACTGCCGCCTATCTAATCTAATCTAAACTTCAACACAGTTTCTTTCTCATATAAACTTACTTAGGTTGGTCCACCATCAGGGAACTAATTTTCTATGCGTATGGTAAGAAAACAATCAAAAGGATGCTTAGTTAAAGCGTCTTTCTAATGATAAATGTATTTTTTCCTACTGTCACATTAGATTTTCGTACAGAACCAGCCATACTTATGATATTATCACACCCACGGTCAAGATCACACACATTTTTGTATTCCTCCACTCAGTACGTACGTCTTTTCATTCAAAGCAGGAGTTCAACATCACCCATATTGATATAACGAGTATCGGTTTTTTGTTATTTTTTGTATATTCTCAAGTCTAGACGTTTCCATACAGTACTCGTAAACACAGGAGCAGTATCAACACAGGAGCAGTATCATAGGAAGCCAACCCTACCATAAACATATGCGCTATTGTAGCTCCATAGGCACTCAATGGTGTAGCCTTGTGTAATTCACTTGCGTCTACATTTTTTACGAAAAAATTTTCATGTACATACAAATTTACATTGAACATATACACATCTAGACTTAAATCATACCAACACTCCATCTTTCACATATCGGGTGAAAAATGTATCAATCTAACTTATCATTGTAACATCAAACAATACCCCACCCTATCATTTTGCATAGTTAACAGAACTCGATCTTCATTACATTGACTTGGACTGAAGACATACGCATAGGAAATACACTTCGAACGAATCTCAAACTAACCAGTTTTGGTTCTCGAATCATAAACATATAAAATTAACAACTCAGTTTATTGTAGGTATACTCTTGCCAACACAACGCAAATGACCTTTTGCTAGGATATATTCCATCACTCAAACAGACATACGCTGTAACACTCAACTAGTATGGAAAATCACCAACATGACATACAATTTCCATGTCTTTTAGATAGCTTAAACATCACACACCTCAAACACGTGTTGACAGATCGTGGACACGCCTCACTACTAGTTTTCTTCATACTGACACTCTCAAAACATGTGCGGCAGTACTTGTTTCTAACCAGTAACCACTGATAGTTATCCCAACAAACTGGTTTATTAGGTATGAGTCGCAGACTGAGGTAGTGATGAACAGATTTTTTATGTATGTTAAGTGATCATTTTTACCATTGGACTTGATGTATGTATTCGATAGGGGAACCCCGTGACTAGAGTCTCACTCAGTATCACTACATATGAATTATTCAACAATATGTTAGAAATGTATCTAGCCATATAATTTACACCTTATCATTTTACCAAACCGCTGAAATATTGATAATTTCAAAGTATGGAGAAATATTTTACCGTAGGAAGACGATTGCATCATGCTAAAATCAATATTTTCGCTACAAATTCTTTTCATAGACTTCATTCCTTTTTTTTTTTGAGGAGACAATATGCTTCCAAGTACATATATCCAATTAATGGAACATACACATTTCATTGCTTTTTCACAAAAGAGTGGGTATGTTTCTTAGGTAGCAGTAATTTCCTTCGATGTATACCTATAAGATATACCCACAAACTAATAAAAATCTGTATGTATGTTCTTGCCTATCATGGTTTTCGATAGAAATGTATCCCAAAAATCACTAAGTGTTATGTTTACAAATGATAAGTGTTTTATCACATTCCAGAGAGTAGAGCCACCATACTTTTATGTAAATTTTTTAATACCTTGTGGGAATACATTATATTATCCAAATTTTTGACTTGTTTATACTAAAAATGCATATCACGTTAGGAAATGACACTCTTGTAAGGGACACTTTGAAGACAAAACGATGGCACATATGCTGTTGACCACGCTCATATAAGCTCGCGTCTTAATCGTTCGCAGTAGGAAGGAGTAGGAACTTGCGTTCGGTAGGATAGGAGCTTGCTGTAGATTTTGAGGACGCATCCCTAGGAGTTCGCGGTTGAAGCTCGCGATACCCATCGCATAGTCTAGGCGCGGTATGAGTGTGGTCAGCAGCATATGTGTCATCGTTTTGTCTTCAAAGTGTCCCATACAAGAGTGTCATGTAACGTGATATGCATTTTTAGTCTAAACAAGTCGAAAATTTGAATAATATAATGTATGCCCACAAGGTATTAAAAAAATTTACATAAAGGTAGGGTTGCTTTACTCTCTGGAATATGATGAAACACCAAACATTTGCAAACATAACACTTCGTGATTTTTGGGATACATTTGTATCGAAGACCATGATAGGCAAGAACATACACACTACTTTTTATGAGTTTATAGGTATATCGTATAGGTATACATAGAAGGAAATTACTGCTACCTAAGAAACATACCCACTCTTATGTGAAAAAGCTATGAAATGTGTATGTTCCATTAATTGGATATACTTGGAAGCATATTGTCTCCTAAAAAAAAATAAGGAATGAACTCTATCAAACAAATTTGTAGCAAAAATATTGATTTTAGCATGATGCGATTGTCTTCCTACAGTAAAATATTTCTCCATACTTTGAAATTATCAATATTTCAGCGGTTTGGTAAAATCATAAGGTGTAAATTATATGGCTGGATACATTTCTAGCATATTGTTGAATACTTCATATGTAGTGATACTGGGTGAGACTATAGTCACGGTGTTTCCATATCGAATAGATTCATCAAGTCCAATGGTAAAAATGATCACTTAACATACATAAAGAATTTGTTCATAACTACCTGTCTGCGGCGCATACCTAATAGACCAGTTTGTTGGGATAACTATCAGTGGTTAATGGTTAGAAACAAGTACTGCCGCATGTTTTGAGAGTGTCAGTATGAAGAAAAGTAGTAGTGAGGCTTGTCCATGATCTGTCATATAAAATAAAATATGCAAGTGTTTGAGGTGTGTGAGGTTTAAGCTATCTAAAAAACATGAAACTTGTATGTCGTGTTGGTGATTTTCCTAACTAGTTGAGTATTACAGCGTATATCTGTTTGAGTGATGGAATATATCCTAACAAAAGGTCATTTGCGTTGTGTTGACAAGAGTATACCTACAATAAATTGAATTGTTAATTTTATATGGTTATGATTTAAAAACCAAAACTGGTCAGTTTGGGATTCGTTCGAAGTGTGTTTCCTATGCGTATGTCTTGAGTCCAAGTCAATGTAATGAAGATCGAGTTCTGTTAACTATGCCAAAATGATAGGGTGGGTATTGTTTGATGTTACAATAAGTTAGATTGATACATTTCTCACCCGATCTGTAAAAGATGGAGTGTATGATCCAAGTCTTGATGTGTATATGTTCAATGTAAATTTCTATGTACATGAAAATTTATTCATAAAAAATGTAGACGCAAGTGAATTATACAATGCTACACCATTGAGTGCATATGGAGCTAAAATAGCGTATATGTTTGAGGTAGGGTTGGCTTCCTGTGATACTGCTAGTGTGTTTACGAGTACTGGATGGAAATATTTAGACTTGAAAATATAAAAAAAATCAGAAAAACCGATACTCGTTATATCAATATGGGTGATGATGAACTCCTATTCTGAATGAAAATACGTACGTACTGAGTGGAGGAATAAAAAAATACATGATTTTGACCGTGGGTGTGATAGTATCATGAGTATGGCAGGTTGTGTACGAAAATCTAACGTGACGGTCGGAAAAAATACATTTATCATTAGAAAGACGTTTTAGCTAAGTATCCTTTTGATCGTTTTCTTACCATACGCATAGAAAATTAGTTGCCTGAGGGTGGACCAACCTGAGTAAGTTTATATATGAGAAAGAAACTGTGTTGAAGTGGCAACATGAGACATAGAGCTAAAGTTTTTGCATATATACACTACTGTCTCCTACATAAAAAAATGTACATCTTAATACAAAACTCATTGTTGCAAAAAATATATATATGAGAATTGAGGAGCAAACCCTAATGCTGTCTTGCATACATTCAGCGTAGACGAGTATTGTAAGTGGATACATGTACCGCAGTGATGAGCTTTTGTTGTCCACCGCAGACAAGTGCTTACGTGTATTGTACAAAAAAAAACTCATAGCTAGCTCGCACCAGCAAACCAAGTGTTAGCGGTTACGTGTAGTGTAGAGATGGATCGCTGCTAGCTCACCCGCTCGTTGCTGTATGCAAGATTCTTATGTTCCCTATGGAGCAATACTATGAAAAAACAAGAAAACTTTGAAAAATAGAGGTGTGTCTCCTAAGTTTTTATCATGATTAGAAAGTTTGTTTAAAGGGATGGTTGCACATGAACTCGTGAGATATTTTGGACATAATAACGGCAACTGTAGCTTTACGCGTTACGTTAAAATCTAGATATAGTTATGTACTCTATAATCGTTTCCTTTGAATGATGCGTGGAAAAACTGTAGAATGAAGTATGGGTCTCGTATGATTCTAAGTCACATTGGACATAAAAATGGGAAATGTATGTTTAATATACATGTCCTCTATATATAAGAAAAGTAAGTTATTGTTAGATAGTATTGTTATTGTTAACGTTATGATTTTTCTATTTGATGAATGTATAGAAAATAAGTGTATACTAACTGAAATCTATGAAATCTAAGACGTGCGCGGGATACAGTGGAAAATAAAAAGGAAAATTCAAACATGGCAGGAGAATTAAAAGAAAATATATCAGTATATCCTGATAGTTTTCTGTTGGGTAAGTGCATAGAAAATTGGGTGGATGGACAGACTCATGCCAACATGAGGAAAAAATTTAGCTATGATAATAAAGTCCATGTTAAATATATACTCCATAAATGAAAGGGAGATTAGCAACATGTCTCCTCTCATTGTGTTCTTTAAGGATAAATGAAAAATTGAGTATGAGGCGAAACTTGAATTGTGTATATCTATTGGAGAGTGCAGGGTTAATATACGGTTGGGTGATGCAAGTACAACCAAGTCGTGGTAATAGAATAACCAAATAATAAATAAATAAGGATTAAGTGCTGTAGATGGCGGATGAAAATGTTGAGCGGAACCGCAAGATTGATTCTATCAATACAAGTTGTAATCGAAGCTGTGGTATATTCTAAGGGGAAACAGAGCATCGAGTCTTCCGTCTTAGAGGGAAAATAGCTTGAACCAGGAGGGTGCAATAAAGGGATTGGATGGTAAGAGTTGCAGAGTTATGGGGACAGGATATAAGAGCAACTGTAAGTAATATTGTGTAAGTCAATGGTAACAAAAAGAGTTAAACGTTGTGTGTGAGTGGGTTACCAGGATGTGTAGAAATTTGAGATGTTGAGATGATGTCGGGAACTTAGTGACACTTCAACATAACAATTGAATGTTTAAGTTATATGAGCAAAATATATACATATAAAAGAAAATCGAGATATAGATTATCTCAATTCACTGCTCATACCTCAGCGTTAGATGACTCATAGAATGGGGAGAGTAAGATTAATAGAATATCTTTTGCTAGGTATTTTATTACATCATACTGTGCGTAAACAAAAGAAAATTGTCATCATTGTAAAATTAATTATAAACTTTCCAAAGAAATTCAACTAGACATGTATTATTTTCCTAATATATACATCTTGTTTGTAATACATGTTGTTAAATATCTTATTCATCTAACTAAATTAAATATTAAATGCCAATTCTTACGTAATGTGATACAACGCTACGACCAGACATTGAGAATGGCTGGTATGGGAAACCTGCTTGATTAGAATTCACGTCAGAGTTAACTGTAGCAAACTGCTAAAAGAATGTGTGACTAGGACCAATGTTGCTCCGACAGAGAGCGTGAACCGGTTTCGAAAAGCGGCTGCGGTTGCCAAACATGTAAGTTGCTTAGCCAAGGTCAACTGGTATGGACTGAACTACCGTCTCGTATTTAGGCTTAATGTAGATTCCTGTACTTGTGGAAACGAGTTAGTGTGAGGGCGTTAACGATGAGCACCGGAGCTTCAAGTCGAAATTTATGGGACAACGGACGTTGTTGGGAGCAGTTTCTATCGTGTAGAGTATGGAGGGGGAAATTCTACAAACCAATCACAGCTCAAAATTTGAATAGCATGAATAGGGAATCCCAGACGGATGAAGCATTCGATGGAATGTTTGACCATTAAAACTATGAGGTAAGTATTAGGGTGGTGGGTATGGGAGAGTCTCTGGAACTGGTAACCTCCATACTGTCAATGAACGAAACTCCTATTATAATATCTAACTCACAATAAACACTAAAGGTTACAAAAGTTCCATGTTAAATAGTACTTCCAGCAATATAAAATCATTATGTACACGAAAAATAAATAAAAATATACTTGTCAATGAAACCGGTTAGTCTGTAAAATGTGGAGAGTTATAACCGTGGAGTGTTTGAGAAAATTCATTGGGTGAGTCTAGAAAGACGGTTAAAATAAGCGAGAGGAGCTACAAATAATGTTTTAATATAACTAAATATACAAAAACCGCATATAAATACATTACTGTGGAGAAAATGTTAACAAGACGGACAATTTACGTTTTAAGGAAAAAAAAAAAACAAATGCGACCAAGCGTTGAGGGACGAAGCATGTTCTAACGGGCGCCTGATGAAGTTTAAAATCTAAATGGTATATAAATATATGTGTAATACAAAACCAATAATTGTTATGAATAAGTGGGTCTTTAATTACCTAAAAATCTTATTTATCAACAAAAAGTTCAATTTCCCTTCAGATACATTTTCAAATGTGGGTTAGTGGGTGGATATAAACTTTCATCAGTGATGAAAATTCCCACAATAAGGCCTAACTAATAAATAAATCACCAAAAACATATAAATTATAAATATTTTATCAAGAAATCAATAAAAAAATGAATCTTCAGTTCCCAAAACGTAAGAAATCAATAAAAAATAAATCTTCAGCTTCCAAAACGTATCTCTTAACAAAAATATTTACTTTCCCCTAGAGAGACCTGGATGATCTATGTCTTGAGGATGATTTGGGCTATGTGAGAGCTAAGCATCATGTAACTAATGACAAGTACTTCCTAAGATATGACCTAACTCATCAATAATACACTAAAATCCCTATATATACAAAATGTTTACCAATAAAAAATAAACAAACTTCAATTAATTAAAACCATATCTCTTAACATAAATATTCATTTTCGCAAGGGAGAGACCTCGAGGTTGTACACTATACTCTCTATGTTAGGGTTAAGACTCATGTTACTATTGACAAACAAATTCCAAAGATAAAATTTAGCTCATTAAAACACTAAAAATTCATATCAATATAAAAGTTCCACTTCAAAATAGCTTTTGTTAAATAAAATAATAAAGTATTCAACTAATTAAGCTGATGAGAGGATCGAAATTCTCCGACCATGAGTGCTTCAGACTATAATGGTTCCATTTGTGCGTAGGATACTGCCATTTCAGAGAAAAGCTAACAAAATAATCAAAAAACCAAAATTAGTACGTATCTCATAACAATATGAACAATGAAATCCAGATAAAAATTCAAATTTCCTATATCACCAGGGTTTGACCTACCAAATGTCACACACACATTTGGCCCTTCGTATGCCACTCAGTTGGACCTTCCATATACCAAGCCGAGTTTGGTTGGCCCTCTGTATGCCACCCAGGTTTGACCTTCCATACACTAGTGATTGGTAAATAATGGTAAAGTGTTTATTAATATCAATAAAAGGTCAAGAGAAGCTTGCAATAGGATAATGATATGCAACTGACCTCCGGACGTTTGCAATAAGGTCAGCGGAAGGGGTGGGGTAGGGTGTGGGAGCGCGCGGGGGCGCGAGGGTAGGGTACGGCTGCAGTCGATCACAAAGTGGCGATCTGGTCGCCTTACTCACTACTCTTGAGATTTCGTATACTTGTGTATTGTAGGAAATAGAGTGGGGTTTGGTCTTGACATTTTTTTTCCATTTTCGCAATACGAGATAAAAAAAATGGGGCGATTTTCGAAACCCTACTCCTACAGTTTTTATTGTAGACAGATGATACATATACCATTGCATAAACTTTTTGAATCGAAAATATCTTATTTGGAAATTTATTTTTTACCTACATATGTTTTACCGTAGACTTTTCAATGTAACTTCAAAACCGTTATGAATTTTCACGTTCGGCGACGTAGGTTTATACACCTCGCTTTCCGTATACAACGGTATCTGCATCATCTCCCGACAGTAAAAACTGTAGAAGGAGTAGTGCCTTGAAAATAAAAAAATTTAGGTTAGGCACGCGCACCCCCCCTCCCTCCCACGTTTCCTTCACTTAGGATTGCACTGGCAGCTTAGAATTTCACCAACCTGTCCGTTTGATTTAAAGCTACTGTTTAATGAAAAACGGATTTTTATAATATGGAGATTCTGGAGGCCTTCCCTACATTTCCGAAAAAGTTTTTTATTATTGGGCTTGGTACAGATGTGTAAAATGTAAAATTTATAATAAAAAATCTGGGTTAGACACGTATTTCTTCCCATTTCCCTAGTAGAAAACGAGTTATTCAAAGAAAACGAAGAAAAAGGTGATCCGTTTTCTTTGAATAACTCGTTTTCTATTGGGAAAAGGGGAAAAGTACAGAAGTGTAACCCTCATTCTTTTTTATTTTACATTCTGTAACAAGTTTTATGAAGATCAGTCCAATAATTAAAAAACTCTTCGGCGTCGAAGAAATTAACTTTTCATGAGTGCCCCCCCCCCCCTCCACATCACTGTTCTACCACTTTGCGTTGCACTGGCTGCCTCAAACATATCCTGCGTCTCTGTCTTATGTATAGCTACTGCTTAGCGAAAAAAAATGGATTCTGAAAATTTGAAGGTTTTTCGCCAGGCGGTCCCCTCAATGCTATTACTTTTCTTGACACTCTCTCAAGAGCGTGCTTACAGGTTCACTAAGAACAATAATAATAAATAATAACTCCAGTGGTCATAGGAGCTCTGGGGGTAATGTCCAAGAATCTCAAGACTGCCCGAGAGCTGAAGTGCTTCCATCTCCACCCAGGAACCCTCTAGAAGAGTGCTGTGCTTGGAACAGCGTACATCATTCGCTAAGTGCTCTGAGCCTTAGGTCGCGGAATGTGACCCGGCGCCGGAGTGTAGAGCTAAACATCGCTCAACCGATCCAATTTAGGTCGTGAAATCCCCCCGATAATAACAACAATAATAATATTCATTTATTATCTCTCATACTAGTGATACACCTGACGACGTTTTCTTTTGCCCTGATTCTAGAATATTGCAGATCTGGCAGTGTGAAGAGCAGGAGAAATAGCGTGGTGAGGATCAATTCGAGAATCCCTCGCCGCTCTTCCCCTTGCCTCTCGGTACCGGAGTGCTCTACGCTGTGTAAATCCGATACCAGCGCTCTCGACGTCGAATATTCGAATCAACTCCCCGGTGTCCGATGCAGAGATGCTCTCACTTCGCCAACGAAGGGACAGTTTGGCAATTTTCTCCTACAGAGATCGCAGTAACCGTGTACTGTAAACGCTCTCTATATTTTCTTTTCTTTTTTTCAGGTGTTCACACTGAATGTACTCATCACGTGTATCACATACTTCGCCATCTCAATACCCACAGTGAGACAAGCAAGGGATGAGCCTGACACTTGCGACGCCTCCTGCCAACAGCGCGCCTCGAACATCGGTGAGTTTTGTTGCCAATGGGAAACGCAACTTGCTGCCTTGTGCCGAGCTGTTTGTTCGCATTTCCTGATGCTTTTTTTATTATGCGACCGAGCTGTAAATGCCTATACATTACACGCTGTCCATTCTCTCAAGGCAATTTAGGCGTGGTTAAATTCCTCTACAGAGTCGCCAATTCTATGGGCATTTCTAAGAATTTTCTATTCGCAGGTAGTGCGTGGGGCTAAGAAATCGGCCGAACAAAATCTCAGAAATGTCGAAAAATTGGCAATGCTGTAGAGGAATTTGACCACGCCCAATTTGCCTCTATAAAATGGATAGAGTATGGTTACCAAGGCCTCTTGGCTCAAGGCACGGTTGTGATTTGCCGGACGTTACTTAATGATAAGCTTCAGTGACGTAACGGTAACCGTTGAGCATACTTACTAGTCAATGCATGTCGGGGTGTGTTCGACTGGCTGGTGAACATAAAGTAAAGCCCATTTATATTTTTTATAAAGCCTCGAGGCTTTTTCACTTGTCGCAAATTTCATGCAGGAGGGTTAGCTTTGCCACTTTGAATCGTGTTGCAAGTGTTAGAAGCCACCCTATTATGTTGAGCAAGCTGACAACTGCACCATATGGAGCAAGACTGCGATTTTAGAAGTCTCTGAAGTAAACGATTAGGAGTCAATACCTGAAACTCGATTATGCCTGTGTGAATGAAGGTCAGGACAATTCCACCTTCAAAGTCTTAATTTCACCGGCCTTTCAAACTGGCCCCCAGAAGGCGAGGACATTGTTTTCAAGCCGAAGGCTCACCTCTTTCGATGATTTAAGAAACGGCGATTCTTTATGATTGTTAGGTGGGTTTCATTCATTCTGGAACGTTTCAACGTTAACCAGTGTCACATTTCTCTGCTGCGTCGGCCATACAGTGTGGCGTCTAGCAGTCATAAGCGCGATAACCTCCTTGAAGCTGCCATGCAGCGTTGGGTTGTACCTAACCACAACCCAGTGGGCTGCCGAAACCTGAAAAAATGGTAACTAACCCAAAGTGTGCTTTGAAAGCACTGTTTATCGATGAACGGTGTAATCTTAAGAATAATCAACTGTTATTTCCTCTACTGAGCTCATAAAATATACACTTATTTAATTTTTCCGGGCTACGTGGAGCTAACTCAACTCTTTTCACTTGTAGAATTTCTGAGTTTCTGTTATTTGAAATGGTTGTTTTAAGTGGCTACCTACGTCAAGGCATCCCGTGTGTTGTTGTTATTATAACGTTCTTTGGGTTGTGATTGCAACACAGTTTGTGAGCGGCTGGGTCACCGATGTAGCATGTGTAACCCAGAAATTGGCATGTATAACACACCCCATTTAGCCAGGGCTTTCATGTCAGAACTCAATCAAGCGATAGTCAAGAAATAAAAGATCCTCATTCAAATAACTTATCACCTCAGTCGGTGCCAATACGTAGAATTTTAGATCACAATTTATGGACTTAGGGTGGAAACGTCTATCAGGCTACAAGTTAACAAGGGAACAAGGGCTACCAAATCAAAACATGCACTAGAGTGTCCGAAACACCAAAGAGAACTAATCGCCTCTGGCGGTCCCAATACGTAAAATTTTAGGTTTGTGCTCATGAATTTTCCGAATAGGACTCTTTTTTACGGATCCTGCGACGTCATAATAGTTGACCAGTCAGTGGCTATACGCCTTAACTTGACCGTTATCAGAAGGGAAGTAGGATGAGAGTGATTTACTTAATGCCGAATACAGTATACACTATTGGCCCTGGCTGTAACGTCACTAAACACATGGCTGAATTAACGGTTAGGTTCTTTTATCACGTAACTATTGCATCATATGACCAGTATTAGTGGTGATGTACTTGATGAGATAGTCACAAGATGAAAAACATTATGTTAATTCAGCCATGAGTGCAATCATGCATGACCATGCTGAGTTCAACATTTGCTGCCCATGTTCACGGATGGAGTGACGTCACCAATTACGGTCTATAAAAAGTGTATATACTATTAAAGAGCAGGTTCTCAGATTCCTGTTTTGACTACTTAGGCGCTGCCCAATACCTACCTGACCTTGTGTACCATGTGAATATTTGAATGAAGTCCGGGTGACGTTTTCCATATCACCTCACGTAGGTGGAGTCACGATGCTGAATTTCATCTGTTCGGTCTCAGTTAGTGAACAGCATCATTCCTTTAGTTTCAGACAGAACTTGTTGGCTCTTTTCACGTTCTTTTTATGTTTGTGATTCACGAAAACTGTCTGACACAAACGTGCACGGACGCAAGGACTAGTGAGCGAACCGAACAGGAACTGTTTTGAAAAGTCTATGAAAACTAAGTCGAGTTGCTTAAGCGACGAACCAGTCCATCTACTTCTAGGTTCGTACATTACCCATTCAACCCTATTCTTTACTTGCTTATCTAGAACTAGAACAGAATAAATCTATTTACGTCACGGTTCCCCGCATCTCTCAAGTAAGGATTTCGGGCTTGGACTGTGCCCAGCTAATGCCCGTTTACTTTTGAATTAGGCTCAGACCTTTTGGTCACCTGATACCTTTCCTGCCGTGAACCAATGACGCTTGCTGGACTCGAACGCTCAACCTGCTGATGCAACAGTGAGCGCTCTAACCACTACGCCATGGTGGTCCAGAACTAGATTAGCATAGTTAGTGGAATTAGATTAGGATAGTTACTAGAGAAAGCTCTCTTTCAAAAGAGCAGTTAGAAGCCTCTGCCACGGTATTCTATTGCAATCACTTTAGTAACCCTATTCCACATATTCTATGAACGTCGTGTTATTCTTTTACTTACTGTATTTTATCAGACATATTACCTACTGCCAACGATTTCATGCACTGTAGAGATAACTACCATGCCGTACCCTCTTCTCCTTCAAATTGGGATTTCACTCATGAGTGTGGCAGAAAGACCGATACCGTTGGCTGCGTTGCAGTACCATGGTTAATTTCAGTTGCAATCTATGTTAACACCTCATGTATTCAGTAAGTCTAAATTTAACTCTATATTACAGAGAACTTGGTGGTCATCTATGGCATCCTTTTTGGCATCGTCATTATGATTTTGGTCTTCAGCGTGTTGCTGGTCTACGGAATTGCGAAGGCAAGTACATAATGATAAAATACCGACACTACCTAATATTGATGAGATATATCTATAGCGTTGGCTAACATGCAATGCAGATAACCGTGGAAGCAAAATAAATACCTACGTTTATGCCATGTTGGTGCATTGCATGAGCTAACAAACTCGTGGACATTGGTAATTATGTCAGACGATGCTGAGGGATTTCGTAAAGATCATAGCGGTTGCTGAAATATGAAAGTTAGCAGTGCATTAAATTAAGGAAAAAGGCATCTCCTCTTATAAGCTACGTATACATATATCTACGTACATTTGAACAATTCAGAACTTTGTAAAATAAAATTTAAATCAACTTAAATCACGTACAAATTCTGCTTGTATGTAATGGCGCACCTCTATTTTGTAGCTAAGCATAAGTACATTTAATCCTCTTTTAAGACTATTAATATATATGTCCCACTAACCCTTTCCTCCACATGTACCAGTGCAAACTGTCTTCAGTGGCTTCCAGTATATAGTGATGGGCAATATTTAAATACCGTTGTGTTTAAATACATTTGGTTATTTGAAAATGCATTTGCAAATATACTTGAAAACGTGTAATTAGATACTGTATTTAAATACATTTTGCTTACATACATCCAAACCTTGTAAATACATTTATTATTTTACTTATTTCTGTTACGCGTTGTGCCTCATATGCTCTCACCTTGCCCACGAACGGCACATGTTAGTAAGTATAAACTTTTCATGCTTCTACTAATGAGTCTTTCCTTCATGCTTCCTCTTCTTTCCCAACTACTTGATCCCATGCGCCTTGATCGTGTTTGAGAACACCCTAGCTCGTATGTTCCATATTTCTATTGATATACTATTGGCCTAAGTCTATCTTCTGTGAGATTGTCTTTGTGTGGAAACGGAGGCGTAAACTACTCACTGGAAGTAAAAATTAAACCCTCATTATTTAATTCGATTCTATTATCTTACGCCAGCACTTGACGGATGCGTCCTTCCCTTCTTCTTTATAATAGGCTGCCAGCTGAGGCATATATACAGGAAGATAAATTTAGCTCGGCATTTTAAATCGTATCAATTAATTACTCTTATTTAGAGTAAAATCAGATGCCGACGATTACACTTTGATAGCAGTGATACCTGCACCACGCGTGCGTAATGCTGTCGCCTAGTCTCTGAATAGGAAGTTGTCACGCATTAGAGCATTGTGTTCGGCCTGAAGTATGAAGCTGAATGCCAGTAAGACCAAGTCGATGATTATCAGTCGGTCTCGAACACGTGTACCGCAGCATCCACATCTGGAGATAGCCGAAACCTTGCTTCAGTCGTCTAGCTCCTTGGAGATTCTTTGTGTTGTCTTTGATGAAAAGCTTATCTTTGAACCGCAGTATTAGTAAGATTGAGCTTTTGCGTAAGGTGAATTTTGTGTTTGGTAACAGTGAGGGTGTCCGCAGATGCTTTTATCCTTTTTTGCCGCATGAGCTGGAGTATTGCCATGGTAGAATAAAAGCAGGTACTTTCACTTCTAAGGGAACAGTATCAACCAATAGGAGAGCTCTTTTTTTCTCCGCTCGTGACGTCACCCAGGTGCATTTGCTACGGCAGCGAGGCGCAATACTGCCATTGCCAGACGTATAACAGGGGCCGTAGTATAAAAATATTCTCGACCGTGTGCTTGTGAGGAGTGTATTAAGAACTCATTGCCATTTACAATGAACAAGAAACTATTCATGGCGGTGTGCGAGTACATGTCAGCATAATTATTGCCGTGAAGTTACAAGTATGGGGTTAAACTATACTGAGGGGATTCACAATAACTGTTCGTGAGCCTATCACGGTTAGTCGCTTAAGAGGGATTTAATTAAAGCTATATAATAATGTTATGATACGTACCACGTATTTTTGCCTGAGCTTATAATTTACTCAACTGGGCAAGGACCTTTTCCATGTCTCCAATCTAACCCCAAAGCCAAAGCAGTTTTCCCTCAATTCTCTGGTAAAATAACATAGAATGCATTCGATATGGCAGCGATATTAAGCCTGTGGGGCTTGACTTACCCGAGTCTTCACACAGGTGCCTTGGCTTCGATTTGTTGAGCTAAGTTTAAGGCGTTGACTCTTAACCAGTTACCTGTGACACTTCCATGAACAGAGTCTTATTACTCCTTAAACTGGAAATTTCAGTCTGCTTCACACAATCGGGCTGCTTGTAGCAGCAACACCAACGCGATTTATTGCGACGAAGCCAAAGTTCCTGTCGACATTTCCGGACAAGTGAAGTCGAGTGGGCTTAGCTAAATCGACTGGCGAAGCCAAGATGGAAGCACTCGCGTCAGAAGTACAGTATTGCGTTTTTATGTCTACAGGAATGTAACGTACGACTTTTTTTCAAAACATGCGATAGAAGTTAAGCTACTTTTTATATTAGCAATCCATTATCACTATAAAAATGGCTGGATTACTGCATTTAGGGGTTTAAAGTCAACATAGGTAATGCATTTACTAAAGTATTTAAATACATTTGATGTATTTTGTAATTAGTATTTAAATATTTAAATACGTTTGGAAAATGTATGTAATATTTAATTACATTCCTACAATGTCTTTAGTAACTAGTACTTAAATACATCGATGCATTTAGTTTCCATCACTGCCAGTCTACTGCTAGCGAATAAACACCCCAAATGGAATTGGCAATGGCCGAATGTGCTCTCAACATTGCCGGTGATCAGTAAAGTCCCAGCACGGTGTTGTGCTTGACCAGATGCTCTTCTTCATTATTAAGTCAGTCCCATTTGCAAAGGTTCAGTGTGGTTTAATGTCGCCAACCACCGACCTATTACGCTGACGCCCAATTTGCCGATGGTGTACGATAAATTGATGGCTGGTAAGCTGGGTCGTTTTACTGACGCTACAGTATTGCTGCCAGCTGGTCAGTTTGCGTACAGAACTGGTTTGGGTTGTTGAGACGCATTGTTGTGGGTGTCACACCATTTACAGTTTGCGCTGGATTGTAGTTCTGAGGCACGCTTTGTTCAGTTGGACGTTAGAGCGGCTCTGACCGAGTCAACCACCGGGGTCTAATTGTACAAGTTGGAGTCGTTTGGTGTGGATGGTAGGGTTCTGTCAATCGTTCGTGACTTTGTATCTGAGCGGACATAGAGTGTGTCCGTTGACGGTTTTTTCGTGCCTCAATCACGGTGCAGTCTGGCATCCCTCAGGGTAGCGTCATTGGTCCGATGCTGCTTGTTTTGTATTCTAGTCACATCATCATCGTTTCTCCGCTAGAGAACACGATCAAGTATGCTGATGATTCGACTTTGATAGCAGTGATATCTACCCCCAGTATGCTTATTGTTGTTGCCCATGCAGTTTCTGAAAAGGGACCTGTCACGCATTAGTGCATGGTGCTCAGCCTGGAGTATGAAGCTGAATGCCAGAAAAACACATCTACGATTGTCAGTCGGTCTCGAAGGCTTTCACAGCAGCATCCACCTCTGAAGATAGATGACGCTCTGCTACAGGAGTCTAGCATCTTGAAGATTCTTGGTGTTGTATTTGATGAAACGTTTACTTTTGAGCCGCATATTAATCGACTGGCGTCACGTGCGTGCTTCCAGTGAGATTGGGCTCCTGCGTAGAGCAAATTGTTCGGTGACAAAGAGGTAGTCTACAGATGCTTTTTTGCTGCCTGCGTTGGACCGAGTATTGCGCACCGAACTGCTGACAGTCACGTCTGCTGGGCCGACTTGTTAGTTCAGCCAGCAGGCTGTGAGCTGAAAGTGACTTGGTGAATCTGTCTCATAGGAGAGGAGTGGACGGATTCTGTATGTTTTATAAGGTGTACAACAATAAGAGACATAAGCTGTATTCTTCTGTCCTTGCCCTCAAGGTCTTTAAGAGGATTACACGTGCTGCCGTAGATGCGCACTTTTTCACTTTGGAAAATGTTAGATACCGAATTCGTTGGTTCAGTCGGTGTTTCTTGCGCTGATCTGTGTCGGTTTGCAATTCATTGCCTGCATCGACTTTCTGTCGTTCTGGCCTGCAGGCTCTGAAGTCAGCTGTTCATGGCTTCTTGCATAATGCTTCATTTGGGTTGTACTACCTGTCTGTGGTGGCCCGAGAGTAAAGTTTAATAATAATAATTAGATAGACAACATAGGTGTGCAACTTTCTTACACCTGTTCAGTTAGATGATATACATATTACTATGCACTGCGAATATTGAAGCCGTGCAGGCAACAGCTAGTTTTAACTACCAGCTGGTAGTAGTTAGGGAAAATAATAATTAGCATCAACTATACAAAAGTTGAAATATTCAAGGCCTGATGCACAAAACAAAATTACCCCTCGTTAAATCCGCCACATACACGACGAGTGATGTATGCGCAACTGGGGTGAAATTTCTCGCAAAATGCCAGGCAATGCTACTAATACTTTCAAGAACTAAATGACCAGAATTATATTCTGACTGGGAAGCAGCGCTATTATGGTTGAAGAAACTGTCGGTACTTGGCCTGGCCAATAATGAAAAAAAAAAGTAATTTATAATTTTATCCGCTATACAGTTTTCAACATTTGATAACATGCAGGGACTGGGCACGATAGATACAAGTGTAAAAGAAGACAAAAATTTGAAGGCATTTGTAAAATGATAAAATAATATTTAAAAGTTTATCAATCTTTCAAAAATTATAGTTAAACCTAGGAAAAGCGATGCAACGAAAGTAATATGTCTATAGGTGGCTATGTATAATAATAAATATACAGTTTAAAACAGTCACATTATTATCATTAGGAGAAGTTATAGGGAAGCAGTAAACACAGTTACGGTACCTAGTACCAGTAATACAGGGTGTCCGGCACTTTTGGGAACAAACTTTAACACAAGGTTAGGATCGTTAAAATATTTTGTCCCAAATAAAGATGTCTAAAATGCTTCGTTGAAGAGTTACTGAGACTTTTGGTTTGAGAAATATTGAACCGATAATCATTGGTAAGGAGTAGCAAGGAATTGAAACGTGCACGTTAGGCAAACAATTTTATCATTAACACAAGAAGCAGATGAATTACAAAAGATGTTCAGAATGGTGCTCATCTACTTCGATGCAAGCGGTCAAACGCCGATGCAATGATTGGCGGACGCGTCCGAATACTTCTGGAGTTACACCAATTCTTGCCGATGCTTCAGTAATTGTATCAATGAGGTCTTCTTCGGACTGGGTTTCTTACACCGAGCTCCTAACATATCTCCATAGGCAGAAATCCAATGCCGGCCAATCGACCACCTTTGGCGGCCATGCAACAGGGCCGCCATGTCCAATATAGCAATTTGGATATCTGGCATTCAATATCTGCTTAACATCAAGCATAGGTGCTAATTCCGCATTTGACACTCGCTTCGTTGTCGTTTTGACACCTTTGCTTCGCTGAACTGCTCAAAAATGTAAACAAACCATCTTATTCTTTGCTGTCTTATAAAACACCCAACAGTGGATCAAGAGTCAAGTCCATGTAACTTTTTAATGAAGCATTTTAGACCACATCTATATTTAGTAAAGAATGTATATTTTACCGGTCCTAACCTTATGTAAAAGTTTGTTCCCAAAAGTGCCGCACACCCTGTATATCCACTTTTTCTTTTGGTTTACCCTTCATATCTCGTTACTGCCTTTACCAGTCAATCTATGCAAATTTGAAATTTCGTGGGTTTAAAAATTTTTAGACTATCTGATTTACTGAGTAGCTTTATCAGTTTACTTAGCAGTGAATGGCTAAGTGGAATATGCGGAGATAAATAGCACGAATTGTCTTCAATTAACTCTTGCCTGCTTCTGGCGGTTGATGATTACAACCTGCAAGTGTTGATATGAGGTGTCTCTCGGTATGTGAGTGATTTTTCACTGAGGAACAAAACTAATGCAGAGCAAAACAGAGAAAGAGTTATAGAAATAGGCTGAACACCAGCAATTAAGAGAAAATACCTCAATTCCAAATACTCATTCTGGTACGAATTCTTACGGTATTTTCAGTTTCATCATCGTATCCCGTGGGGGGGCATTTTCTATTGAATGACCCCAAATCCCAGTGGGGAGAAGGGAGAGGCAAAAGCCTTAAATACCCGCCTCCCGTATTTACCAGTGCAATCATTTGGGCTTGGAAAACTGAAACGGATCACATAACTGTAAATGTAAATGAATGGGTTCTCACCATACCCTCAGAGAGTTGTCATATACGCAACCAAGCAGAGTTGGCAGCAAAGCCGTGGCGATAAAATATTCTAACAGCTTCACTGTACGGGGAGAAAAACTGTTTAATAAAATGCCGCGGCATATTGAAATGCCACTGATATGAAGGATATAGAATTAAATAATTCCCTGGATTCTCATGTAATAGAAATGCCAGTTCGACCAGAGATCATAGGTCTCAAAGGAGGTTGTTCCTCGTTCTTATGCAGCTATTAAGCCATTGCAGTACTCTCCTTGTCTTTGGAGATGTTGCACAGGTTTCCATTAGTATTTTTGAGTTGGGCAGCTAACCGATTTATTTTCTGCTTGGTTTTCTCCGACTGATTTTGCGGACACTTAATGAACTTGGATTCGTCATGTATTACGGAGTTCAGCTGGTCTTTTTAGTGTTGCGCATCCATAACGACTACTCGTCCACCTTTATCGGCTCGCTGGATGACGATACTAGGGTTTTGTAAGGACTTTAGTGCAGTTCGTTCTTCTTGGGTTAGGTTCGACTTTGAATTATCTGGAAAGTGTTTTATTCCAAAGTTTTTGAAATTGATTTTCAAATCCTCTTCTGCTTCAATGGTGACAGTCTGTTTTGCTTTCTTGATATTTAACATCTGAGAAGAGTTTTTCCATGGCGAATTTCTGGTTTATGGGATTTCTTTTCTTTTTAATTCCATAATTTAGACCACGATTTAAAAGAGAAGTTTCCGCTTGAATCAGTACGTAGGAGGAAATGTTAGTATTTTTACAATCTGTTTTCGGTAAGAATGCCTTGCTGCCGAATAAGGTCTTTAGCTTTCTCCTGTGCGTTGCCACAATATCCACTTCGTGTTGCTTAATTAGGCGGGCAAGTAAAACCATGGCGGCGTAGAAGTGTAGCCCGCTTGTGCACTGTCTGAAGGAGATCAACAGCTTGCCGGCTTCATTTTGAGTCCTTGCAGCTTCCTCTTTTTTCTTCGTGATTTCTCGTTCCAACAGTTGTTTCTTGAAGTTTATAGTTGATGATTCATGCTCAGCTGTTACGTCATACAATTTAAAATTCACAAGTTTTGGAAGGAGCTGATTGTTTAGGCAAAATACTAAGAATTGTGCCTCAGTGTTAAGTTTACAGTTCGATTTAAAAGCCTTTTCTACCTTCCGGAATATTCCAATGTTATTACTTATCAGTTTGTTCAAAACAATTCGGGAATAAAATTTCGTAATAACACTAATCACTGTATTAAAAGTGTCGACAACGTTTCGGCATAAAACTCTTGCCATCTCCAGGTCTAAAATAATATCTGTAAACGTAAGAGAAATAGTAAGTCTAAATTTGTCAAAATACTAAAGTGATTATCTAACATTTTTTAATTGCACAATGAGAATACAGTTCACGAGAAGTTATCGCAGTCAAAAATGTATAAATATTACAGTCAAAATTTTATGTATCACAGTCAAATCTTGTACAGTAAGTTCCACAGGTATCCACACAGCAACAACAACCTCGCTCTAGCACTGTTTTTTTTTTTCAAAGTGAGGGTTATCCGCCGGTGCGCTCCTTATATAGGCAGCGCCCTACTGGAAACTTCTAGATCAATATAATTTGAAAATGTTGAAACCTTGATCGTACTTCACATTTGTATAAGGATTATTTTGTTTGATGCTGATTGCTTCCACTATTTCTAGATCAATGACATTGTGGTAGCTGAAAATAGAGAAACTATTCATTAGAGTATCAGCTGGAGGAGCATTCATATAATGTTCGTATGAATAGTGGGAATAAATGCTGCTTGAACTGTATCGGTGCTGCTCATATCGTTTCAGTGGGGCATTTGTCGTATAACCAATGTACAGTAGGAGGCATTACAGCCTTCCTCTGTGCAACCAAATCGGTACACGACTCCTGACCTATGCACGGTGGATTTTACAGGTCTTGTAGAGAAACATCAGCTTAGTTTACGTGGTCTGTAATAGGCAATCAATTGTACGGAATTATTATTAGCATGTTTCACGTGCCGTTTGATGATATTGTTTAACGTCTTCCTGTCGGCAGCAGAGGAGGAAACATTAACGAATTCTACGTAAAATCTAATGGAATTGTCTTCGCTAGGGCTGCTGCTATTATTAGTAAAATTCTGATTTAGTGTATTTGCAATAAAATTTTCTACAAATGTTTGTGGAAAGTCGCAGTAGGCAAAAACTTGCTTTAACCTACGAATTTCGGCATCAAACGCAGTCAAAGAGCTCGATAACTTTACAGCCCGACGAAGAAGGGTTTTTACGATAGACTTTTTGTAGCTGGTCAGCGTGTGCGAATTAAAATTCGTATAGCAGCCGGTGTTTGTAGGTTTTGTATACACAGATGTTTTGATTCTGCCGTTCTCAACATGTAACAGAACGTATAGGAAATGAAATGTGCTATTTTTTATGACGTCTCTGGTGAATTTCAACGCAGAGTTTGACTCAAGTTGCCTGACAAAATGATGAGCATGGCTATTAGAATTGAAAATTGTGAGGATATCGTCAACATAACGTAAGTGAAATACAGGATTAGACTGTCGATTCTGGGCCAATAAGTGGATTTCTAGGGAGGACCTGTAAAAAGCTGCGAAAATTGGGTCCAAAAGTGTACCCATCGAGACTCCGTTCTTATGTAGGTAGGTTTCTTCGTTGAACGCGAATGGAGTTTCCGTAGGGCAGATGCTCAGGAGATTACGGAGGGTTTCTTGAGGCAGGTCCGGTGGAGGTAAGGTCTCGTGGTGATATGCTGACGTGACTATTATGTTGATGGTGTCATTCACTGGTACATTTGTCAACAGTTATTCTACGTCGTACAACTGATCGCTTATTGCAGACCACGTAAACTATGCCCATAATTTACTACAAGAATTGTAAAAACCACCGCGCTTAGGTCAGGAGTTGTGTGCCGATTTGGTTGCACAGAGGAAGGCTGTAATGCCTCCTACATTGGTTATACGACAAATGCCCCACTGAAACGGTATGAGCAGCACCGATACAGTTCAAGCAGCATTTATTCCCACTATTCATACGAACATCACATGAATGCTCATCCAGCCGATACTCTTATTAATACTTTCTCAATTATTTTCAGCCCCCACCATGTCATTGATCTATAAATAGCGGAAGCAATCAGCATGAAATAAAATAATCCGTATATAAATGTGAAGTACGATCAAGGTTTCAACATTTTAAAATTATATTGATCTGGAAGCTTCCAGTCGCGCGCTGCTTATATAAGGGGCGCCCTTTCTTGGTGTTGTCTTCGATGAGAAGCTTACTTTTGAGCCGCATATTAGGAAGTTGGTGTCACGTGCTTCCACTAAGATTGGGCTCCTGCGTAAGGTAAATTCTGTGTTTGGTGACAGTCAGCTTGCCCGCAGATGTTTTTATGCGTTTTTGCTGTCTGTGTTAAAGTATTGCTCGCCGGTCTGGGCTTCAGTTGCTGACACTCACTTGCGTCTGTTGGACCCACTTGTCAATTCAGCCAGTAGACTGTGCGCTGATAATGATCTAGTGAACCTGTACTATAGGAGAAGAGTAGCGGAGCTACGTATGTTTTATAGGGTGTACAATAATGAGAGGCATTGGTTGTATTCTGCTCTCCCTGCCCTCAAGGTTTTTGGGAGGGAGACTCGTGCTGCGCGCGGAGCGCACACTTTCACTTTGGAGGCTGTCGTATGTCGAACTAATCAGTTCTGTCGGTGCTTCGTGCCCTGGTGGGCTAAGGTTTGTAATTTGTTGCCGGCATCGGCTTTTGGTCGTATTGGCATGCAGGTGTTTAAGTCAGCTGTTAATGGTTTTTACTGGATTTCATTTAGCAGCGTTTTGGTTTTCCCGGTGTTGTAAGATGCTTCATTTGGGTTGTATTACCTGTCCTTGGGAGCTCAAGTGTGAAGTTTTAATAATGATAATATTGAAGAATGCGATGAGAAGCACAAAGAAGAAATTCTGTTGCCCGCGACGTACGTTTCGCTGTCCTCAGCTCATCAGGTGGGACGCTTTAAAATGGTCGAAATTCAAATCGGTAAATTCTGCAAAAATTTCGGCAGGTTACCACTGTGAGATGTAGCTGTGATACCGAGAATTCCAAAGCTTAAATATAATTTTCAAACTAGCAAATGTTTCTTGAAATTTAGAACATTGTCCGCTACGTTGACTCCAACTCCAATACAGGTGC
>LQNS02278144.1:918748-936721 GCA_001587735.2 Parhyale hawaiensis
TGGCTCTGTCTTTGCTGGTGCTGGTATTGGCAGCTTTAAACGATCTGTACACAGAGCTATTCTGTGATCTCGGATCTTCTTTTTTTTTTCTTCTTCATTCTTTTGTTTTCTCCACCCGCTAGGTTGGTTGCGTGGGGGTTTGTTAACCTCGTGGAGTTTCTCCGTTCCTACGTCGCCAGCCTGGTGTGATTTAACAATAATAATATGCTTGCAAAAGATAGACTTTGGGCGTTTGTATAAACCCTAAATAAGAAGCAACGCTTTCTTTAGTGAGGATAGACGCTTATAAAGAAAACTCTTCTAATTTACTACCTCCGCTAAGGAGGTTATGTTTTTGTCGGATTTGTTTGTCTGTCTTTTTGTCTGTCACCAAGATAACTCAAAAAGTTATGGACGGATTTTGACGAAATTTACTGGGGTTGTTAGGTATGTTAGGAGGAACAGATGATTAACTTTTGATGAAAATCCGTCCATCTGTTTGTTTGTCTGTCCGTTTTTTTTCATTGCCACAACTTAAAAACTTATGGACGGATTTTGATGCAATGTACATGAGTTGTTATGTATATTACGGAGAGTAAATGACCAAATTTTCACAGTGATCTGTTTGTTCGTTCGTTAGTCACTGTTTCTAATTTTATACATGTTAGCACAGTAACTAAAAAAATTATGAATGTTTTTTTATACAATTTATGGGAGTCGTTAGTAATGTTAGAAGACATAAATGATTAAATTTTGGTGCAAATCGGTTTGTTTGTTTGTATGTATGTTTAACACATGCTTGTCATAATGTTTGTTAGCAGCAGGACTCAAAAAGTTATGAACAGATCTTCAAAAAAATTACTGGAGTTGTTGACACTCATTGAAGAGCACAGAGGATTAGATTTTGGTGTTGATACAAAGAAAATCATGGTCTTAGTGCCAATTTTAATTTTCCGTAACCGTTGCCGTGCTTGGCGGAAGTATGCGCTCTCAGAGTGCCCTAGTTTCAACTGCAACGCAGGCTGCACTCATTGCTCATAAAATACATTCTCTATTTAGCAGTCCTGATTACCAACATGAACCTTGAATTTTACCCCATTTTCGATGGGAGGGCACTGTAGTGCTAATGATATTAAATCTCTTCCAAAGTTCTTTTCTTCTGTAATCGTAATTATGCTCAGGGTTATACAGAAAAGGTAACTTTAAATTTTTTATAGCCACCACTCTGAGAGCGCAGAGCTCCGCATAGCAGCGCGATGCCGAGGACAATTTCACAACGGTTCAGGAGCCATGCAGGATCTCTTCTAGATCTTCACGAACATTTATTTTTTTTCCGGTCAACAGTCCCAACAGTTTCCGTAAATTTTTGTGAAGTTCCGTCGGTAACCTTTGCTAGCAGACAGACAAACACACAAACGTCGGCATCAACCTATAGCTACTCTTTGACGGAAGTAATAATTATCAATGAACAAAATCTTAGGAAAATTTATGTCCGAAAAAATATTGATGTCGTGTACTTTGTTTAATTTCCGAACAGTTAATCTCTGTATCACTGAGGAGACTAACGTTTCATTCCCAATGCGCAATTTTTTTTCTGAATTTTGGCTGTTTTCTCTTTATGCTAGAATTCCAAAAGTAGAAGGAGAGAAACACCATTTGGGGTTTTTTTCCTCCTATGTTCGCGTTTAAAAAACTTTTCTGTTGTACACTTATTACGGTTATTCCCCTCTTCAGATAAAGCATGCACGGATGAAGGTTCATCCCTCACCTGCCAGCTCGCCTACTCAGGAGGAAGCAGCAGCAGCCAGGGTTAATGGTGAAACTACGGAAACTGTGGTGGAGGAAACTACAGATAGTATTTATTAAAGAGACATCTTCAAATACCGTGGACGTAGAAACACGCTTTCTTGCAAGTATCCCAGGAAATGCGATTGGCCAATGAGTCCAACATTGCTTTGAGAAATACTCATTCTTGATCTAGACTAATTACCTCATCCAAGGAGGATATGTTTTCGTCGAACATGTCTGTCTGTCTATTTGTCAATCAATAAGATAACTTAAAATGTTATGGACGAGTTTTACAAAATTTACAGAGATTGTTAAGCATGTTAAGAGTAAAAGATGATATAACTTTTGGTGGAAATTCGTTTAACCGTTTGTATGCCTGCTTCTTTTTTTTTCTCAGTACCATAACTCAAACCGGTAAGGACGGATATTTATGAAATTTACACGAGTTGTTAGGTATATCAAGAAGAGTATAACACCAAATTTTTATGACGTAATTGTTCGTTTGTCAGTAGGAGTGTTTGATTATATGCTTGTTAGCAAAATACGTAAAAATTTTTTGAGGGAAATTTTTGAATTTTTTTGAAATTTACGAGGGTTGTTAATGTTCAACGACATAAATGATTAAATTGTGTTCGCGATCGGTTTGTCTGTTTGACTAATATTCGTTAGCAGCATAACTGAAAAAGTTATGAATGGAACTGAAAAAAAATTCATAAATTATTATTACTGTCAAAAGGTAGAAATGAGCAGATTTTTGTGCTGTCTATAGGGACATAATAGTTGCATAACTAAATTGAATTTTTCCTTTAACGTTGCCTTGCATGGCGGACGTATGCGCTCTGTGAGTGCTCTAGTTCTATACATTTTCTCCATTTCAAGCAATCTTCGCATTAAGGAGCTCAATAACTTCTAAGATAAATATTTTAAAAGTCTAAAATATAGTTTTATTGCCTCACTGTCACTGAAAATATGCTAGATCGTGTCGTGAAAAGAAACCTACTGTATTTACTCGCAGAACTTCTTTGTCCAGAAGTTTTACAACGCTCTAAAATAGTGAATTTCATCGTCTTCTAACCCTGATATTTCGGTAAACTTCCAATACGTTCACGCACCCCTACAAGAATTACAAATTAAATCTGTACTGACTCCTGCACGAAAAAAAATCAAGCTAATTTTTGAATGACATGGAATTAAAACAAGAGTTCACATCTCTTGGAGGGTCATCCTGCACCCCATAGGGCTCCAGCACCCCTGGCTGGGAAGTCTGTTGTAAAATATCTTTCCTTCCGTAACAAGTGAAATGTGCTCGTCTATAATATTATCCATCAGTTGGACTTGCAGATCTTGAAGTAATAACTGCGGTAGATAATCTTGGTTGACAACACAATATGGTTTTCGTAAGGGCTTGGGATCTTGTGATGCTCTGCTTCACATTTCTCATGTGTTGCAGCTGGCTCTCCATGGGGGTCATGAGGCAAGGTTGGTACAGCTTGACTTTAGTGCTGCTTTTGATCACGTGAATTATCATGGGCTGCTTCATAAGCTGAGATTAATGGGTATTGGGGGTTCAGTTTTCGCGGTAATTAGTCAATTTTTATCAGACAGACGTCAATGTGTAGTTGTTGATGGGAAGAGAAGTGAGTTTTTGGATGTGGTTTCTGGTGTTCCACAGGGTAGTGTTTTGGGCCATTTGGTGTTCATTGTAAATACGGCGGACCTGTTTGATCTTGTTAATGAATAATTGACTTGTTGGTTACGCTGGTGATGTTACTTTGCTGGCTGTTTGCGATAAGCCTAGTGATAGATTAGAGGTTTCAGAATCCATTCAGCATGATTTGGAAATGATTGATTCCTGGTGTTCAGGGTGGGGTATGAGGCTAAATGTGGGCAAGACTAAGACCATGCTCGGGTCCAGGTGGCGTAAAGGGAACCTCCTTTTCCTGCACTCATGCTGGATGATGTGTGACTTCCTGTGTTTGATGACTTGGTAACATTGGGTGTCAATTTTGATCCAAAGTTGACGTTTGAGCCCCACATTCGTTCGGTTGCCTCACGTGCATCGCAGAAAATTGGCCTTATGAAGCGTGCTTGGACGGTGTTTGGCTCAGTAGAATGACATGACGCTGCTTTATTTGCTTTGTCCTCCCTCTTCTGGAGTACTGCTCCATAATCTAGGGTTCTGCTGCCAATTGCCATCTGTGTTTGCTTGACGAAGTGGTTCGTCGATGTGCGTTCATGCTGGGTGGTGTTGGGCCTTGTGATCTGGCGCATCGTCGCAGAGTTGGTGGGGTCTGTTTTTTGTATAAAATCTATAACTGCCTCAGTTATCCACTGTCTGAGTTTCTGCCGGATACATTTGTTCGGGTGAGGTATAATCGGCGAAGCGGGCGAAGAAAACAAAAGAAAGAAAAAATAGAAGATCCAAGATCACAGAATAGCTCTGTGTACAGATCGTTTAAAGTTGCCAATACCCGCACCAGCAAAGACAGAGCCATCAAGGCCATTCTAAACATCCACACACGATGGGAAAAACGAACGGGAACACTGGCCCGTACGCATCGCAACGGTTCCAAGGCAAACTCATGAAGGGAACTAGTACGCCGAGTATACCTCACCCGAACAAATGTATCCGGAAGAAATTCAGACAGTGGATAACTGAGGCAGTTATAGATTTTATACAAAAAATAGACTTCACCAACTCTGCGACGATGCGCCAGATCACAAGGCCCAACACCACCCAGCATGAACGCACATCGACGAACCACTTCGTCAAGCAAACACGGATGGCAATTGGCAGCAGAACCCTAGATTATAGAGCAGTACTCCAGAAGAGGGAGGACAAAGCAATTAAAGCAGCGACGTGTCAATTCTACCGAGCCAAACACCCTGCAAGCATGCCTCATAAGACCAATCTTCTACAATGCACGTGAGGCAACCGAACGAATGTGGGGCTCAAACATCAACTTTGGATCAAAATTGGCACCCAAGATTACCAAGTCATCAACCACATGAAGTGATACACCATCCAGTATGAGTGCAGGAATAAGAGGTCCCACTGTACGCGACCTGGACACGAGCATGGTCATATTCTTGTCCGCATTTAGCCTCATCCCCCACCTAGAACACCAGGAATCAATCATTTCCCAATCATGCTGAATGGATTCTAAAACCTTTAATCTATCACTAGGCTTATCGCAAACAGCCAGCAAAGTAACATCATCAGCGTAACCAACAAGTAAATTATTAACAAGATGAAACAAATCCACCGTATATACAATGAACAACAAAGGGCCCAGATCACTACCCTGTGGAACACCAGAAACCGAATCCAAAAACTCACTTCTCTTCCTATCAACAACTACACATTGACGTCTGTCAGATAAAAATTGACTAATTACCTCGAGAACTGAACCACCAATACCCATTAATCTCAGCTTATGGAGCAGCCCAAGGTGATTCACTCGATCAAAAGCAGCACTGAAGTCAATCTGTACCAACCTTGCCTCATGACCCCCCATCAAGAGCCAGCTGCAACACATGGGAAATGTGAAGCAGAGCATCACAAGTTCCCAAGCCTTTACGAAAACCATGCTGTGTTGGGGGGAAGGACACCCTGCTTTTCAAGAAAACAACCCAATCTCGACGAAACCAACCTCACATAAACTTTCAACAAAACAGGTGTGATCGAGATGGGTTTACAATCAGAGGTACGGGATGAAACCGAGCCCTTCGGAACAGGCGTCACATCGGCGACACGTCAGCACTCCGAGAAGAGCCCAGCCGCAACGTTCGACGGAATACGGAGGCAAGTGGGTCAGCGAACATACCAGCCACCTTCCGAAGAAAGAAAGGAAACATACCCGATGGATCGTGCCCCCATAGGGGTCCAAGTCAAGAAAAAGGCGGTGCACTTCAGAGGATCTGAAAGCAAAACCGGAGAACCTCGGTTCGGGATCACATGCTAATGGAATGCGCACCCAGTCCCGGCTCTGCTTCCCATCAAAGTAGCGCAACAAAAGGTCCGCCTTGGCAGCGGGTTCCGCAAGAAGATCGCCACCAGTACCAATTAAAGAAGGCACAGAAGAGCTCTTATAAAGCAGAGCGCTCTTCAAGGTAGAAGCATCTGATTTTGTAATAACATTTAAAAATGGGGAAATCTTTTGTTTCAAACACTTTAAAAACAGTATTGTTATGCAAAAGATGTGAAATTTAACTGGTCATAATAAATTCAAAAAATAGTATTAGCTTAAGTAACTGATGAATAAGCTCAGTTTTTTATGTTACTCACCGATCTATCATGAATTTTTGGGCCACAACCAAACACTAATAATGCAAACTCGTATGTTGAACAATTGATTGCAGCGTGTGGATAAACATCTGAGAAATAAACCTCCAGCACTTGTAAAAAGAAAAATAGTGTTTCTTCTTAATGACAACGCAGTAGCACATGCCGCAAAACTGACGCAACAAGAAATTTTGCAATTCGAGTGGTCTGTACTGCATCATGCAACAAATTCCACTGACCTAGCATCGACTGAGTTCCATCTTTTAATGTCCTTAAAGAAAGCTCTTTCAAGGCAGAAAGTTTACAGAAGATTCTCAAGTGAAAGAGTACATCAAAAGTTTTTTTTTTTAATCGAAACAGTCTTCATTTATTCCGATGGGATTAGAAAGTTAATTGGGAAATGGGGAAAGCTCATTGAAAATAATGGTGATTATACGATTGATTATGAGATGTTAATTTGGTTTATAGTTTACGTTTAATTAAAGATCATGAAGTGGAAGTTATTTATGGATCTCCCTAATATAAAAAATAACATAAGATGCTAAGCTACCAATTATATTGTCTCATTTATTCCATTGCTATGTATGCACCGAGAAACACTGAGCTTCCTATAACAACAGAAGTTCTCGAGGGCTAGCGCTACCAAGTAGATCAAATTAAATAACGCTTAAATTGAATAATTAAGAAGAGTAGTGATGTGGTAGTATCATTTCTAGTAGCTGGGTCGGTATGCAGAGCATAAACTATTTCAAAGGATAAAAAATGGACTAGAATTTTGTTTAAGTTCCTTACTTGAAGAGCTATACTGTGATTCTTACCCCTAAGCCAGAAGATAAAAAAAAAGATTACAGTAAAAGCATCTCCAGAACTAGTGCATATGACACTCTTTTGGGCCCAGAAGCGGTCGACAATAATTCGCGGAATAGCAGATACACGCTATCGTCCTGTACGATTGTCCAGAGGTCCGGGAATATTACCATGGGCAACAGCGGGAGGTCAGATCAATGAGCGGGTACAATGCCCATGTCAGTTTGGGTCGACCGCTGGTGTCACGAGGTCCGCACCTGTACGCGAAAGAACTGCCACAAATGCAGTTATAAATTTAATAAGTTGATAGCTGTGCAGAAACGATATGACCACGTTTCGCCCGCGTTATGGGTGGTAAGTGATAGCTGTTCCCATCATAGTGTTAAATTTATAAAAAAAATAATGTGGTTGCCACATAAAGTTGGGTCACTGATTATTAAACGGTAGATTGTGAACTTTCTCCTCCATTTTTTGCAAAACTTTTTTATTTAAATTTTTTGAAGTTCTAGAGTTCACTTTTCCATAGTCAGTAAATTAAATTTTTTGTTTGAACTTGCTCTATGCGCCTGCAGATGACCAAAACTTTTGCGTTGAATTTTTGCGTAAGAATATATTTAGTATACTAATGTTTGCAAAATAACACGATTTTGTTTGCTGTGTAGTTGGAATTTTACACTCACTCTGATACACAACTTTGTGAAACCTGTTACTCTGATAATAACAGTTTTTGATGTGCTTTTAAGATAATTTACTGCTCAAATGCTCGGAAAATGATAGACTGAGTGACTTGTGGAGTAAAACCTCGGCGCAACGTACGTTTGACAACAATGGCATTCTGAACACTAGTCACCTACACGGAGATTTCAATATCTAGGGATCTATCATAATGGTTTTGGCTGATAATTACCAACATATTTGTCTAGACTAACCATTTACATAGAAAAGACTTTTGTTTCAGATTATAACTAAGTCATAAAAAAATTTTTGCTGAGAAACACGAAAGACAGTCCAGAAACTTACGGAGAAGTTCTAAATTTAACACATGCTAAGTGCTGTCAACTATCCAGTTGCGTAGGGCAATATTTTACGCAGCACCGTTTCGTTCGCCTAGACTGACTAGTTCCAGGTGATTAGTATTAACCTCAAAAGAGAAATTCGATGACATCAATGAGTAAGAACTTACTGTAAATAAAATACTGCAAAAAATTTATGTGAAGCAGTGAACCTTTGCTCATCTCGCAACAGAAAACGGTGCGATAAAAAATTAAACTGTTTTGTTGCAATGCGTTTGACTACCTCCTGCTACCTAAGGAAATCCTGACAAAAAATTATTCGAACAATGATTAATATTAGGTTTGCAACTGGGCACAAGGCCACTACTGTCGTGATAAAAAGTGACAAAGAAAACGATAACTGTAGAAGTAAAAAAAAAAAAATGATAAGACACTTGAATCATTGCCACAATGCCAAAACATGACGGGTTTGAGTACTGTAAATGGAAATACATCCGAAAATTGGTGACCTGCCTCCATCCTCGTTTCTTTTTCTGACTCTGGTTTTTTTATTTAATACTGGAATATTGCGCTTTACTTCAAACCTGACTATTATGATTATATTTCATGTAGGTAATGCTATATACAGTAACTCCATAACACGATGGAGTTACTCCTTTTCCCTATTCATCAGTTGCTCTCAGATGTCCCTTCCTTTATTCAAGGTTTCAATGTCCTCCCTGTTGCCACGGGCTATCATATGAATATTGACGCGAAATGCAGACATAAGAAAAACAACTTAGGCTGTTCTCGCATGTGCTCAAAGTTAACATTGTGAGCGGACTATCTTACTGCACCATCTGAGTGAGGAGATGGACCTGCAGTAGTTAGCTATGTTTTCCGCAAGCAGTGATTACACAAACACTTTTTCGTTGACGGCAAACTCTTCAACTATACATACTCCGCAATGAAAATGTAAATCTCAATCCTTGCAGAGGTCTGAAGTGTATCAGTTTTGGTTGGCAGTCCCTTACTTCGTTAAAAAAATATATTTCTTTTATCAAAGAACCGGGATTATCTTCTGACACTGATGCATCTCATCTCGAAAACATAATCACGAGTGAACTGATGTGATGAGAATGTCGCTAACATGTAGCTCAGCAGTGTATAAACATGACAAAGGTAATAAGAAGCGCGACATAGTAAGTTAAATTGGCTAGTAGATCCGAGCAGTTAAGTGGATTTGCGCCAGTTTAAACGCAGACAGAGACCGGAGCCCAGTCGGTTCTTGCAGTGAACGTTTAATAGAGGTCGACCCTTTCACAATCAGGTGTGGAGATCTCGAATATCGTCGTAACTGATGGGTTCATTACATGTTGGGTCAAGTTGTTGTGGCCGAGCAGTTCAAGCAGTTTATTGTCTGGAGCTTGATTGCACAAAGTACTCCGATGAATTTTGGGAAGGTTGAGTCTCCCATTGGAGTTATTGTTTCATTCTAAGTATTCAGTGCGTTTCCGATCTTGTCACAGAGCACTTCATCAGTTGCGGCGGTACTGCGAGCTAGGGCTTCTTTATGCGAGCAAAATATTCAATGGCAGTCGAGTTTCGAGGCGAGGTTGGATGATGATATATTTATACATCTTAATTGCTGGGAAAATTTAAAAATGGCACTAAGGTTTTCTTTGGCGCATATGATTGAGCCTCCTCTCATTCCACTATTGGTAGGTCTGTCTATATTGAACCATTTGTAGCCTTTCATAGCAATGTCACAGTTGAGGTGCTTGTTTGAGACTATTGAGAGCTTGATCAAAGTTTCATTGAAGGCCATACAAAAGAGTAGCTACTATAGCTTGCAGTTCGTTAGTTTTTTTTGTCACGCTCTGCGCGTTGCTAAACAGGAATTTTATGCTAGTGTTTACTCTATTCAGTCATTTTAAGGGTGCGTATGGAGTGTACGGATGCGAGGAAGAAGCTTTGGGGGAGGGAGGCCAGGAGTAGATTCACCAGGGGCTGTGCGAGTATCCGTCGGAAATCGGACAAGCGAAGAGTGGTGTATTTCAGCCGATAAGTTAAAAGGGGCTTTTTACGTCTCGCCCCCTTGGCGGATACTGGACCGTTTCCCGCCGAGCTAGAGTGGCTCTTCATCATTCTGGTTGGAGACAGCGGGCAAGATTTCGTCCCGAGGTGACCAGAGGTCGACTGCAGCTACACTTACTCATCTGGGGCCAGTGGGTCTATACTCGCAGCACAAACCAGTGCATGTGGGTTTCCCAGGTGAGGGTGTGGTCTTAGTTGACGTTACCTTTACTTTAGGAGGAGCTATACATGCATTTGGTTTACTGGCACCATTATTTGCCTATGGGGATGGTGTGCTTGAGCTTGAGGTTCTCGGAACACGACGACGTATTCTGGCGTTTAGCTTTGGGTGTAAGCAGTGCCTGCACTGTGTTCAAAGGTCACGTTGGTTGGACTTGCTTGGCCATTTGTCGCTGGGGCAAAGCCCTGTGGGCTGGCAGTATGAGGTTGTTGTGCATCAATACTTATAGTGATACTACGATACTTTGCTATGAGGGTGGAGAAAATAGGCGACAAAAAAGATAAAGGACCCAGCCGTGACATCCGTCCGATTTTATCATGAGTGGGTGTAATCTTTTCATCATCCATGTGATGAGAACTGGTGATTATAGTGCCTGTACCCGTGGTAAAATTCTCATCCCAGACTCTATGAGGTGAAGTATTCTTAGTTAAGGGCTGTTGTGAAACGTCAGGTGTCGTGTTGATGTAACTGCTGTTGATGATTTTTTTGGAAGATCTGCTGAAGTTATTTATTTCCGAAATATAGCTTTTTAAATTTACGTAAAAAGGCTTCATTGACGACTCGTTGTTGATTGTTCATCTTTTGTATTTTTGGAATCACGGTGACAGTTGTAGACACACAAGCTGACTCAGTTATCATTCAATTACATGGTGATACATGATCATGGCAAATGAGGCCATGACAGCGCTAACGCACTCTACTAGGACTATAAAAATAGAGGCTAGCGGAACAAGCTAGAGGGCGACTGCCTGTCGGCCCTCCAACTTCAAAACTGACTAATTCCGTTCCAACGGGTTAAACCCTCGACAGGTCGGGTTAAACCTCCTCAACCCGCATCGTCCAATGCAAACATTTCTATCATAGAAACATCCCCTCCTACGTATGCTTATTCGTCACTGCTCTGATGACGTCATCGAGCACTTCCTCTTAGAACTTCCCACGAGAACCCTCATTGGTGGCTTCCCTTGTTGAGGAGGCCCCTCCTTTAGCTGTCCCTTAATCCTAACCAAGAAAAATAAGTAAAACTGTAGACTCCTTACAAAAATATCGGTTACCAGCTGCTTTTCACACATCATTTGACTCGCGAACGGCGAAACTCAAGCTTGGTTCACGTTTTGCTTTTCCTCCGGCACCCATTAATTTTACCGACCACAGGTTGTCACAGACATGGACCTGCATGACCCTTTTTCGAACCTGACACCGTCGCAGCTGTCCTCTGCTTCGGACCTCCCGTTAATCACCGCACTATCCCTAGGCTGAGTCGAGGGTTCCACAATTCATAAAAGATATGAGCATGCTTATTTCGCTTGGTGAGCAATTATTTGAGATTGAATTGCTTTTAGTAAGGAACCCATTCAATTATTTTGTTTTGATTCGCAAATTATCGGATGACTTATCACTAGGTACATGGGCATCACGATATTAACTTCCAATGTTTTCCTAGCAATATTCCGATATTGATTGCAGCTTTCTGACAACCACTAAAAACAGGATTCTTGTTATGAGGGTCGTAATTATCAGGATTTGCAGCAGGAATTCTTATGATTACGACAAAGGTTACCTACCGTTAACTCTCTCTCGTCAGTTAAGTACTATGTGTTATTCGTACAAAGGTTCACCTACGGCGCCCGGTAAGGGCGGAGCAAGTTCGATATGCTATAGAAGTACGGTCAGCACCTAATAATAACAGAACTGGAAGTCTATGAAAACCATAGAGAAACTTTACAGAAGTCACATTATCACGACCAACACTGTCACTTCACTGCGTAGCACTATCTTATAAACTAATAATAAGCTAGAGATGCCCCAGCATCTCACCCGAAGGTCAGAACGGAAAATGAAATTACTCAGCCTAGAAACTAAGTTAAGCAGCAGTGCGACCCCGACATGTACGTGACGCAAGACTCGTGCGTACACGTGATTGAAGATAAACATAGGCAATACAAATAAAAAGAACGTGATGAACAATACAATATGCATCAACCAAATTCCTCAGGACACGTTAAGGTGCGCACACACGTACGCAAAAGATGCACTGCCACGCAATTCTGTATCCGATTGCGTTGCAGCGCACAAGGCTTCGGCTTGGACATTGCTATGCCAGTAAAAAGAATATATAAGGTATGAGTCATTTCTTGCAGTTTGTACGTTATAAGAAGCAGCTGCGGTCAAGCTTTGAGATATCCTCCGACTTTTGAGTTAGTTTCAAGTTGCAATGACGCATAGTTTTAGCGTGACATTCAAGCGCCATAAGTAGTAGTCACGGTAACGTGACGGCCGAAGCAAAAAGTTGAGTGACTGAGTAATTTTTGCGATAGTGTGCCCACGCTTTAATTTACAGTTGCGTGCCAGATCTTCTATGGCCCTCGCAGTGTGGTAGATTTACTGTTCTTTCCGTGCTCGCAGTAACTAAGGAAGAAAATAATTAACGAACTTTCAATTTGTCGAGGAACTTTCTGCAAGTATACCCCCGGCTGATCACACGTGCGGAAGATACGGAGAAATCATACACCATAATAAAGACTGCAGTGTATTTATCTACCTATTTTCTGTCAAGATCGAAGCATATGCAGAGACCGTACTTGCAGTATAGCAAATGTGACAGCATGTGGGACACGGCTGAGAATTGAGGCATTTTATGCACAATAGCTCTTGGCTAATTCCAGGGTTGAAATAACAAAGCTATGATCATAATATTTTAGATATAGTAGCTTCAAAAAGATAACTTTCTTTCTTTGGAAAGATCTCTTATGGTTCTTAAGTTTTTGCATGGTCCAGCTATACATTCTGTGACAATTGGTTAGTTGAGGACTGTGATCTCTACCTACAGAACACTCCAGAGTACTTTATACCGGTGAAAGCCTCTAACATCTACCTACANTATTTTTGTTTTGATGGGCAAATTATTGAATGACTTATCACTTCGTACATGTGCATCACGACATTAGCTTCCAATGTTTTCCTAATAATATACCGATACTGATTGCAGCTTTCTGACAACCACTAAAAACATGATTCTTATTAGGAGGCAGTGATGGGCACCGTTACATGATATCAGAGGTCGTTACCGTTACTCGTTAGAAGTTATTTTAATGGCCCCGCAATGGCAATGAGCAATGACGGTGTTTTAACGTGCCCCGCAATGGCAATGAGCAATGACATTGCTCCGTTACTTCGTTACTCGTTACAACTGAGTTTTTATTTTATAACTAACCTGAACACAGTACAAAATTTGCTACTATTATAAACTATATCAAAGCAGGCGTAAATTGAATTTTTTTGCCACCGAGTTCGTTATAATATCTTTATTGTAATGAAAGTAACAGACTAGCATTTTGGTAACTGATCTTTATTTTTCATGGAAGAGAAAAATATCCGTAATAATTATTATTATTAAGACTTCACGCTTGAGCTCCCACGGACAGGTAATACAACCCAAATGAAGCATCTTGCAACACCGGGAAGCCCAAATCGCTGCTAAAGGAAATCCAGCAAAAAAACATTAACAGCTGACTTAAACGCCTGCATGCCAATACGACCAAAAGCCGATACCGGCAACAAATTCCAAACCTTAGCCGACCAGGGCACGAAGCACCTACAGAACTGATTATTTCGATATCTGACAGCCTCCAAAGTGAAAGAGTGCGCTCCGCACGCAGCACGAGTAGCTCTCCCAAAAACCTTGAGGGCAGGGAGAGAAGAATACAACCAATGCCCCGCATTATTGTACACCTTATAAAACATGCATAGCTCTGCTACTCTTCTCCTGTGGGACAGGTTTACTAGATCATTATCAGCGCACAGCCTGCTGGCTGAACTAACAAGTCGATCTAACACACGCAAGTGAGTGGCAGCAGCTGAAGCCAAGACCGGTGAGCAATACTCCAACACAGGCAGCAAAAACGCATAAAAACATCTGCAGGCAACCTGACTTTCACCAAACACGGAATTCACCTTACGTAAGAGCCTAATCTTAGTGGAAGAACGTGACACCAACCTCCTAATATGCGGCTCAAAAATAAGCTTCTCATCAAAGACAACACCAAGAATCTCCAAGGAGCTAGACTCCAGAAGTAAAGTGTCATCAATCTCCAGTTGGAAATGCTGCGGTACAAGTGTCCGAGACCGACTGATAATCATCGACTTGGTCTTATTGGCATTCAGCTTCACACTTCAGGCCGAGCACCATGCGCTAATGCGTGAAAAATCCCTATTCAGAGACTGAGCGACAGCATAACGCAGGCGAGGAGCAGGTATCACTGCCATCAAAGTGGAATCTTCGGCATAGTTGATCAACGTGTTTTCAAGTGGAGAGAACATGTCACTAGTATAGAGAACAAGCAACAGCGGGCCAAGCACACTGCCCTGAGGGACGCCAGACATCACCCCGACTGAGGCGCTCAAAACGCCGTCAACAGACACACTCTGCGTTTGCCCAGAAATAAAATCGCGAATGATTGACAAAACCCTACCACCCAAACAAAGATTTAATATCTGTTGTGTGCAGAATGAACGCTTTCCAACATACGAGAGCTACAGTATTAGCGCGTCATGGCTTGTATTATACATAGCACTCTGGTCAGCACTGTTTTTTTTTCTGGCGAAGCAGAATTCCACAGGCGTAAATTAGAAAGGAAAAAGCTGCGTTGAATCTCATTTTCATGTAACCGACGGCTACGGTATCTATACATACGCAGTTGAACTTTTCGTCCTCAAAAATTTTATTGTGAAGAAAATATTTTTCATTTGCGTGACTGAAGTTGCATCCAAGACAGTGATAACACGAAGTTCTGTAACTATTCTCACACTTCGTGTATCTTTTCTTTTATGATGCTATATTACGATATTTGAGTATATGTCCGTTAAAAGGCGGCAGAAGATTGCATGGACGTATCTTTCATGCACTTCGCAGTTATGATTCTGTCGTGCAATGCATATTGTATCAGCCTGTTTGATTTTGGTAATAATGTAGCAGAAGGCGAACCCCACCAACTCTCCACTGCAAGTGAAATCCTTCTTTCTTGGGTAGTAAAATATCACTGAAAACCGATTCCCATCTGGATGCAATAAGTAGTACAGAAGTGGTACTAGAAACCCAGAGAAAAATTGAGTATTATTTTGGCTTTTTGCTGCAGCATAGTAATAAGAAAAGTTATTTAAATTAGGCAAAAACATTCAAACAGCACTTATCTTGTGAGAAATAAATATTCAAAAACGTATTTGTCCTTGGATCTTTAAGTATGCGTCAAAGAAAAAATATCTTAGAGCTATCTTCGATCTAACGCGAAACGTTCAGCTATCAGCAGTCTAGTCGAAAGTCTGACTAGAGAGGGCTTTAAAATCTGTTTTGTCACTTGCGAGGAATGTGCATCGGCCGTAGCTTACACTAATCTTGATTTTCCACTCAAAATCCCATGTGCACCCGATGGGAATTTGATAAAATTTTGATAAAATGTTTTCCAGTCAATATAGCGATTTAAAAAAAAAAAGTAAACTGTTCGTGGTGATACGTGAAATGTGTTATTCAGCAAGAAATGCAATTTCGTGTATGTCTATAGCCAATCGTGGTAAACTGTAATATAATTTAGGCACCAAAAGTTAGACTTGCTAAAAATTCCTTTTGCAATTTACCTATTTCCAATACTCATATATACGTGCTTCTCTCCATTAGACGCACTCTTTGCGCCGCCTAGAGCAGTTATTTTATTATTACCTCTGCCAAGGAGGTTAAGTGTTTGTTAGGTTTGTCTGTCTGTCTCTTTGTCTGTTATTCTATTACTCTGTCTGTTACCAATTGCATACCAAGTGAATCGAAAGCATCGTTTTCATTTCCACGGTTAAACTCGATGTATTAAAAGAATTCATGTTCTCGATGACATTTTACACGCAAATTTAAGATAAGAGTGTTTTTGTATCGAAACGGTATGGCACGTAAAAAATTATCAGAGACAGAGCATCTTTCATTATAGAATTTTAATACCCGAGGAATAAATGATGACAGAGCAGCATCACAAACTCTATGCAGCCACTTCGTACGGCCGGATCACTAGTTTTGCACTACAATAATTATTATCAGAAGAGCTTGAGTTACCCTCCAGCTTAGGAGATTGTTGGTATATTCGACTGACTCTTGAAAGCACAAATCACGAAGAAAGCTCCATCTGACATCACTAAAAACCACCTTTGGCTTATATGCAAATATGTGATCTTGGCATTAATTAATTGAACTTTTTCCAAACGTAATGCTCAGCAGTTTCTAGATTAACATGGGCGAGCAATTCAAGAAACAAATGAAGAGAGCACAACCCATCTTTAAATTCAATACAGTGACATAAAGCGTAGGTGATCTAAATATCGCTGTCAAATTGTTTTGTGGACAAAACTCGTTCTTCTTATCTGTAAATCCAAATTCCTAAGAACAGTAACGACTTATCCAATATACCCAACATTCAATTGTTCCTCTCGGAGCATAATATTTTGTTATTTTTGCGAGCGGAGAAATTTGAGCTAAATTTGCTATGAAAAATAATTCTCAGTGAAACATTTGAAATAACATTGAATCTTCGTCAGCAAATACAACTAACAGAGTTAATGTTTAAATAAATGAAAATCAAGAGTCCTGTTGAAGTCCATTAGTTGAGTAAATTAATGACTTATGTGAATTGACTATTTTTGATTCATTGGCCATAGCCAAGTTTTTGGTTAGCCTTGAGTTTCAGCATCAAATAGTAGAGTTAACTGTTCAATGCTGTGTATTCATCATCTGCATTTTAAACTACAGCACCCTGAGAGTACATTCTTCCGCTAAGCAAGGCAGCGTAGACGAAAAACTCAATTGAGACTTATTTATCATCAGAAAAGTTTGATAATTTGTACTTCATGACAGTATTAACAGATTCTGTATTTTTCTTAAAGATCCGTGTGTAGCTTTTTTAGTTGTGTTCTGACAAACTTTAGTCAGACCGGCGTAGGATCACAATGATAATCACCGAAATTTTAACAGTGGTTTCTTCATATATTTCTAACAATTCCTGCGAATTTCAAAAAGATCGGTCCATAACTTTTAAAGTTATGCCACCACTCGAAAAAGAGGCAAGCAACAAACAAACGGTTGAACGAATCTTATCTAAAGATCTTCTGTTCTTCCTAATTAAATTGCGTAACAAACCCTGTAAATTTTACAAAAATCCTTTTATAACTTTTGATTTATTTTGATGATAGACCAACAAGCAGATAAACTCGAAAAAAACATAACCTCTTTGACAGAGGTAATAACTGCCATGAACTGTAAGCGAAGTTCTACCCTTGAAAGACTGGTATTGAAGACGATTTTGTGGCCACTGATCATTCAGCCAAGTTAAAAAATGATTACCCCCACCGAGAAGGTTATGTTTTTGTGGATTTTGTTCTTCTACCCGTAACCAGGTGACTCAAAAAATTAAAGACGGATCCTTACGAAATTTACTTGGATTGTTAGAGATGGTAGGGGAAACAAATGATTAATTAAACTTTGGTGATCCGTTCTACGGTTTGTTGAGTTGTTTAATGGCCTGCATTTTTTTCTTGGAAGTTTAACTAAAAAATTTATGGAGAGATTTTATAGAATTTGCATGAATTATTAGATATGTTATGATGAGCAGATGATCACATTTTATTGGTTATCTGTTTGTCCGTTTGTCCCTATGTTTGATTTTATATTGATCAGAAACATAATTCAATAAATTTACGAACAAATTTTCATAAAATTTACATTAATAGTGAGAAATGTTGAAATGCCCTTAATGACTAAATTTGGGTGATGATTG
>LQNS02278144.1:946246-957506 GCA_001587735.2 Parhyale hawaiensis
CTATGGGAGAGGTTTCAGCTAAATTTACTATGGAAAATTATTCTCAGTGAAACATGTAAAATAAAATTAAAGCTTCGTCAACAAAACGAACTAACGGAGTTAGTCTTCAAATAAATGAAAACCAAGAGTCATGTTGCAGTCTATTATTTGAGTAAATTAATGACTGATGTGAACTAACTATCTCTGATTTATTGGCAATAGCCAAGATTTTAGTTAGCCTTGAGTTTCAACATCAAATAGTATAGTTAACTGTTCAATGCTGTGTATTCATAATCTGCATTCTAAACTAGAGCACCCTGAGAGTGCATACCTCTGCTAAGAAAAGCAGAGTAAACGAAAACCTCAATTGAGACTTATTTATCATCAGTAAAGTTTGATCACTTGTGCTTCATGACAGTATTAACAGATTATGTATTTTTCTTGAAGATCCGTCCGTATCTTTTTGAGTTATGTCTTGACAAACGTTAGTCAGACCAGCATAGGATCAACTGATAATCACCCAAATTTTACCATTTGAGTCTTCTCATATTTCTAACAATTCCTGCGAATTTCATAAGGATCCGTTTATAACTTTTAGAGTTATGCCACCGCTCAAAAAAGAGGCAAGTAACAAACAAACGGTTGAATGAATCTTAGCTAAAGATCTTCTGTTCTTCCTAACTTGCGTAACAAACCCTATAAATTTCGCAAAAATCCATCCATAACTTTTGAGTTATTTTGGTGATAGACCAACAAGCAGACAAACCAGTCACACAAGCAGACAAACTCGAAAAAACATAACCTCTTTGGCAGAGGTAACAACTGCCATGATCTTCAACCAAAATTCTACCGTTGACGTACTGGTATTTATGACAATTTCATGACCACCGATCATACAGCAAGGTTAACAAATGATAACCTCCGCCGAGGAGGTAAAGTTTTTGTGGAGTTTGTTCTTCTGTCCGTCACCAAGGTGACTCAAAAATTTAATGATGGATCCTTACGAAATTTACTAGGATTGTTAGGGATGCTAGGGGGAACAAATGATTAATTGAGCTTTGGTGATCTGTTCTACTGTTTGTTGATTTGTTTATTGGCCTGCATTTTTGTCATGCAAGTATAACTCAAGAATTACCGGAGGGATTTTATGCAATTTGTATGAATTATTAGATATGTCATGATGAGTAGATGATCACATTTTAATGGTTATCTGTTTGTCTGTTTGTCTCTATGTTTGATTTTGAATTGATCAGAAACATTCTTCAAAAAGTTATGAACGGATTTACATAAAATTTGCATTAATTGTTAGAAATGTTGAAATGCCCAAATGACTAAATTTTGGTGATGATCGCTCCGTCCGTTTGTGTGATTGACTTAAGTTTGTCTTAGTATATGTCATAACATAACTCAAAAGTTACGGACGGATCATTAAGAAAATTACAGAAACTGTTATTACAGTCAAGAGGCACAAATGACCGAATTTTTGTGATGATAAAAACTCTTATTGTAAATACCAATTTAAATTTTTCTTTAACATTACCTTACTTCGCGCAAGTATGCGTTCTCAGAGTGCTCCAGCTTCCCATAATATTGTTTAGTAAGAAGTAATTAAAAGATATGGTGGCAAATTGTAGATATACGTGAGTCAACGGTAGTAACACTGAAAGTTTAATGATAAATGAGATAAATGTTCGATAAAATAAGCGACCTACTTTTCTTTCCAAATTCGAGCAGTTTAATGCACTGAGGCGATGAAAAGGCCAAAAATGATTTCTACTTCGAGTAGAGCTCAAAAATTATTTTAAAATCAATCCCATATCTTCTTCCATCAAATAGAATAATTTGTTACGGTAAGTCATGGAGATTTTTACATTCATAAAACATTTTGATATAGCTACAGCATTATAGCAACCAGCGTGTTACATAATTTTGTGTGATCTATATTCCCATTTTCCAGTCATGACCGACGAAAAGGAGAATATCATTACATTTTTATTTAGGCGTTCTCTAAAGACTTGATGCAACTGGAAAGATCGGTATTTAATTTGATAACAAGTTTTCTAAAAAAATGTAGCTATAATCTTCCAAATATATTTTGGGGAACGTGTCGCGTCCGTTTTACGCTCGTGCAGAAACCCAGTAAAATGTATGATTTTACGTTTGTCCTTTCCTACTATTTAACTCATGTTCCTATCGCTGATATGATACGAGTCCTCCAGAATATTGATTTTATAGCCTTAGTTACCAATATAAACGAGCGCTGCTGTCGCGTCTCTGTGGACAAACTTTCGAAGCAAATTTTTAGAATAAAAAATTAATTTCCTAGTATTAAAATATATGTGTATCCGAAATGCATGGTCATACTTTAATAGCCAAAAATTTGTGTATTTTTAAAAATCATGATACCACTCTTTAACATAACTTTCTCTTTGCCGACAGCTCATCTCTCGTTTTTTGGCAAATGTTGAATATGTAACGAGGAACGAGTAACGGCAATTTCCGTTACTTCTGATAAAATATACCTGGGCGTTACCGTTACTCGTTACGTTTCAAAAATTGCTAAGGCGATACCGTTATTCGTTACGAAAAGTAACGCCCAGTACTTAAGCCGTTACAGTAACTAGTTACATGCCCATCTCTGACCATTGCTTACGGTAAACACCTAGCCTCAAATCTGCCGACTTTACGGGAGCTGACATCCGGCTCCTACCGCATAGCTCTGTTCATTCACATTTTAGACCTCTTCCCGATAACACTCATGCTCCCCTAATAGAATTGATTATGAAAAATTTTTATTGATAGGTTGTTTGTAGGTTTTCTGAAGATGGGATTTTGTTCACGAATTTCCTCCACTCGATGCCCAGGAACGTCGAGGGGTGCTACCGTGGCGGCAAGGTGTACAACAGCAGGGGCAACGCAGGCATCGTGGTGCTGGCTTGGGTCAATATGGTGAGTGCGATCACTACATATCACATTAAAAGTCTGCTTTAAGCAGCTCTCCATTTCAACTTTTTTGTAAACTAACATACTGCACTCTGTCGTTAAATACGAATCTGAAGTATTGATGCTTATATGGCCGACTTTTCGAAAACACTTCAACTCCAAACTACTGGAATTATTAAAGAAAGTAATAACAGTAAATAAAATATAAGTAAATAAATGAGACGGTATTCAACAAGAATAAAATGAACTAGTGGGACCCGTGCAAATTCCACGGTTTATTAGCGTTTTCACTTACTTTCTTAGTTTAACCAGAGGTAGCGCTTTTAGCTTAATCTCCGCCGTTTAACTCTGTTTATCATTACGCAGTCCGTCTGCCTTCCACCTTATCTAACTTTTTCTAATATTCTGATTTCACCTGTGAATTACACATTTGTTCTGTCATCACAGAATTCCCACTTGTGTTCTGATAAAGAAATAGGAGCAGCTACGACGGTACTTCTTGCACGGTTCTCTTATGTTTGTATTTGCGCACCTTTTCTCAGCTCCGTTTCCACAGTTTTCAGACAATTTAGTCCTTTATAATCTTACACGTTTCAATGTTTTTGTAGACCTACCCGATTTTTCGCATTATTTTACGGAACCCCGTTGATATTGATTCGTAGCCCATCTTTTTTCTGCTCTGTTTGATGCGATAGCTATACAAAACACACTGGTCAATTACAGCAGCGTAACCTTCTATTCTCGAGATGTGATTGTACTTTCTTAGATATCGCATAGTGGTTTCAAAAACGTATTTTACAGTCGAGTTGTCAACTGCGCTAGATGCATGTTTTAGATGCGCATCTGGCTCTATTAAAAACATCGAGCGTCACCAGCAATTTAAAGTAACACTAAAATGGCGCAAAGAAATGAAAAACGGTAAATGTGCCCTGTGTGAAATGAACTTCATGTCTACTTGTAACTAACAGATTTTTTTTTTTTTTCAAAATGCAAAAGATGTCACCTATGGTTGAACATCCTTCAAATGAAAATTAGAGTGTCTAGCAGGTTGAATTTCACCCTATATAATACAGAAAAGCGGAACGTGCAGAGACATGGACGGACAGATGGAGCCTCAAGAAGAGTTATATGTAATAAAGATAATAGACATACAAAGCAGATATGTCTAACTCTCACTTTTTCTTACAAAAAAATCTAGAAAATTCCCTTTGGTTTGAGTCAGGAGACTGAGGCAAAGTTCATCTGTGCTTATCGACATAAATTAACAGTAAACTACCCCATGGATTTTCTCAAAAGGATGTTGTTAGTTAATTTGGTCTTCCCAGGCCTTCCAAGGACAGGTTTTCAGGTGGTACGGCGCTGGGTGGGAGTCCAGAAGCCTTAGCGACCAAACCTCAAATGGTACTCTTATACCTAGTCCTGTACGTCTCGAAATCTTTCTCGTCGATACATTTGCAGTCTTCCAAGCCAAATGTGAGCCTGTTTCTCGCCAACATGATTTGTAGGAGCTATCAGTATGAATGTCTTCTAGTAGTGCTACGAAGCGAAGCAACGAAAATAGTGGGATAGAGGCTGGAGGAAAAAGTAATAAACCCATTCTGCTCAAACTCGAAGAGCCTTAAGGGGGGAAAACACAGGTTGAGTGAGCTGCCAGATAGCTGAGTTCCCAGATGCCAAATAATAATTGATGCCTGACAGCGGGAGGGGGGGGGGCAGGGTACAAAAAATTGCAGCCCTTTCTTGGATTGATTTCAATGGGGACTGCTCTATACTTTTTGCGGATATTGTAATACATGAAATATTTTCAAGTTTGTTGTAGCCAGTTTGGAAACAGATCTGAGGTGTTTCTCACTCAGCTGGGTTCTGTGCCACACAGGTCGAGCCATGACGACACCAGTATTGTCTGTGCCATCTTAAGAATGTGTGGAAATGTGGCCGCTCTTAGTCAAGCATAAAATTCATCCAGTGTAAATGTCTTGTGAGGAGGGATATGACAGCTCAAGTTAGTTGTCAATTTTAAAGTAAGCGCAGAACCTAAGGCAGAATTTGTTATGCACGTCATCCAGTACTTTCCAGCATGTTTTACATATCTTGGGGCCTCTTTCTACATGGCCAGTGTGGGAAAATGAGCTAATGAATAGTCTGACATTTGCTTTCAGAATAAAGGAAGTTTCGTTTTGAATTCTCTGATGATTCAGAACATTTCATGCACAAAAGGTTTGCTTGCAGCTTCACGTTCAACTCATTTTGAAATAAATTTTACTGTAAGCGCTGGGAATGGGTTAATATGTCGAATATCCAATATCTTCGGAAGAGTTTATTAAAAAGACTAGCGGACGGGACGAGCCCCGGGGAAAGTAGTTTATTTATCTATGGCTTAGACCTTTTTGAGTTATCTTAAAAAAAATCAATGGACCAATAGATCAACAGCAAAAGTTGATAATTTTTTTTAACATCCGTCACAGTTTCTAAACATTCAGTGAAGATCCTTTCCTATCTCTGGGAATAAGTTATTGCTGAGTAAAAAAATATAAAAAAATAAACGCAGAGGCAAAGAGACAGGCGAAAGAAACATATCAACATAAAAATGTAATCGTTTGCTCCTTCCAACATTCATTCCTAACATTTACAGCAAATACCGTGAAGATCTAGCCATAATCTTTTAATTTTGTTCTTTTTTTTGCCGAGTAAAAACAGGTAGAGAATCAAACAAATGGTTGAATGGATCTTCATCAAACGGTAATCATCTGTAATCATCCACACATAATCAACACCCTAGTATTTTTCATGGATATCCATTTGTAACTTCTGAAGACGCATCTTGTGGCAGGCAAACAGAAAACAGATAAATTCCGACAAAAACGTAACTTCCCTGGTGGAGGTGAACGTAAGTAGTGTATAACTTAGCGAGATATACATTTTGCGGTCGACTACAGCCGTACCTTACCCTCGCGCCGCCGGGCCACCGCGCTGCCCTCGCGCGCTCCCCCACCCTACGCCGTCCCTCCCCGGTTACCCTCGCGGTCAATACACCCGTCACGTGTGATTATTGTGTTTAAGTTTTCTATTATGTAATTACGTGTTTATTTACCTATCACAATTGATTGATGTTTATTAGATGTTCTAGCTGCCTAACATTTCATTAACTTTCAATTACGTCTTTTATTGTTTCATTTGATATGTTTTACTTACATAGAGCTCACCAGACTTTCCACTGTATTGTAATTAGTCTTTATTATAGCAAGGTTGTTATAAATAATTTTGCCCATAATTCTTTTTCCCAGGTTACCTGCGCGGTTAGTGCACCTGTCACGTGTAATTAATGTGTTTAGGTTTTCTACTATGTAATTACGTGTTTATTTGCCTATCACATTTGATTGATGTTTATTAGATCTCCCAACCGTCCTACATTCCATAAATGATTACCCCCTCTCACCCTATTAGTTGGCTGACAACCCTTCATTAATCTCTCGAATGGAATGCGAACCACAGCTGTGAACTGATGCCACTTGCTTCCACCTGTCTCTCTCCCTCAGCTAACACCCGCTGGTCCATTGTATAATATCAATGACCAGCAGCAAGACCTTTGTGTGTGTTTAGCATGCGATCCTTCCCATTACAAAAGAATTGACCAGTCGACTCTGTTAGACCAGAGCCTCTAGCAATTAGATCTAAGAATCTAAGAATTGCGCCATCTCTTTGACTCCGCGATAATAACCGTGTGTGCTCTTGAAGGGTAGTAAGTATTGTTTAGGATAATAAAATACGAAAATGGTTTTATTTAACTGAAGGTTTTGATTATGTTGGTAAATATTTTGTATTTATGTGGATTTTAGTGTATTATTGATGAGTTTGGTCATATCTTAGCATTTTTTGTTATTAGTAACGTGAGACTTAGCTCTTACATTGTTCAAATAACCCTCACAACATAGATCATTCAGGTGTCTCAATATTTTTTTTTAAGAGATATGTTTCGGGAACTGAAGCTTCATTTTTTATTGATCTCTTACGTTTTGGGGACTGAAGATTCATTTTTATCGATTTTTTAATGAAATAGTTAGTATTTATATGTTTTTTTGTGATTTATTTATTACTTAGGGTTAATTGTAGGAATTTTCATGATTGATGGAAGTTTACCTCCCTCCACTAACCCACTTCTCAAGAAATACATCATACCCTCTTTAAGGAAATTGAACGTTTTGTTGAAAAATAAGACTTTTAGGTAATTAAAGCTACACATATTTATAATGATTGTTTGTTTTGTATTACATATATATATATTTATATGCTACTTAGCTTTCAAACTTTAACAGGCAACCGTGAGGACATGCTTCCTCTCTCAACGCTTGGTCACATTTCAATTTTTTGCCTTTAAAACGTAAATTATCTGTCTTGTTGACATTTTCCCCATCGTAATGTATATATATCCAATTTTTTGGCGGTTTAATTATATCAAAAGACTTTATATATATCATCTATAACATACTCTACGGATTTCTTCCACTTATTTTAAACATCTTCCTAGACTTACCAATGAATTTTGTTACTCCACGGTTTTCACTCTCCACATTTTACAGACTTCCAGATTTGTTTGACAAGTATATTTTTCCTAGCATACATTTTCAGTCTTATTAACATTTTTTTCCATAGTACTGTATTTATATACAGTATGCTTGTTAGTTATGTCAAAACACTTTATTTATATTACCTATGACATATTCTACGGATTTCTTCCGCTTATTCAACCATTATTTTAACCATTTTAGTTTGTTACTCTACAGTTTTCACTCTCCGTATTTTATGGCCCAATCTGATTTCACTCATTCTAGTTCTCAAATACTCGGTAGTTTTTTCCCTCCATATGTTTTACAATCTATCCAATTTCATAGATAAATTCATATTTTTCATATATTTTGTATGTAAAATGATTTCTTTGTTAAAAGTAGGATTTAAGACGGAGTTTTTGTAACCTTCAGTGCTTATTATGTGTTACATATTATGAGTTTCTTCCATTAATATTATAGAGGTTACCATTTCCAACTATTCTCAATGTCTGATCGTAGCGTTGCATTACATTACGAGAGAATTAACGTTTAGTTCTGGATTTAGCTAAACGAGTATGATATTTCTCATTAGGGACATACAAACACAATGTACAATTAAGGAAAATATTACGTGTTTATGTTACATTCTTCAGAAATTTTAAATTAATTTTACATTTATGACTATTTTCCTTTGTTTACGCATAGTATGATGTAACAAAATACCTTGCAAAAAATATGTATGAATCTTACTCTTGCCATTGAATGATTCATCTAACGCTAAGGTGTGAGCAGTGAATAGGGATAATCTAAATCTCTATTTTTTTTTCTTTTATATGTATATATTTTTCCAATTTAACTTGAAAAATTCCATTATTATGTTGAAATTTTACTAAGTTCACGACATCATCTTAACATCTCAAATTTTTACACATCCTGGTAACCCACTCACACACAATGTTCAACTCTTTTTTACCATTGACTTATACAATATTACTTATACTTGCTCTTATACCCTGTCCCCATAACTCTGTTACTCTTACCACCCAATCCTTTTACTGCTCCCTCCTGGTTCAAGCTATTTTCCCTCTAAGACGGAAGACTATTATCTGTTTCCCATTCAAATATACCTCAGCTTTGGTTATAATTTGTGTTGATAGAAGCAATCTTACGGTACCGCTCAACATTTTCATTTACCATCTACAGAACTTAACCCTTTATTTTTTATTATTTGGTTATTCTATTACCAAGACTTGATTGTATTTGCATCACCCAACCATACATTAACCCTGCACTCTCCAATGGACATACACAGTTCATCTTTCGCATCATACTCAATTCTTCGTTCATCCTCAAAGAAAACGGTGAGAGGAGACACTTAGCTAATCTCCCTTTCATTTGTGGAATGAATATTTAACATGGACTTTATTGTCATACTTGAATGTTTTCCTCAGGTTGACACGAGTCTGTCCATCCACCCAATTTTCTATGCACTTACAAAACAGAAAAACTATCAGGATATACTGATACAATTTCTTGTAATTTCCCTGCCATGTTCGAAGTTTCCTTTTTATTTTTGACTTTATCCCGTAATCGTCTTAGATTTCTGTTAGTATACACTTATTTTTCATACATTCATGAAATAGAAACCTATCATAACGCTAACAATAACTAACAACAACAATATTATCTGACAATAACTTACTTTTCTTAGACGGTTCGTATATTAAACATACGTTTTCCATTTTTATGTCCAATCTGACTCAGATTCATACGAGACTTGCCCTTCATTCTACATTTTCCATGCATCATTCAAAGGAAACAATTATAGAGTACCTAACTATATCTAGATTTTTACGCAATGCGCATAGTAAAGCTACAAATGCCTTTATTATGTCCAAAATATCACAACTTCATATACAACCCTCACTTCACATAAATTTTTTTCGATTCATAACAAAAACACTTAGGAGACACACCTAAGGCAGAGCGGTGGTCCGGAGGCGCGAAGGTAGGGTACGGCTGCAGTTGACCACAAAATGTGTATCTCGCTACCCTATACACTACTAACGTATCCCAGCGTTTATGGGCATGTTCGATTGAGCTCTGAAAATAAACTCTCGAAGTTTGACTCGTCCAGAATTCCGACAGGTGATCTGGCTTTGACCCACAGAATTAACGTTCAGGCGTTGGCTGTTGATCACTGATAAGTTAATCTTCAGAATTGAAAAAATTGAGTCTAGCTCAGCAAGATCAAGGTTTTAGCTAGAACAACGTTATAGGATTGCTTATAGCACTAATAACAGGATTTGAAACGACATAGGCAGTGCTTCTGTCGGACGTTTCGCACAAGTCAACCCTTGAGGGCTTACGGTACCCAACTGAACCCGACCCAGGAAGTGCAGAAAATTGAGTCCTATCTACAGTGCTAATGTTACCGCAATGCATATTTTGATGGTATTTTTCCAATAAACATTTCTATATTTTGGGCAGGGTTTTTACGCCATACCTGGGCTGGTGCTTCTAATACTTTCTGCGACAGATGTAGGTAAGTTCATGATGGTTATTACTACAGAGATATAGTTATTGTGGCGAGCTGTGTTAGCAGAGTTAGGGCACGTTTGACTTCTTCGGAAATGCAGACACGAACATTGGCTTCGTCTCTCAGAAGTCGTGTTGGAAGTGCTAGAAACAACCCGCTTATGTGGAGCCGACTGAATTTTCCGTTTTACAGAATGAATGCGGCCAAGTTCACAAAATTGTCATAGGTAGCGGAATAAGAGTCAAAGATTGAAATTTGCACAAATCGTAACCAGAGTACCTGTCTTAAGTTCGGATGAGTCAAACCTCAAAGGCTTAATTGCGCTGCTCAATCGAATGTGCCCTTAGTATGGTGACGCTGCAGTAGCGCAGCTAAGCAATTTTAGTAAAGCTGTTCAATACAACAGAGCAAGGTAGGATCGGCTAAGCCGTTCTAACACGACAGAGATAATTACCCCCGATAAGGTAGTTATGGTTTTGTCGGAGTTTGAATGTCAGTTTGTCTATTTGTCTGTCACCGAGATAACTCACAAAGTTATAGACAGATTATTGTGAATTTACATATTCCAAATGTCAGGTATATAAGGAGCAATAAATGATCAACTTTTGATGAAGGTCCTTCTAACTGTTGCTTCGTTCGTCTGCCTGTTTTTTCTCGTAAGCATAACTCACTTATAAACAGATCTTCATGAAATTAACATGAATTTTTAGGAATGTTACGAAAAGCAACTAATCAGATTTTTGTGATGAACCCTGTCCATTTTTCAAAGGCTCGTTTTATTTCTATCTTTGTCAGAATACAATTCAATAAGTTATAATTATATAATAATTACTTAATTCAAGAAGTTTGTAATATTTTCATGAATAATTGGAAACATTGAACTGCACTCTATCGATAAAATTTTGGTGTTGATCGTTTTGACTGATTGTGTCTTCGACTATACAAGGTGTTGCAAAATCCTTGGTACAAACATCGGCTTCTAGGAGAAAATATCAACATAAGGCCAATTTCACGGTAACGGAAGGACAAATCAGAGACAATTTTTAAATTTCAAACATAAATATTACAACGATTTTGTGTAAATGAAAAAAAAAATTAGTAGCACAACATGCAGTCACTGCCAAAAAATTTCTTGTTTAGCGGTTAGCACATTTCCCGCTCTACTGCTGGTACCCTCAATGTCATGCCGATCTGGATGCTCTGCATACTGTACTAGAAAGCCATATCCTGGAAATTGGCAGTAGTGTGTTTGGTA
>LQNS02278144.1:960833-980915 GCA_001587735.2 Parhyale hawaiensis
TTCACAATGTGCCGGGCACAACGTTGTAGCAACGTTATCTGGAGTCCACAGATCGACGTGCTTAGCACGTTGAGCCACCAAAACACGACGTGCTATCGACGTAAAATCAAGGCAAATTGTTAAGCTGGGTAGTGGCAAAAAAGCTCTAATGTCTATTTGTCATTTTGTTACAGTTTTTGTCCTTCCGTTACCAAGAAATGGCAACGGAAGAACAAACATAGAATTAGGTTTATCTAATTAATGTGAAGACCAAGATTAATTTGAGTGGTTAAATATAATAGGCCTATGCCCTATATGAACCTACAATGAATATGAACTATTAAAGTTTTACGTATTCAATACGTATTCAATTATTGATAATATACAAAAATTGTTTTTTTTGGTAACGGAAGGACAGTTCAGTGGCATAAAGAATTACAAAACGCCGATGAACCTTGCCAATGGTGCTTAGGTGTAAGAAAACTATTTAGAACAATTTAGGACAACTTAATTGATTCACAATAAACAATAAGCTGTTTGTGTTTTAGTATTTAATACAGAGAGGGACACTTTTCTTTCTTGCATAATTAGTCATTTTTAGGACAACTGTTAATATGCTCACATAACCCTTGGTTTGCCATAAGAAACGCATTCAAATTGTAATTGTAACATATAATTCATTAAATATGGACTTTCACCTTTAATATGACATCAAGTATGTGTGATTCTGATGTATTTTAATTTTTGACACCCATATCCACTTTTCGTTGAATTTGGCCATAAACACTTTTTCATCTAGGTATAAAAAATTCAAAAACGGTTAGTTTGTGAGATAATCATGTAAATAATGAACGCTGATTATTAGTTGCCTACATGCACTCTGCTCATTAAACGTCACAAGGGTAGTTCTAATACTCAATAACAAAAGATAGATTTTATTAGCAAGGCTCTCATTACAGTACTGTTCAAAATATCTACCATGAACATTGATACAAGCACGACACCTTCGCTGAAGGGAGTTGCGTACGTTGCCAAAGATTCCATGGGTCTCAGCGATGTCTCCTGCAGCAATTAACTTAATTTGGGCGAAAAAATACCTTCTTCCGACTCGGCAGCTATGTCATAAATAAGACTTTTCGTATGCACCCACAAGAAAGAAAAAATTAGCAGATCCAGATCAGGTGATCTTGTGGCCATGGCACAGCGCCATCACGACTAATCCAACGATTTGGAAATTGAAGGTGACTAGTAAGTTTTTAGACGCTAAAACATAGGAAAACATGGATATGCATTCAATCCTGCTTAAATTTGTTTATTCCAATTCTCCCAATTGCCCATGTTCCTGTCGGTAGCGAATTTGCCGTCGTTCTGTTGTAGCGTAGTTTTAAAATTTTCTAAGCCCAATATCTAAAAAAAAGTTTTTCGAGTTTTTTTTTATTGATGAAAAAGTGTTTGTAATGATATTTTCTACTAGTAGCCGAAGTTTGCATAAAAAATTTTGCAACACCCTGTACATTTATCTTAGTGTTTGTCAAAACATAGCTCGTGAACTTACTAGGGGGATCTAAAAGAAATAACTAGAAATATCATTAGGTAATGTCAAGAGGATCAAATGAATAATTTTTTTTACTGTAGAAAGAAAATGCTGGTTTCAGGGTCAGTTTGAATTTTTATAAAATTACGTTACTTGGCGGAGGTATGTGTTTTAAGAGTGCTCTAGTTTGCTAAAGCTGTTCTAACAGAGTTAGGTAAGTATTGTAGCAGTAAGTGTTACAATCCAGAAAACAGCCGTGGAAAAAAAATTTCCTCAGGAAAACGCCAGCCTGAAGCAGCTCCGGTATAAGGAAAAATGAAAAAGTATCCTCGCCTATCGCTTACAGTAAATTTACCACCGCCAAGAAGGTTATGTTTTTCATCGGGTTTGCCTGTTTGTTATGCCGTTTGTCTGTTATTAAATTAACTCAAAAGGTAATGGCCGGATTTGGACGAAATTTACAGGAATTTTTAAGTATGTTAGGAGGAACAGATGATTAACGTTAGGTGAATATCAGTTCGTCCGTTTGTTTGTCTGCCTTATATTGGCTAATGCCGTAATTCGAAAAGTTATGGATGGATTTTTATGAAATTCACACGAGTTGTTAGGTATATCACGAAGAGTCGCTGTTTTTTAATTTTATGCATGTGGTCACAATAAATGAAAAAGTTACTCATGAATCTTTATGATATTTACAGGAGTTGTTAACAATGTTGAAAGATATGAATAATCAAATTCGGTGATGATCGGTTGACCTGTTTCTAAGTTTGAGGAATATTTGTCTGAGTGTTTGTTAGCAGTATAACTCAAAAAATTATGAACGGACCTTCAAGAAAATTGCTGTAACTGTTAATACTGTTAATAGGCATAAATGATTAAATTTTGATGTTTATACAAAGAAAATCATAGTCTTAAAACCAACTTGAATTTTTCGTTGCCTTTGCCTTGCGTGGCGGAGTTATGTTCTTTCAGAATGCTCAAGTCATATACAGTAAATTAAATCATAAATCAAAGTTTACTAAGCTAAATTTTACTTAGCATATACAAGCACAAACGTGGATTAAAAAAAATTAAAATAAGTTAGATGAGGTGACGCTAAGTTTGGTTAGACTAGATACATTTCGTTAGGTTTGGCTTGGTTTGGCTGAAGTACAGTATATTAAAAATAGTTACGTTAGATGAGGACTGAAAAAAATTAGCGTTGGTAAGGTTAGGTCCTAGTAGCTAGGTCAGGTTGGGTAAAGTGTGGTTAGAATAAACTAGTCTATATAGAAATGAGTGAGGCTAGGTAGGGCATAAATAGATTCAGTTAGAACAGGTAAAGATAGATCAGGTTAGCTTGGGCTCAAATTAATCAGGGGCCCGTCCCTGAGTAGTTTGACCCATTTATTCGAGTTTCAAGCATAGACCTTTAATCGTTAGGTTCGCTGTAAATTCATATATAGTGAATTCATCTGCAGTAATTTCATCGCTGCAAATTCTGTGAATAGTAAATGAAAGGAACGACTGAACAAACGTACAAGGGTAACCGGAACGAGCGTAACTGGGATAAGCACAAATCAGAATAAGCCCGTAAAGGAATACGCGCGAATCAGAAAAAGAAACAAAACGCTTGAATGGTACCAGAACCTAGCTTAACCTATCCTAACATCACCTAGTTTCACCTAACCTAGCTTAACCTAGAAAAGTAAGCCCAGTCCTGACCTGGCCTAACCCAACAACATAAGCAAAACCTCACCGAACCTAGTTTTGCTTAACCTGGGTATTCTTGACCTAACATCACTCAACCTTATCAAACCTAACCAACCCTCAGGGGGCACAGGATGGGTAATAGGCTTTAGGGTTTACGTTTGTTAGGTTCGCCCATCCTACGTAATGAGGCCCGGCAACCAGAAGGGGCTCGTGTAGGTTACCTCATCTATTAGCTAGGCCATCGGGACGTCTGTCCTTCGTGCCCACTTTGCTTCCTTCCTGATTTCATACTTCTATTGGCTCATGCCCTATTCTGTTCTTCCTCTTCTTTCCCGACTTGCTGTTTCCATGCGGGTTGATCATGTGTGAGAACACCTTCGCGCATTTCTATCGACATACTATATGTCCCTTGCTCTTTCCTCTGTGATATCGTTCCGCTCTGAAATGAGGACTTAAATTTCTGACTATAACTAAACTTAACCAAACGCATATTCTTTTTTAGCGTGTATTCCAGTAGCTCGCGATCCGGTCGGTCTCGTTTACTGTACTTTTGCTTGCATTCAGTTCTAACAAATACTAGTAAACAGTTACCATAGCTGAATTTAGCATTCAATGAATGGAACAGTGAATGAATTTAGCAATCGATGAATTTGCCCTTCAATGAATCAACAGTTCCATGAATTTACCGTTCAATATATTTACCGTTCGATGAATTTACAATGATGAGGTTACTGTCGATGAAATTACCCAAGATGAATGATGTAAGGCCTTCCTAATCATCAACTTTTGTTTTCTGTGAGACTACCATGAATTCCGTTAGTTGAAAATAACTGGGTTTCAATTAACATCTGTGACATGCTTCAAAGTGACGAAGCCAAAGTTCTTATCTGCAGTTCTTGCCGGACAAGTCTAGTCGAGTGGGTTTGACTTAGGTCGACTTTCACGACCCAATCGAATGAGTCCTTAATTTTTTTAGCTAGGTTTGGTAGAGTAGGAAGCGTATGTTGGTTTGGATAGGTACCTAAGCTTTGTACAGTTTAATTTATTTACTGTAATATAAAGTTTGTCGAAGTGAGTAAGTTGAGACAAGAAATTATGCATTGGGTGACAGACGGATTCATTTTCATACCGTTTTTTTCCTGGTGGCTTTTTCCACCGGAGAATTTTTCCAAACCGGGGGGGAGAGGGGTTTCTTCCTATACCCGTTCCAGCATAACTGCAAGAAACCGGTAGCTGTTCTGACAAGGCAAGACAAGTACCCGGGCGACTGAGTTTTTAAAGTCGATCCAAGCCAAGCTCACTCGACTTCACTGTATACAGGAGGCATCTGCCAGTGATTGTTGCGCCTATTTTAATTTAGGGCTTAACTACAAAAACTGAAATTATCCAAAAGGCCTAAACATAATACGCTGAAAGTAACGTATACAGTGCTTTATCGATCAAATATATCTCCTGATAGTATAAAAAATCTATTTATACCCTTGTGTACAACACGTAAGCACGGCCTGTGCTGTGTCATCTCTGAATTCATTATCAATGTAAGGAATTTGATCTCTTTAAGGCTTCATTTATATAATAATTTTCTCTGTTTTCAACGGTAGAAGAAGGCTGTTCTTACTAAAATATAACATTTAAACGTGGTCAGCCATGTGGTTGGCAACAGTTGCGAGTCAAGAAAACAAGGGAAATTTTCGGTTTAGGTCCGTCAACACTTTTTGATGTTTTACACTTTCTACAGGGTAAAGGGGCAATTTTAAGTTGTTTTTCATGAACACCATGTTTTGTTGAAATGCTTAGTTTTCGAGATATAGCGCACATAACTTCCCATTGTTTTTCTCACCTAACCTGACCTAACGTACCTCACCTTAACTGACCAAACCTCATAACCTCATCTTACCTGACCCAACTTCATCTTACCTGACCCAACTTCATCTTACCTGACCCAACTTCATCTTACCTGACCCAACTTCATCTTACCTGGCCAAACCTCATCTTACCTGGCCAAACCTCATCTTACCTGACCAAAAATCATCTTACCTGACCAAACCTCATCTTACCTGACCAAACCTCATCTTACCTGACCAAACCTCATCTTACCCTACCAAACCTCATCTTACCTGACCAAACCTCATCTTACCTGACCAAACCTCATCTTACCTGACCAAACCTCATCTTACCTGACCAAACCTCATCTTACCTGACCAAATCTCATCTTACCTGACCAGCCCAAACCTCATCTTACCTGACCAAACCTCATCTTACCTGACCTGACCAAACCTCATCTTACCTTACCTGACCAAACCTCATCTTACCTGACCAAACCTCATCTTACCTTACCTGACGAAACCTCATCTTACCCAACCCAACCCTGCCCAACCCAGCCCTGCCCAACCTGGCCCTGCCCAACCTGGCCCTGCCCAACCTGGCCCTGCCCAACCTGGCCCTGCCCAACCTGGCCCTGCCCAACCTGGCCCTGCCCAACCTGGCCCTGCCCAACCTGGCCTTGCCCAACCTGGCCTTGCCCAACCTGGCCTTGCCTAACCTCACCTAGCCTTACCTTACATAACCTAAAATAGGTTAGTTTATGTTTCTTGGGATCGGCGGTTATGTTTTATAGGAAAATAATGGGAACTTGCTAACATTGTATCTCGAAAACGAAACATTAGCACAAAAAATAATGTATCTGTGAAAACAGTCTGAAAATAGCTTCTTCAACCTGTAGAAAGTGTCAAATCAAAAAGTGGCGATGGACCTAAACCGAACTAATACCGGAACAACGTCAGACGAGTGATTTTTTTGCCATACCTGTACATGTGCAAGATATTAAATATCCTCCATGCTGAATTACCATTAATTGGCTCATATAGAGATACTTTTGAACAATTTTCCTCAGGCCGAGTTCACACGTTATTCATATCAACGCGTACATGCACTCATCCGGCCGCCCGAATGTTTTGGATAAAATGAAGAAAATCTTTTTGTACAGGTCTGGGAGAGCATTCAATTCGGAAAAAAATATTGCAATTGGTGCATCAGTTTGGAAAATTTGCTTGACGAACAGATGGTGGATAATATCCATAGAAGGGTAAGTAGGCTTACTCTGCTTGATTGGTAATGGAAGATGAAGCCTAACTATTTTAATGTATTATACCATTTAAATGGTTTTAAAAAGTGGAAACGGTGGGAAATTTAGCGAGGGTGATAAAAATCCAATATAAAAAGTCGAAAATAGATATTTTTATAGCGCCCCTTAATTCGATACTTGAAGAAGTAACATGGCGGACGAGCGTTTTGAATCGATTGAAACCTGTAGAAACGACAGCGCTCCAAAAGTTATGGATAAAAATACACCAATGGATAAAATGAGTTTTATTTGTCTGTAGATTTGAGAGCATACATCCAGAAGTATAATGGCGATCGAAGATTCGCAATCGGTGGATAATATTGCAGATGCAGTGGCAACAGAATGGGGAGCTGTAAGATTATAAGCAAAAATAGCACCGTGATTGCAATAAAGTGGATAATAATCTACCGAGGTTACGTTTTTGACCTTTTATTTCCTTAGATGTTTGAAAGTACATTAAGCAAGGTGAATATTGTGTTACAAGGGCTGAAATAGGCGGATAAAAAAAAAAATATCGTCAGATATTGGTGGTGGATGAAATTTAAAATGGGGATAAATTGGAAAAATTTGATGTATTGTGTGTCTAGAGAGAAGAAATACATTGGGAAGAGAAGTATAATGCCGTTGGAACGGTTGCAATTGGTGGACTAATGAGCACACTGGGCACGATCGGTGTAAATGGAAAGATATCCACCAAGGGAAAAATTAGGTTTATATCATTTTGAAATGCGGCTCTTTTAGGAAAGTTCATGCAGAGTTATTTAAGACGAAAAAGGTAAATAACGATCGATAAATCAGGAAGCAGTAATGAAATAAAGATAGTGGATAAATATCCACCAATAGATAAAATTAAAATCTTTTTCATGCTGGTGTGGGAGAGCATCCAATACGGAATGTTATGGTGAAAAACCCGTTTCAATCGGTGCATTAGTTTAGAAAATGTGCTTGACGAATAGATGATGGATAATATCCACAGAAAAATAAGTAGGCCTAATCAACTGGATTGATGATGGAATATGAAGTCAAACAATTTTAAAGTAGCTGTAGGCGCCAACCTGCTTAGCATCAACGTCCTGGATTATGCATTACCAAAGTTGCTACTGAGTTTTAGGATGAGGGTATAGTTGCACAATGAGATAACACCATTATTCATTCATGAGAAAAAATACGGTTGCAAACATTGTGTGCTCTGTAAATAAAAGGGAACTTATTAACTTCAAAGCAAATACAGCACATAAAATATACCAAAAATTACCCAATATGAAATTGAAAGTAGCTGAAGACTAGAACACACGGAATACGCGTCTATTATATTGTCCCAGGCATCTCTACTGGTAATCGAGGGAAAGGAAAAGCAAGGAACACGTAGTATGTCGATAGAAACGCGGGAATCCCGTACCACGGTGGACCAACACACTAGGTAAGGGCAGGTCGGGAAGAAAGAGGAAGAACAGAGAGTGCAGCCAGCAAAGTACTAAATCAGGAAGGAAGCAAAGTGGTCTCGAAAGAGAGACGTCTCAAAGGCCTAGCTAGAGTAACCTACCCATTCCCTCTGGGTCGCTGTTTTCTTAACTCCGGATGGACGAACCTGATCAACCTACCAAGGGCTGCTTGCCCATCCTGCGCTCCTAGGAGAGACTGCCAAATCTATCTTCTTAATAGCTCACTCAGTAATCTCCAACTTGTATACAGTACAAAATACGTCACACCATAGGGAACCATAAATATGGGCATCACTCTTGAAGGATGGGGAAGAGGAAGAAAGTAGAAACAAACTTCAATGATGAGAAGCTAGAATAAAAGCCGAAAGAAACAGGAAGACATGCGTATGCGATGGATCCTGCCACTTTGTGAGGGCCAAGCGGCCTTCAGCTGTTCTGTCGGGAGAGTATTCTTTTTCTCCAAAGTAGGGGTTGAGAATTGCAGCAACAGTAGCATACCATTTAAACGGTGCAAATTCCATGTAACCGTCCTGAATCACACCCATTCAGAAGCATAATGTTTGCAGTCAGTAGATAAAGTTCGAAATAATCTCGTGATAAGTGAGAAGGCTGTCAGGGGTACGGAAAAAAATCACCGTAAATGCACAGATTCTGCAAGCTGGGTCGATGCGCGTTGCATCTGTTTGGTGTGGACTGACGATCAACGTCGGTTGTTGCCTGAGGTTACAAGTCAGCCCTGAAAATCGTATTGCGTTCTGTTGATGGGGCCCGGACTTAAGTCTGGGCCTGAACTGCTAACAGGAACTTTGGCTTCGTCACTTTGAATTGTATTGCTGGTGATAAAAGCAACCCTATTATATAATTTATGCTGCGCCGGCCCTGGAAACTCCCTTCTGCATTAATGACTTCTTGGAATGTTTCACAGGCAAATGAGGGTCATCACCTGAAAGTCGAATCAACGGGTTGAGGCCAGGGCACTTGTCTGGTGATTCGGACATCTCTAGTAGACCGAGTAGGCTTGGCTTACTCGTAGATCAACTTTGACCATGCAATGGAACCGGTCCTAAGAGTATGGCAGATTCAGCATCAAAATTAAGAGTACGATGATTGACATGGGTAATACTTTGCACAAAAGCTTTGGATTTGTCACTTTGAAACATACTACAAATGCTAGAATAGAATTTAATAGAAGTAGGAAGGACTGCGGTACCTACCTCCATGTAGATGGTATTAGTGCTGCGGAAAATGCCCTTTGACGCTAAATATTCAAGCTCACAAGCAAAATTTGATTAGAGACCCGGCCCCCTCCATCCCCCTGTACAACCCACTTAGCGTTGCACTGGCTGCCTAAAACTTTGCCTGCTTGTTTCTCTGAGGTATAACAACTGTTCAGAGAATATTTTTTTTTCATCCAATTGAGCACTTTTTTTAACTTCAAGGGTCTTGGGGCGATAGATGACATCCGTTTAGGAAAAATTGCTTTTAACAAAATTTATTTCTCCCTATTTGGGAACTTTTCCGAACTAGCCACTATGGAAAATACATAAAAAGAGTTGAGAAACGCTCTAACCTTATTTACAGCTTATTTTGAGTCATAATGAAATTCACTGAAGAATATCTACGGGATACCGAGTAGCTACTATAAAAATGGCATCCCACTTGCGGTACCTCTTGCGTAACATACTGCATGTCTCTTGTTTGTTACTCTTTTTATCAATAAGAGACGAAATAATGTAGAATCTACATTATAATTCTGCTCGTCCCTACAATAGTTAGTCTGCCACTTACTTCTAGCTATCAATATTGTTGTATTCGTGAATGTTATAAAAGTATTTCTGTTCCTCGCCTAAATATAACTATTAAGTAAGAGTGGAATTAATGTCGATTATTCAAATGTTGCAGTTTATATGGGCATTGCTGTTGGTGCCGCGATAGGGAGCGTCCATCTCGGCGGTACAGGCACCTCAGTCTTACTCATCGTCGCGATACAAAAAGTAAGTTTAATTCCTGAGCATCTCAAAAAACAGTTTACCATTTTTGCCGCCGCCCCCCCCCCCCAAGGGGGGTTGGTTATGTTTTTGTGGTGTCTGTCTCTTTGTGTGTCCCAGGATTTCTCAAAATGTTCGGAAAGGATCTTTACGAAACTTACAGCGATTGTTAGGCATGTTAACAGTAACAGATCATTAACTTTTGGTGAAAATCCGCTCATCTGTTTCTACTTGTTTGCCCGCCTGTTTTTTTCTTAGTACTCTAACTCAAAAAGTTATGGACATATTTTTTATAAAATTTACTTGAGTTGTTAGGTATAGTAAGAAGAGTAAATGACCAAATTTTTGTGGGGATCTGTTTGTTCGTTCGTTGTCGCTGTGATTGATTCTATGCTTGTTATGCTAGCGTCGTAAAAGGGATAATAAATTCTTCAATTAAGGGCTATGTCAGACGAACGCTTTTGACGCAGCGTTTTGAAAGCGCTTTGAGAGCCGAGAAAAGGCCTTTGAAACAGATTCCTGTTAGCTCCATGTAAAAAGCCAGGGGGTTGTCACACGGGCGCTTTCACCGCTCAAACGCGGCGCTCGTAACGCCAGTCCTCGCTTCAAAGCGCGTCGGTAGAAGCACCCGGGCATGTCGGACGAGCGCTTTTCTGGCGCTCTCACGTGTACACCGTGTGTGTGTCCTAAGGCGCAAGTGTCTTTACTCGCGTTTACCGTTTATTTGTGTTGTGTTTATTTGTGTAAGTAATTAATTTATTTTAATTAATTATATATGTTTTATTCCATGAGACAGTGAAAATGTAGAGAAATGAAAGTGTTACGTAACCAAAACCGAGACGTTGCCTTAAAGTTTTCATACCAGCATCAATTTATGGACATATTTCCATAGTATCTCAAAAATGGGGCGCGGGCAGTATTTAAATACTTCATGGCTGCCGTCCCAAACGCCTACATTATGTCAGACGGGCGTTTTTACAGCGCTTCTCAGCCAGAAATTTTCGGTGGAAGCACCGGTAATTATAGGCTTATCCAGGTTTATTTTGTAGGCTATTATCGATGGGTGAACGATTAAAATGTTTTTCAATGGCATATCATCTGAAATTTCTTAAAAGACGCCTCTTTATTGAAATGGTCAATTTATTGGTGTATAATAGCCTATAATGATAGGCGATTATCGCTGACTTTCCACCAATTAAGTTTTCAGTATATGTATAACTGTTTTACATGTATGTTCACACATCGGATGCCCGAAGGGTGGGGTTATAAGCTCTTGCCCAGTTTAACAATTAGACAAGCCCTCTCTTAGCGCTCTCCTAGGATTGAATAATGCAGGTATTACGTTAATTTTAATAAGAGATGAAGCTAACAAGCAAGTTATTTAGATTATAGCGATAAATTAAATTTCAAATTATTGTTTTTGCAGTAGTAAACAATTGCTATTTGATTTGCGAAAAAAGTTGTGCTCGACTTTAATTGGCTTCGTAGAGACATTGTAACAATTAACGTATGCATGTCCTAATAAGTACGTTTTCTAACGTACCGATATGTATATGTGCGATAAGCCAGCCAAACGAGTATAGAGATGTCTTTCACATTTCATTTGTATCAGCAAAATATGGTACAGGTTTATATTGTAGCTTACCTAATACACATATAACAACAACAACAATAACGGAACCTGTTGTAATTCTAGAAGCAAAAGCGTAGTTATGTGAATTTCAGATCCGTATCATGTATACGAAGTGTGAAAATATGCTACAAGTCAGACTGCACATTTTTCATTATTTTATGACAGCGAGCAGTAGCAGCTTATAAAATAAAAATTTGCCTCGTGTTGTTCCTTCCCAAAAAAGTGTCTAGGGTACGCAATTTTTTTTATTTCTATATATATAGAAAAAGTGTGAAAATTTCAAAGAAGTAAAGCATTAAACCTCAGTTATGATGCACTTAGACCCGTACTATGAAGTGTGATAAATGTCCCAAGTCAAATATTGAATCTCCTACAAAATAACTTCGAGCAGTGGCAGCTTAAATTTTATTTCTATTTCGTCTCGTATTGATGCCTCTACGGGATGCTTGTGTGCTAAAGGGTTAAGTCAGGCAACACCTTAATTCTCCCAATCTTTTACTAATGAAAGCGTCTCGGCCGTATTAAGTAAAGCAGAAAGAAGCAGAAGTATACTATAGAAGAAAAATGTAAGTACATAAAATATGACAATAAACTTTATTAAGCACTGATAGAAACATTACCCGAAGCGTTACAGGGTACACAAGAGAACGGACCCTATTTGTAGCTTGAAAACAAACAACGGACATGTTGCAGTGGTCTGACATTCTTTAGGCAGCTTAAATCCTACTGAGACAGAGTTGGCGGTGGCGCAGTGGTAAAGTTGTGGACTTCACAGGCGGGGAACGGAATGAAGGAGGTTCGAAACCCAGGGCGTGCGACTTGTTTTTGTCGTATGCGCAGGTTATGTTTTCTGCAACGTGCCATCGATGTTTACCGAAGTGCGGCGCCGTGTTATAGGCTAGGAAAGCGGACATAGCCCACCTATACAGAACCTATAATTATCGGCAAGTTTCATCGATTCGGTGCCTAAAGGTGCTTATAATTACCGGTGCTTCCCCCAAAAATTTCTGACTGGGTTTAAGCGCCGCGTTTGCGTTGCGGTTAAAGCGCCTGTCTGACATATTCTTGGCGCTTTGACCGCTGGCGGTCTAAAAGTGCTCGTCTGACGTAGCACTAAATTGGGAGGTTCGTTGCCCAGTTGCTCTTGAGGCTGAGGCATTATGACTTTCATTAGCTTCCTTGTCCCAACTATAGAAGAAAAAGAACACTCTGCATCGATATTTACAAGTCAGAGAAGAAGCCGGCGAGAGTGGCAGTTTTCGTCGAGTCGGAAAAAGAATCTGTTACAGATGACTGCAATAATAGCTACTCTTTATTGGTTTTGTGGATAAAATATCCTTTGTGAAGAAACTTTTTTCTTGGGTTCATAATTTTGTAATCCTGTGAAAGGTAAATTATTAAAATACAAGACTTTGCCTTCAACTAATGGGAAGTTTTGTTCACTGTTGCAGATTTTGTTCAAGGTTTTATGCTTTGTATTAGATTGATAGAAAAATGCTTTTATAGGAACAATTTTCGAAGAATAAAATTCACAGTTAAAGTTATAGTATTCAAAACAGATCCTGAACGCCCGAGCGATAGTTCCACTATTAAAGCAAGGTTTAAAATAAGATAGAACAAAGAAATAATTTTTGAATTGAGACCCGTGAACGGCCTTTGGTTTTAAACTGTGGTAGTTAGAACTGTGGACTACAAAATAATGTTCTGGTACCAAACAACGGGGAAAATTCTCGTAGTTACATTAAATTTTATGGAATCGTAAAACCCATAAGAATGGCAACCATTTCAGGCTGATTACTTGACAAGTACCGACGCCTACGCATCAAATTGTGAAACAGCTCAACAGGCTCATTACCTCCTAGCTGAACGCAAATTACGTCGTCAAGTTCACGAACGACTTCCTCCAAATACTTCGCATCAACTGACCTGAAGGACGCATTGCATCCTTTTGGACGGAGAAACTTTTCTTTAGAGTACCGGTCGAAACTATACTGATGAGATAACTAGTCACTCAGATTGCAACCACAGCTCAATCCTCCACCTCCGTTCGCGTGAATGATAATGCGAAATTTGCTACTCACATTCACCAGCAAAACGGCCTTCAAGTACGTGAATGCAAGTCTGTGCTGCCAATTAGATGGAGCAGCAACGGCTTGAGCGCTTGGCAAGGCCTTCGCTAATTTCTGTGTGAACCATGCAGAAAATTTAGTATTGCAAGAGGACAATTTCCAAACTAAGCATTAACTGCAGGTGCGCCGACAACTACTACGTTGTGATAAGAGATGAAAAACACCTGCTGCAACTCCGAGCGGCGTTTCAAGCAGCATCCGTTGTCCATCTTACTCATGAATGGAGCAGCAACAACACTAACAACATTTTGGACGTAAAAGGTTGATGGAAGCGGAAACCACTGTCATAACCATATACAAAAAACAACCAGCACAAAAAACTACCTTATTGCGATCAATGAGTGTCCCGAACAATACTAAACACGAACGGTTACGGCTCTCAATCTCCGAGCTTTCCAATTTAGTTTTAACTGGGATCTTCTTCTCACAACCATCCAACAATATTGTTCAACAACCGATACAGCAAGTCGTTCGTGGAGAGCGCCGTAAGAAACTACCCGCTAAACAGAAAGAAACACAAATAACAGAAGACCAAATTATATGCAGATCTACAAAATCCTAATGTCGCCTGCCCACGAAGCCGATGAATTCGTAAAAAAATAATAATCAACAGAAACAATAAAAACATATACCCCACAGACGACCTAAAACTCTTCGTATATTACAATAACCTGGATACCGCTCTGATGCTCACCAAAAGAAGCCCACAACCACCACCAACACACTAGAAGTGCAACGAAAATTGTCGTGTATGAATTTGCTTGCAATGTTAATTTCTGCGACCCCACCTTAGTTTATATATCGGCATGACCTCTGCAGTGCTATCATGGAGCAATACTGTGCATCTAAGAGGAGGGAGCCTGCTTACACCGCGAGAAAAGCCCCAACCAACAGATCGTTTGGAAAACCTACTAAACTATATTAAAATTTTGTGCAAGAAGAACAACAACAACGAATTCAGCCTACAAATATAGGAGGTCATAATCATCAAAGTCTATCGGCCTGCTGTAAAACACCCAATCGACCGGCAGCTGAACAACGTTACAGCTAGCTACTCGAGGATCAACACCCGCAGCTTGCAGCGTAATGGTCAGCTGATCGTCGATGCCGACTGGCTGTAGCTGATTCTCTTGTCAGCAAGCCAGAGTGAGTCCCGCACCGCTCTTCGTGTTCCAGAGTCATAGAGGGATCTTGCCACAATTCTATCAGCTTGGACGACCTTTTATCTTCTTCATGGCTGCGACCAACAGCAGCAGAACCACCGTCTCTTGATGATGGCTACAACCGCAATCGAAACGTTGATGATAGTGATAAGCATCGGCGGTCTACTTCACAGCACCGGCAATAACCAATGCATGAATTCCTTTCGCCACCTAGAGAAACTAATTAAACGTCTTATCAATAACGATTTTTGAGACCGTAAAAAGGCCTGCATTTGCACACACACACACAGACATATATCCATATGAAACCTGGATAGAATCCCGACAGCCAGAATCCGGACCACCACAATCCCGACAACCACAATCCCCGACAACCACAATCCTGACGTTCACAATTCCGGCAGCCAGAAGTCTGATGATGAACAAATATAAAATAAAAAAAATATTCTGGTAGAGAACAGGTGTGCCAAGACAGGAATCTAAATTAATGAAGTAATATTTAACATTATTTATTGAAAATATAAATGCCTCATGAAGAGCAGGAGTCAAAATCTAAAAAAAGGCCAAATGCCAGTTGGGGGCAAGATATATAATACATCTGCTAAAGAACATGTGTCAAAATCTAAAAGATTCCTCTGCCTCTGCAATTGTTTAACTTTCGACTTTTTCAGCACCAGTAGTGAGTATCTTTTCTGTTTTTATCTTTCACCATCAAGTATCCACGTACATTTATCTTCTCTCTTCCTTTTTGAGAATGGATCACTTCCCAAATTTCCTCCATTTCAATGACTATTTAGTCTGAAATGAACGTTAATTGGATATTTAGTTAAATAGTTGTAATTAAGATATGCACATAACTACATATTTATTATATTGAATAGTTTAAGCCTCGATAGAAACTAGGAACCTATGCACGAATGTGCTCCCACACAAGATCAACGCGCATGGGAACAGCAAGTCGTGAAGGAAGATCGCAGAAGCATGAAATCGGAAGAACAGAAAGTTGTCACGATAGGCCCAAAGGCCTAGCTAGTGGCTAAGGTAACCTACATTGTCCCTTAGGGTCGCTGCATCCCATAACATAGGATGGGTAAACCTATATAACTAAACTTTATGTCCCATATGATACTATGCCCTACCAGGAGTGGGCAGACAGACACTAGCAGACAGACTCTGGCAGACAGACACTGGCAGACAGGCGCAGACACTGACTTTATATGAAATGTTACTGAAATCGTGTATCGGAACCAGCGCTATGTATTACATACATAGCGCTTATGTATTATAATGTATGCATTGCATAATATACAGACAGCGCCTGTAGATCAACAAAATTATTACATCGACAGCGAAGACTGTGACTGTTATGATTATGTCTGTCGTGATTTTGGCTGTCGGGATTATGGCCGTCGGGATTATGGCTGTCAGGATTATGGCTGTCAGGATTATGGCCGTCGGAATTTTGACCCAGACCCATCTATATTATCTATCCGTGCAACAAAGAAAAGTTTAGCTCCTGATGATCCTTTCAAGAGAAACGCGTTGAGCAAACTAAAAATCTGTTTTTAAGTTTGACTGTTATCACCATTCCACGAACGAAATTGTGCTCTATGACGCGACTTACGACGGGCGACGCACAAGGAGCAACTTATAAATTTATTTTTATGTCTGACTAGCTTAAACATTCTAATAACAAATCCGTTCTCTCTGCGTGACTTACGATGGGAAACGCACACGTTTTAATATAGGACACGTAGTTTTGGCTCTTAATATTAAATTTACTAACTGTACAATAGTACTTTTCGCTGTCTGATACAATCCCCTAAATATTTTAAACAAGATGCCTACCCAGGGTTTATACTGATTTTCGGTGTACGTACATATATATACAGTATATGCTGCTCTTTAAATTTGGTTTACGAGAATCTGCGCAGTTTCTATCGCCATTGAAATAAGCATTTGGACAGACCGTAACGATGGACAGCCTATTTGTATCACAGATTCACTGGCCAAATCGAAGGCTGATGCCTATAGCTATTTTACTAGTGTAGTCCTCCGTCGAATATGACGCCAGAGTGCTCATTGTACATGTCTGTGATAATGAATTTCTCTCATACTCTGCTCGTAGCATGGGCATGAATACCAAGCTTTAAATTGACCAGTAGCTATCATCACTTACCAGGGTCCCAGCCGTATATGCACTAAAAACTTTAAAAGGTTAAAATAACTATTTTTGCGACTTACATATATCGAATATTTTGATTTTGACAGTAAGGCAATCCTGGGATAAAAATTCTTTAAAGAGTGACAGAAAATGTACAGAAAAATGAAAGTATAAAACACGTTGGTCTTTGCGTTCGTATGATTGTACAACTGGTCTGGTAAGGTGAAATGATAAGCTTTCATCTTTTGGCAGTTCTGGAGAGACGGTGGATCTGCTTTGGTGCATGAGAAAGAAGTGACCACAGCCGCAATTAAATCTTTTTGATAGTGGAAATTGAAGATCGAGTTGGTTGGTGTGCTGACTGTGGTCTCTAGGGCCAAAGTCTAACCACGGGTATGAATAAATTATATTAATTCAGATAGAAGGTAGTAGATGGACCAACAGGCTCATATGCCCCGAGAGCCGCCGGGACTTACGCTCCGGCTCTCTATGAGCTATTGCCATTATGTCAGTAGCCTATCATTTAGATGACTAAGGAAGAATAATGATAGCTATCAATGCAACGTATTTTTGGCGTCAGCTTAACTGGTCTTTATGGATAAAAACTTACAAACGTTGTGAAGTTTGTGTGGTGAACGGATTAACGTGATACTACTGTAATTTCATAAGTGCTCTATTAGTTTCCAAAATCAACTTAACAATTCAATTTTCAAGAAAGTATTTAACTTTGTTAATTAACTATTTACGGCTTTAGGTTTTTGTGCCAAGTACTAAATTTGTCCTCATTTTCCAGAGATCGGGAGAGTTAATGCTTCCATACGTCGTCTTTGGCCTTCTTTTGACTGTCGCCATTGCTGCATATTTTTTACTACACATCATTGACCGAATCACCATCAACGCTTTAGCACCATTGAAGATATTTGTGATCGTTGCTCCTCTGTTTTGGCTGGTTCTCACAGTCATCACTCTCATCTTTGTCTTTGGGATCATGGACGACTTTGTGAGTGCCATTGCTGTGGAGAGTCCAATTAGTTAGTGCGGAAACGCATACTTCGGAAAAGCATTGAATTATTCACTGATTCTCGGGCACGGCCAGAACAGCACGGAAATCTGTATGAAACCTCATAGCTGCACCCAGTTTTTTTTAGTATTGGTGTCAGCGGATTCCTTTCTTCACTTGACATGTGCGTGGATCCAATGTTGAAAAAGGTTACCGGTGGCAGTAATTAACGATTTTTAGTTTTTGGTTGTTTTGAATATATTAAAATTCGTTGATTCGTCTTGATTATCGACAAGCGTCGCCTATCTAATACTAGGAATTACCGTCGTGTGTATATATATATATATATTTATACTAGTGGACCCGTGCGTGGAAAAATTCACGCAACAATTGATAAATGAATTTTCTTAATATAGGCCGGTGTGGAATCTTCTCATTTTTGACTTGCTTCTTCATCATCATCACAAGAAATTTGAGATTAGATTTCTTCTTTGAATGTACTTTCCTTACTAAAATACATGTAGAGGAAAACGCTACGACGGCCAGCTCAAATTAGCGTAAGAGATACGTGCTTTCTACTGAGCAGCACACTTCAATTCGTCTTCAGCACACTGCTTCCCTCTCTTACATAACATGAAAAAAAAAGAAAACTTCATTAGTAAGCGCTGAAACATCACTGAATTTCATTTCCGCTGCGCATCTAGAATACACAGTGAAATAGCTTCAACATAACAAAATTTTTTTCGCGCCCAAGAAGTTGGAATGAATAATTACTACGTCTACTGTACCGGAAAAATTGGTTTCTCTACGCTTCGCTGATTTGCTACAAAATATGTACTTCGTAAACCAAAAGAAAATATAATTTCGATGTAGAGTAAAGTACCGTAATGAATATCAGGCTCCATGGGAACGGTAAGAGACGCTGGAAGAGCAAGAACTGCATTCATTGTTACTAACGATTACCAATATTCTTTGCCAACAGTTGAAGTTGCTTCTAACGAATAGACTGGTCTGTATCCAAGATACTCGAAGGTGGCATATAGCTCGGACTCGGAGAAATCTTGTTCCGTTGAATGAAAAATCCAAAATGGAGAAAACCATTTGCTGCCAAGAAATCATCGTGGTTTTTACGCCCGTGCTGACCGTTGAAGAATATCTTACCATTTGCCTCGATAATTATGCAATCAAATTAAGACGATCAGTGTAAACTAAAGGCGGCTGAAGTTTGGATGGAGAAGACCTCAGCTAGGTAGACCACCCACGACTGCCAGAAGCACGCGGGGCTAAGTGTGACCAGCCTCCTCAAAAGCAGCAATGACCAACATAAGCACCACTCCAGCCACATCACGATGGAAGAGATTGTTTAGAGAAGCTGTATGCATCTGCATCGAGTGGACTTCAAATTTTTCAAAGAAAGACCGGAATCAGATATCCTATCCTGTTCGAGTGTCATCATCAGCAACCTTTACTATTTTCTACCCATCAGTTTCCTATGATATTTGGCAGAATAAGCACAGTCTTTTAGCCGGGACTTCCAGAGCTAGTTTTTGCCTATCTATTCCGTTAAGAGCGTGACACCGAACATAAAAAATATATATATATATATATATATGTAGATGACGATTATAGAAGCAGTTGATGAAATTTTGGTACCCACGACGCGCGTTTCGCTGTTCTCCAGCTCATCAGGTGGGAGGATCAAAGTTGGTCATCTACATTTTGCCATTTCAAGAAAATAATATTTTAGAAGCCATGGCAAGTTAATTGAATATATGCAGCAGGCGGCGGAAAACTGCAAATGTTTTATACGGATGCTGCATCTTCAAGAGCTTTTTACCATCACCAGTGGCAGAGGCCTACCAACGCATCAAGTTAACTTTCATCCATTGTTTGGTGTGTTTTCGCCAATTGTGGGATTTGTATTTACTACGAAGATTGCCATGCTGATGTGCCGGCCTTTTAACTTCGACAGTGTGAGAACTGTCGCTCTCGGCGGTACTGCGTGTCTGCAACGTGCAGTAATTGGAGTCAACGCAGCGGGCTTTAGTTGAAGATTGACGAAACATTTGCTTGTTTGGAAATTTCATTTATACTTGTGGAACAGCCGGTATCATAGTTACACCTTCCTATGATAACCTCTGTAAATTTCGCAAGATTTTAAGAACTAAATTTACCAACTTTGATCCTCCCACCTGATGAGCTGGAGAACAGCGAAACGCGCGTCGTGGGTACCA
>LQNS02278144.1:986330-1014362 GCA_001587735.2 Parhyale hawaiensis
TTCGACGGTATATAAGGAAGAATATGCATAGCCTTTCCTTTTAATAAGTAAGTTTATATCCTTCCTGTGATCAGTAGTTCATTGAATGTGCACCCCATAACCCTCTAACTTTATTACATGAATAATATAAAAAGAACGCATGAAAGAGTGAGACAGTCAATAGAAAGAATTAAGCAAGTTCCCTTTTTGGTTAAGTAATAGTTTATGTTTACGGTCAGCCGGACGCTAGGAGATGCAGAGATACAGCGCTTCTGCTGTCAATCTTCGAATAAAATCAATATTTTATTCATAACGTCTTAGCTTTTAGCGTTTCCTAGAAAAAATGCTTCAGAGATCGATGTTTCCGACCTTCAATTCACTCCTCTCACCCGAAGATTGTTCCAGCGCCTCAGATTGCTCCTGTTTGCCTTAGAAGTGAACAATAGCGAACAAGGTTTTCCCTCGTCCGCCTGCCGTCGCTCAGCTTCTCGTCGCGTCGCTTCTCTTCGCTTCAATGAAACAAGGATGTGAAATCACCGGCCTTCACGCCTTCTCTTCCTCCAAGTTTTCCACCGTCTCAGATTGCCCCTAAAACGAACAGAAGCGAACAAAAGTGAACAGACGTGAACGAAAGCGAACAGAGACTTTCGCGTCGCTCCACTTCCGGTCGCTCCGCCTCTCTTCACGTCGCACCTCTTCGCTTCGAGGACACGAAAATTTTCTACAAATTTCGGCCTTCACTTCGCTCCAACCTCACCATCTTCTTGTCTCACCCGAAGCCATTCCACAGCTTCTCAGATCACTCCCATTCGCTTTAGAAGCGAACAAAAGCTTTCGCGTAGTTCCGCATTTTGTCGCTTCACCTTCATCGCTTCGAAGAATCAAAACTTTTTAATTTTCGGTCTTTGTTCCTCACGCCCCCGACGTCACAGAGTTGGGTCAGGCTTGAACTCTGCTTACTTCTTCCTCTTCGTCGCTTCGCCTTCGCTTCTGTTCTGCCCCAGACCATGACACCTCGCTTCTTGACTTCTCTACGCTTCGCTTCGCTACAATTCGCTTCGTTCTTCTTCCTTCTGGTATTTTCTCTAGGAGTAAGCTTGATCCGTGACCACGGCTCTAGCTCCAGCGGCACAGACCGCGGGCAGGTCGGGTCCTGGGTCCCCAGACAACCGACCCATACATTTGTTTGGCTCCTTGGAGGTTCCAAATCTCCCGTGTCCTGATCCGGGTTTTTCTGTAACATAATTTAAAGACAGTTGAATTTTCAGAGAAATCTTACACCATGTCAGATTCCTACCACCAATGCAAGAAAATTATGTGTCAGGCATATACCCTGGATGATCTCAGGTATGAACAGAATCCTAGGCGACCTCAAGCGGCGTACTGGCCCCTGCTCCCTGTGCCCCAAGTGACCGGGGAATTACAGGCAAAACAAGAGCTCCAAATCGCAACTCACCTCTGTACTACGTCTAGCCAAAACCATGGACAACGGTCCTACCATCCAGGAGAAGAGGTCATCGATCTATTCGAGACCACCTCTCTGGAAGACGAACTTACTTCGTTCATCCTTGAGGTAGCGAAGATTCGAAATTTCCGCTTACCTCGTCGCTCTACTTCGGAAGCCAACAGAAGCGGCCAGAAGCAGACGGAAGCGAGCAAACAGAACTTCAGAAGCAAAAAAAGCTTTTGCTTTGCTTCTCTTCGCTTCCCTCTCGACGCTTTTCCGCTCGTCGCTTTCCTCCCTCTCGCTTCGCGGAAGCGAAAAGTCGATGGCCCTACCTTCGCTCGCCTTGTCGAAGCATATTCGATTTTTCCCCCTTCGCTTCGAATCTCATGTCTTTGCCCTCTATTCGCCATGAGGAAGAGTTCCTGCTTTCGCCTCGCTCCCTCACCCAGAGCTCTCCCACTGCGCCTTCGATGCTGGTAAGCCGAGCCTCTTCGCTTCACCCCTTTGGCGGGAGCAGCAAACCGAAACAACCGAGGGCGACCATGAGAAGCGAAAGTCAAACCTCCCTTCGCTTCTCTTTCGCCTTCCCAACGTCATAGACGCTGGCTACCTTAAGGGTGCCCGCAGACCAAAATGACTTTGAGCGAGAGAGCAAGCAAGACTGAATGACGTGAGGCGAGAACTACCCCACACCAGTAGATCGCTCCAGTATGGCAGTTCGCACCTGACTGCCGTTGAGTGTGGAGTTACTTGACCGGCGGTGCAAACATGAGCTCAGTAAATAGACTTGTATTGTTAGAAAACACTGCTTTTAGATGGAGTATGCTGAAAAGCTCCAACTGGCAAGTGTAGGTTCATCCAATAAATGAGGAAAGAGGTACCTTCGGTGAATACCATCACATTATATCCCAATTCAGAGGCGAGTGTCCATGCCGGAGGCAGCAAGGCACGCACCTCTCGCGTCAACGTCAGCTTACACACTGACCGAGTCCGACCAACGTGTCTGAGTGACCTTGGCCGAGGCAACTCGCTTCAGAGAAAGCTCATGGAACACCGCTTCTCGCTTCTGACTATCTTCCGTCTTTCAGTCGCTCTCTCTCGCTCTTTGCCGTTGTGTGTACTCCCGCGCTGATCTATGTTAATGAATTCAGTCTTTCTTGCTCTCTCGCTTAAAGTTTTTTGGTGTGCGGGTACCGTAACTCTATTCTCGCTTCACCCCGATCCGTCTGGCCTTCCCAGACAGCTACTGCTACACTTAGCATGCGACACATGATGCTAAACCCTTCGCTCATCACAACCTATAGTATCCCCTCATTGAGATTGGGACCTGGCTTCCGAGGCTGGGACCTCTTGCTCTCCCAATACCATAGCGTCATAGATACTGGGTGGGGGGGGGGGGCTACAGGACCTGCTTCCCCTTTCCCGACTGGGCTCAGCCTACTCCTGAGGTTCTACTGCAAGCAGCATCTTCCATGTCCTCGACCCTAGAAACCCGGGCTGTGGGCAAGCAGGGACTCATGTCCTCAGATTACCCACCTACCATAGCTTTAGTTTACGGAGAAGTTCTCAAGTTCACTTGTCTTGAACCCTTAGCACATAACCAATTTCTGGTATCGGAAGTACATTAGGTGCTGCATTACCATGGCAGAATGATGCATAAACCTTGTTTACCCATATCTGCAAGATACATGGTCCCCTGTCAGAAAGAAATCTCAGACGGCCTTCAAGAACTCCAACCCATTGTACTCCCCACTCCAGTAGCCGCCGCAGTGAGTAGCGTCCGGCTCACAGTGGACTCCGATTTGGAACTAGCCCTATACTGCGACGGGCCATCGCTAAACGCGGTATCATCACTTGGGAGGGAGCTAATCTACTCCTCTTAACCAATCCTCTGAAAGCAGAGCTCCTGCCTCTGCTACCGCTGCTACTGCCACAAATTACACCAGGCCACTCGGTTTCGGTAGACCCAACTCGTCCTCCTACGACATCGAAGAAATGAAGGGCCCACCCAAAGCAGGTCCCTGTTCCATCTGAGGATTTCTCGGTACAAACCCTGACTATCCAGTACCTATCAGAGGAATTTCCCCGCGGAGCCGAGATGATGTTCCGTCCTTCTCTTGAGAAACTCAAAACCAAGCGCTCTTCCGCTCCTTCGGACCGCAAACGGGCACATCCATCAGTTCTTTAGTCTGTTTCGAGACTTTTCTAACCCAGACATAGAGAGCGATGCGGTTACCCCAGACATATCCGTGTGCTAATTCCCCGCACGGGGAAGGTTTCGCTCTCTTTAGGCAGACAACCTACCTAATTCCCCCATGGAGACCCTGGACGTCGACCACTAGCAGTCGGCCCCTCGATGCAATGCCACCTCGCGCCGCTCATCCAGGTATTTATGATTCAATACCCATTACCAGCGAGACCACGACCCACAGTCGTCTCACGCTGACCTGAGAGATCATAACGGAGATAATCACTTCTTTTTTCGTCATCGGCGTACGAATAGCTAGCTCCCTTCGTATGACACTCGTGTTTCTCCCTCAGAGAACGTATCCGCCGATCATCAACCACGCTCACGGCGTTCCCTGGACATCAACTTACCTGTGCCGAGCTACGCGGAGCTTCCCACAGGCATTGCTCTCTACGAACTCCGAAGACTGTCCTCGGCAGCATCGTGAAGGGTGTTGGCGCCTCAAGTTCCTTTACTTGAATGCTCGAAGACCCGCCCACTCTTCTCAGGGTACCGGGCTTCATGACGATGTTGGCGGTATGAATGCCGTCAACATTATCGACCTTTTGAATTTCGATATATCATCCCCTTCAATCTTCTGATGATTGCTTTCATTAGGGACATCCCAGCGTCCGCTAACGAGTCCCTATCTGAGAGCCCAGGGCATAACATGCATTAGACCACCATTGGGTTCAAAGCCCTGCACAACAAAGTAACTGCCGAGGAATTGGGAGCAGCCGCTTCCACTCCGCTACCAAACTACAGCTCAGCAGAACGCCCCCTGTAAGAGGTCCTCTTTTACATCTTGGGTGCCGTTGGCCTTTCCTTCTGGCACCACGTGCTCTGAACCATGTCGATTCGACCTCCTGAGGCGGTACCCTCGAGCCTACCTCACTTCTTTAAAACCAGCAAACCCCTTCCTCTACGAGTGATTAAAGGCCCTAACAGGAGGCCACACTCTCGACAACCCTTGCAGAGGCCTTCCCAGAAGCAACAACGCGCTCCTCTTCACGAAAGACAGGTCTGCCAGTAGCCACTCCTGTCACGGAGCGGTACCACCAGATTCCCGACATCCCCAGCGCAAGGCCCCGCAAACAACGGACGCCCTTGCAGCAAACGAGACCTTTCACCGCCCACCAAGATAGTTGCTCCGAAGGCTCAACTTCCGAGCACCCAACCAAAGCGATAAAGGAGCTTTCGGGCCCCGCTCACCTTCATAAGAAGGGGCTTTATTGGACCTAGATATCCTCGCCTCCGGCCTCCTCACTAGCAGGAATATATCCTCTAGCTGGCTTCTTCTAACGGTTCCTTGGCTTTTTAACGATCACGGGGCTCTAGCCTCGTTATTATTCTAGTACCTTAACTAATGCTGTACTTCGCCGTCCAACGGTTCCACGTCTCCACTCAGGCGGTCTTGGCCTCAGTATTTCATCCCTACCGCATGAATGACTTCTATAATTATTTTACGGGACGCAGACTCCCACTTAGCAAAGCTAGAACTCGAAATTGGCCGTTCCTTTACCCAAGAGCCTTGTCTTCTTTGGACTCTACTTTTCAGGCTCGATTTAGGTCGTAACCTAATTACAAAGTCCTTCGCTACCCGATCACCCTACTTTTCCAAAAGGGCACAATCCCCCTGCCCTGTCTGGGCCGCTTCAACGGCCGATTGGGGCATTCTCCGCCACCACAGTAAGACTACGGAGGCTCGGCCCCCTTATAAAGGGATGAAAACCACAACACTGTCGGACACTAATTTACTCAGACTTCAGTGAACTCAACCGGAAAGATCGCAAAGGCACTACTCTTCCTAAGCTACAGGAACTCACTCTACTTCCTCATGATTATCGCTCCACCTGCTACCCCTGTTTATTACCTCTACTACTACCTCTACTACTCGATCGGCCCCGGCCAGGGACGAATTAGCCTTAATTCTCCTTCACCCAAGTCAGGCGGTTTTGCCGTGGACTCCCGAAACCGCTGTCAAGCAGGCGGGATCCCTCCACTACGCTCTCGCTTCGGCCTCACTGCAGGAGGACATCCACTCGTCTTTGTTGAAAGGGTAAAGGCATACCGAAACAGCCAATTTTTTGAGAAAAAGATTTCCACGTGCTATTTCCCTTCACATAACGGCCCAGAGACATGACAAGTTCGTTACATTCAACTCGACCAGTTTCTCTTTTTCTCTCACCTCTTAAACTACATATACGCCATCAACAACCTGCCCGGCAAATCCCGTGATTTCTACGGGAATTCTTCCCTTTACCCGATCCGCAGGCAAAGGGGGATCCCAATTATTGAGTCCCACATTCCCACTCTGCTAAACACCAAAGCAGATCGCCTGGGCCATGCTGCAATATCTATCTAGCGGCAATACACCGGAACAGTAAGCCTTTTCTACCTCTCCCTCATCCGGACCCGATGGTCGTGGGTTATTACACCCTTGATCGGGTCGGGAGCCCTGGCCCCTGAGTTCTCCTTCTACCGAAGAGGCTCCTCCCTCGGTAAATACCAAGCTTTAGTCTTACAGAAGACCTAAGGTGGGTCTCGTATGAAGTCTCGTATCCCTCCTCAATCTGATAAAGTTTTCAGATTCTCGCACGATGCTGCAGGTCGCATTTCTAGCCACTGAGCCCATGCTCTTATGGTCAACCTCGCCCTCGAGAGAGCAATTCCTCCACCACCCACCTAAGATTCCCAAAGAGGCATCGACCGGGGCCCGAAACCCTTAACATCAACTTTCGCCCCACAAAATTGTCTTGCTCGCTCCCGCCTCCATCAACTGAGCAAGCGTTTTGGAAACTATCACCCAGAGAGAAGCCTTGGCGACAGACGACAAGCTCGCCCTCCCTCCGCTCAGGTTCCTGTCCTAACCGCGCAACCCAGCGCCCCCGAACATCTTTTTCCCGGCGCTGGGTAGCAGGCACTTCCGGCCGGTAGTAACCTGCCAGGACCACCAACAATTACTCAACTATCTCCCCAGTTCCGGGTAATGCCTCGCAGCTCCTTCCCCCAGCTTGCCAAGCCATTACCCCGGGGACCCTATTCTTACCCGTCAGTCACGACATCCGAGGATATGGCCGCTCTGTTGCACACTCGAGACTGTGGAGCCACCAAGATGGTTGGCGTCACCTGATGCCTTCTTTCTCTGTTGCAGAAACAGGCAGGCATTAGTATCTACCTTGTTTTGTTCTCTCAGGCAAGTCTATGTTATATACACCCTTAGAACTTCTTATCCCAGTTTTTGGGATGTTTCCGTTTCGGAATTTCTTTGACCTTTCTTTCACTTCCCAATTGACTGCTCCTTCCTCCCATACTCTACCTCGGACGGAGGCAGGGTCTGAAATCGCGAATGCTACGCGCAGGCTAACACGATTTTGAAGTGACATGAAGGTAAAGTAACTCCAACAGACGTAGGAAGTAGCAATATTTTTTCTTTATGGAATGATACATTGTGTTAGCCGAGGACCTCCTCCTCCCGCACACGCAGTCAAATCTTCTTCCGTCATCACTCCTACCCGTACGATCTGAGGAACTTCGGCTCCAGGCGCTCCAGGGATGGAGGCAGAGTGATGACGTCACAGAAGCGAAAGGCGAGAAGAAATGAACGTACGGGAACATAAGAGAATATTGCGAGCGAAGCACACTGGGTGCTCACATCCAATTTCTTTTTCTACTCTCTGCCTGAAATGGAACAAAGGAATGTTAATTAGTTCATGAAAAATCGAAGATAGAGGCTATCCGCAGGCCAATACAATTTTTCATTCCACAAAGAAAAAATATTACTACTTCTTACGTCAGTACGAGTTATTTGCTCCGTAAACTGTCTCCGAACCCTATTACGGTTGAATTTCCCTCCACAGGGACTTAAAAAATTTTGCTATTCATATGCAATTTTTTCGTGATATTTAGGACGGATATACTTTGAATCATTATATCAAGTCGTATAAGTTCCTTGACACTTTCCGTGGCAAGAAACATAGAAAAAGAGGTGTGAAACTTTTTCGACGGGTTTATTTCCCCGGTACTACATGCAATAATTTGCATCGTCGCTCTCTCGCACAAGCACTCACACGCACAGAGGTGAATGAATACAATTAATCTTGAATTATTTGGAACTAGTTAGTAAGAATCTCAAAAGTTTGTGAGACATATAAAGGGCAAGCCACAAGTAAGGTACCTTTTTAAAATAAATTCTAACATTAAAACTAAAAGTGGCAAAGCGATTTTTTTTCAAATGAAAGAGGAGATTATAAAGTTTTCTTTATCAATTCGTCTACTCTATCGACAGTGCAACATATTGTTGTCAAATTCCACAAAATATCCCTCTCTCAAAATGAACGAGCAAGAATCGTGGAACTTTACTTCCAAAGTAATATTCGGAAAAACGTCGATTAGGATACGTTCAACTCAACTGGGAATATCATGTACTTCACTGCGACCGATTTTGGCAAAAGATCTAAAGTATCATCCATGAAAAATTCAAATAACACAGAAAATCTAAACTATGGACTACCAAAAGCGATTAGATTTTGCCAATAGGTTTTTGCTGCTGGCAGAAAATGAAGTTTGAGAAAAATTTTAGCATGACCCATTAATCAACTTTTCACCTCGATGGTTTTGTTAATCAACAAAGTTATAGAATTTGGGCGACTGAAAATCCAAACCTAATTTATGAACGTCCACTTCACTCTGCTAACTAACTGTATGGTTTGGCATCACGTCTTCGAGGATTATTGGACTATATATATTTTTAAATGCTAACGGTGTTGCAATTTGTGTTAATGGAGACCGCTATAGACAGATGATTGAAGAATAATCATTACCTGAATTTGAAGACAGCAACACAGAAAATACGTTTTTCCAACAAGATGGAGCCACAGCGCATACAGCTGGAGCAACAATTCAGATGTTGAAGACAATTTTCCCAAACACATTGATTTCTCGTTTTGGTGACATATTGTGGCCTCCCCGATCTACAGGTTTCAGCGCTCCTGATTTCTTTCTCTGGGAATACTTGAAGCAAGAGTCTACATTGATATGCCTGAGACCTTGCAGCAGCTGAAAAGAAACATCAGCCAGGAGATCAACAACATTTCAACAGCGACGTTAGTGAAAGTAATGAACAGCACCGTTGCAAGCGCTCGCGATTGCTTGGCCAATTATGAAGGTTATTTAAATTATATTGTTTTCCATACTTAAGTGTGTTGCATTATTCTAATATAAAATTTTGAAATCTCCGTTTTTATTTGCAGAAAACCAAATCGCTTTATCATTTTTAGTTTTAATTTTGATTTTGCTGCTGCGAGGTACTTTTCTTATGGCGGACCCTTTACACGTCGAGATTACGCAAAAATCATATTTTTTACGTTTGTGCAGGATGAAGAGAAACGTACTCGTCGTGCTAGAATGATTTCTCCGCACCGGCACCTCCAGCATCGCAAGCACGGGCGAACTCCAGCGAGGTGCCCCCCGCAGCTGTTCATCCTGTACGGCAAGCAGACACCGGACGTGTTCTATGGGTATCCCTTCAGACCTGGATACCCGCATAGGTTTTCAACTCATGGAGAACTAAGCACCGCAGCACCTATGTGTCTGTCCCCAGTACACGCCATTTACGCCCCCACTGCCCCAGATCTTGACCATCCAGTCATGGGCCACTACACGAACTCATACTTTGGCGGCGGGATGGGAGGAGGCGCAGAGTCTGTTGGTGGAGGTGGTGGTGTCGCACGCTTCCAACTGTTCACCGCAATACAATGAATTCCTTTGCCTTGATTAAAGCTTACTGCAGGCCAGCGATGTTGTGGATGTATATTTGTATAGTTTGCACTAGCTGTGGTTCTCTACCTGAGTGCCCTGTGTGCCAGTCTTTTCGAAGCTTCGTGACTGTTGTCGAGCGAGGTTGCACTAAGTGCAGGTGGATCGGGTGCCTGGCCTTTGCTGTCAGGGGTTACGGATTTGTACTTCACTATCCGTGGAGTCAAGTCGCTGATAGTTAGACTGATTTATAAGGTGAAATAAATCATATGAGATGTGAAGAGATGCCGCCACGGATGATCAGGTTACATAGCTTTGCATGCATGAAAGGAACTATAGTATTTAATATCTTGGTTGTCGAGGTAAATGTACGCAAATTGAATTATTTTGGCCACAATAGAAGAGAATACAACAAAGACGAATAGATAATTTAATCGAATCGCGGAGATGATGATGCTACGTGTGTTCCTATAGGCATATTTCTAAAAAAACATATATTGCTCCATAAACAGCGAACTGTGCGTTACTGTGCTGAAGAGGTAGATTCAGAGTTATATTAGTCAAAAGGCGGTTGAAAATGCGCAAACAACTTTCAGAAGAGAATCTAGGTGAGTACATTGCCTTTCTTTTATATAATGAAAATGAAGATATTAAGCAATTAGATGTAATATGAAAAAATAGGGTCCTTGCACATGTGATGATATTTTTTATTAGGGAACAATTTCATGAAATCAGCCGTCGAAAATCGCTAAAAGGAGTGTTTCCCTAATTATAGTTGAGTGATAAGCAGAGTTTCTTTTTAAATAAAAAAAGTGTTATATATTACATAAAAAGCAGGTAATTCCTACTCTTAACACGTTCATCTCTATCGATTTTAATAACAAAAAGTCTTCAAAAAAATATGAGATCCAACCCTATCCTGAGAACCAATACAAGACTACAAGATAGGGTGCTGAAGGTTCGCGCGCGACATGTCTAAGCACCAACGACGTTGTGCCCCTTTGACGGATGAGAAGTGTCATGCTAGACTCAAACGTCAACAACATGTGTGCGCTTACAAAATGAGGTAATTCAAAACTATAAGGCTTATGTCAGTGAAGGCAAAACCAGTTAATCATAACTAATGTGATGACGAGTGAATGATTCAGTCAAATTAATGATTACCTATGCTGTAGAACTGGCCCTAAAAACGACACTGCTAATAGATGAAATGAATAATTTATGAAGAAACTGTAGTCAATAAAAAAAACGGCCTAAATTATCAGCTCAAGAATTTCCAAAAGGAAATTTTACAAACCAGCGATAAAAGTACAGTTTTTACAATTTGATTTCTTTCATTACGTTCGTACTACAGTTCACGATATCTATAGAAATTTCATGAAAAGTAGTTATTTTAGATCAAATGTTTTTGAAGAAACTATCTAAATTTATATACTAAACGTCATTGTCGCGTATTTTTTAATGATTGATGCTGCTACAACCGTTCTATGTGCGTCCTCTAATTTGCCAGGTCCCTTACATTTTTTGATACACCGAAATTAGTGTTAATCAATTCGCCTTGTTTCACGATGAAATCGTTTTACTTAAAAAATTACACTACACAGTAAACTTTTGAAAACAAGTTAGATTCGTACTTAATCCTGGGGGTTCATTTTAAACATTGTTGCCAGTATAAGCTAGAACGCCTCGCGGCGTAAGACCATCACCCGCGGTAGGAGGCAAATTCAACGCAGTCATTTTAATGAACAAGTTTGGGGTAGCCCAGAGACTAGCTCATTAATAATATCATAGGAAAAACTGGAACGTCTCGCGGCGTAAGACGATCTGTATACTTAAATCTTGAACGAAAACATTATCACCTCTCCCACTTCATCCGCAGGTGATAGTCATAGCATTGATGTATTGTTCTGCTTATTGGGAGAGGAGAGTATGTAGCAGTTGGTTCACTATAAACCGTGAAAGAGTGTGTTCAGAGCAGATAAAAATTAATACTCAACAAGCTTGATTTCCCAAATTAGCTAAGTTTGCAAACTGGGACAACTTATTTTTCAAGTTAGTTCTGAAACCATGATTTTCTTTGTAGCAGCACCAAAATCCAATCATTTATCCCTTTTGGCAGTAATAAGAGCTTCTGCAATTTTCTTGAAGATCCGTGCATAACTTTTCGAGTTAAGCTACTAACAATCGTTTCACAAATATTAGCAGAAAACACAAACGGTCCAACCGGACATCACCAAAATTTGATCATTTATGTGCGATAACATTTCTAACAATTCCTGTACATTTCATACTGATTCGTTCCTATGTTATTGAGCTATTTGCTAACAACTATACAATAAATCACAGAAACAAATAAACGAACTAAAACGTCAATACAAAAATTTGGTCATTTACTTTTTGTGATATTCCTAACAACTCATACGAATTTCATACGAATCTATTCAGTACTTTTTGAGTTATGGTACTCTGAAAAGAGAGGCAGAGAAACAAACAATGGTTTAACGGATCATTACCAAAAGTTAATCATCGGTTACTCTTAACATGTTTAGCAATCCCTGTATATTTCCTAAAGATCCATCCCTAACCTTTTGAGTTATCATGGTGACAGACAAACAATAAATAAATAGATAAAAAGAGGCAGACAGACAAAGTCTATGAAAGCATTATCTCCTTGTACTAAGTGAATATTAGTGGATATCTGTTCTAAACTTTCCTTAGTAACGCATTTTAAAACTGATACGGCGATACAGATATCCGAACAGCCTCTAAAGTGCAGTACTGCGAGTTGTGGCTGTTCTCATTTTTCGAAACACAATGCGCTGATACTTTGTTTTTGAATTGTAGAATGGGACACGGAGATTATGTGTGTTAGCGTTCAGTTATCTCACAGTCTCACACACACGGACACACCTACACACACACACACACCTACACACACACACACACACACACACACACACACACACCTATACGCGCATGCGGCACATTACTGGTACTGAACTTTTTTCCTTCGTCTCTGGTACCCCCACAGCACATCCCTCATTACTGGCACCTTCNTACAAAATGAGGTAATTCAAAACTATAAGGCTTATGTCAGTGAAGGCAAAACCAGTTAATCATAACTAATGTGATGACGAGTGAATGATTCAGTCAAATTAATGATTACCTATGCTGTAGAACTGGCCCTAAAAACGACACTGCTAACAGATGAAATGAATAATTTATAAAGAAATCGTACTCAATAAAAAAAAAACGGCCTAAATTATCAGCTCAAGAATTTCCTAAAGGAAATTTTACAAAACAGCGATAAAAGTACAGTTTTTACGATTTGATTTCTTTCATTACGTTCGTACTTATAGTTCACGATATCTATAGATATTTCATGAAAAGTAGTTATATTTTAGATCAAATCTTCTATTTATTAATAATTTCCAGCGCGAAGAAATGTTTTCGAAGAAACTATTTAAATTTATATACTAAACGTCATTGTCGCGTATTTTTTAATGATTGAGGCTGCTACAACCGTTCTATGTGTGTCCTTATATTTGCCAGGTTCCTTATATTTTTTGATACACCGAAATTAGAGTGTTATTCAATTCGCCTTGTTTCACGATGAAATCATTTTACTTAAAAAATTACACAGTAGGTTCACTATAAACCGTAAAAGATTGTGTTCAGAGCAGATAAAAATTGGTACTCAACAAGGTTGATTTCCCAAATTAGCTAAGTTTGCAAACTGGGACAACTTATTTTTCAAGTTGGTTCTGAAACCATGATTTTCTTTGTAGCAGCACTAAAATCCAATCAATTATCCCTTTTCATAGTAATAAGAGCTTCTGCAATTGTCTTGACGATCCGTGCACAACTTTTCGAGTTAAGCTGCTAACAATCATTTCACAAACATTAGTAGAAAACACAAACGGTCCAATCGGACATCACCAAAATTTGATCATTTATGTGCGATGACATTTCTAACAATTCCTGTACATTTCATACTGATTCGTTCCTATGTTTTTGAGTTATTTGCTAACAACTATACAATAAATCACAGACACAAATAAACGAACAAACAGATCAATACAAAAATTTGGTCATTTACTTTTTGTGATATTCCTAACAACTCATACGAATTTATTCAGAACTTTTTGAGTTATGGTACTCTGAAAAGAGAGGCAGAGAAACAAACAAATGGTTAAACGGATCGTTACCAAAAGTTAATCATCAGTTACTCTTAACATGTCTAGCAATCCATGTATATTTCCTAAAGATCCATCCATAACCTTTTGAGTTATCTTGGTGACAGACAAACAAACAATAAATAGATAAAAAGAGGCATACAGACAAAGTCTACAACAGCATCACCTCCTTTTAGTAAGTGAATATTAGTGGATATCTGTTTTAAACTTTCCTTAGTAACGCATTTTAAAACTGATACGGCGATACAGATATCCGAAGTCTCTAAAGTGCCGTACCGCGAGTTGTAGCTGTTCTCAATTTTCAAAACACAATGCGCTGATACTTTGTTTTTGAATTGTAGAATGGGACACGGAGATGATGTTTGTTAGTGTTCAGTCATCTGACAGTCTCACACACACATACACACGGACACACCTACACACACACACACACTGACACACGCACAAAAGAAATGCGACTTTAAAAAGCTAAAATAGTTCTAGCCTGAGACTGATATATTTTTGTCATCTTTAGATATATTAACTCACTCCTCGCAAAATTCGACAAGCAAAAACGTTTCTACCTGCTCTTCTTATAACGCCACTGCTGTTCGACTTATCCAATATTAGGCTACGTAAACACGTGTATCTAATAAAGCTTTTTATTTTTACAATGACAGACATACCTATTTTACAGCGGTGTGTATAAACATATTAGGCCGCTGTCACGGTCGCAGAAGCCTTGATTGCAAGAACATGAAACGTTCCCATTTGTCAATCTCGTGCGCAGCGGGTTTTAGGAGTAGGAAAGAAAAAATTCCGTGACAATTCAACGATTTAAGTAAAAAAATGGGGCACACAAACGCGAGTTCTTTATGGAACTCCTCAAAATGAGCCAAAGCCTAGATGATACTCGATCTTGCTACACGCTGCAGATGAGCACCGCCGTTCAACGCAAATCGCTTCGATGCACTGGCCTCAGGAAGCTAAGACCGTAACGGGAGGACTCACGAGAAATTATCTCCAAAAAGTGACGTCATCATCGACGAATCTATGGCTGAGCAGCCTAGGAGTATTTTAACGAATTTAACCAGAAAAATCGTCTTAAATTGCGATATTCACCTCTAGCGTACAAATAAATTAAGATAATATCTACTAATTTAGCAATTGTCTGTAGAAAATTGCAGTGCATGCTGGTGGAAACTTTCACAACACTAGCGCCGAATTTGTTCCCTTTTGGCGACCTGATTTAACTTGTTTTTCTTGATTGAAGCCTTATTTACACTTCATATTCAGTTCACAGTACTCTTCACAGAACATATTTATTCCTTACCAACAAATATAAAAAAATACCGATGCACCAATATAGCCAATTCTGTACGCGAGAGAAACCACAGGACCAGTTAGCCTATTGCTCGAACTTTCTGTACTTGGCGACAACATTTTACAGTATTTTGCAGCTCAAGTAGTTGGCCAGTCATGAGCGGATAATTGAATGCAATAAATCGAAAAAATACGGTGATAAGTTCAAGAAAATAACCTACGAAGGCCTGAGGTCCCACACTCAAATACTTCGACTCATCGATGTGATGTAAATTTGCTACGTGCGGCCAGGGCTTAGTTTTATTTTTAGTCCTATTGAGTCCTCCCGTTGGATTCTTTGCTTCCTGACTGGCCTTAAGCCGTGACTTCTCACGCACGTTGCATGCACAAGCATCCAAGGCAAGCCTTTTCATATTATAAGCGATGGTTTCTGAAAGTCTCTGATGAGACAGGCTTCGATAGAAGAAGAAAAAAACATATTTAAAGTCGCTGTGACGTCTTCAGTCGAGAGTGTTAGTGACATCCAGGCCTAACATGGAACATCGCGGTTATATTGTCTTCTTGGAAAATTTAGTGCCATCATTAGCGATATTAGAAATGCATGTTTTTTTTCAACATACCTGGTTTGATTTCTCTACGTGTGATACTAATAACAATAAAATTGGGGAAGGAACATGACTTGGTCAGACACCCACTCGCTACCGAAGCTCGGCTTATTTTATTACCTCCGCCAAGGAGGTAATGTTTTCGTCGGCTTTGTCTGTCTGTTATTCTGTCTGTCACCAAGATAGACGAATTTGGACGAAATTTACAGGGTTTGTTAGGTATGTTGAGAGGATCTGATGATTAACTTTTGGTGAAGATCCGTCCATCCGTTTGTTTGTTTGTCTGCCTCATTTTTCTCAACAGTATAACTCAAGAAGTTAAGAACGAATTTTTATGAAATTTTCATGAAGTGTTACGTATATCATGAAGCGTAAATGACCAAATTCTTCAAATGATCCGTTTGTCACTGTTTTTGATTTTATGCTTGCTAGCACAATAACTGAAAAAATAATGAACGGATTTTGATGAAATTTATAGTATTTGTTAGTAATGTTAAAAGACATAATGATTCAACTTTGGTGAAGGTCGGGTGCTTAGTTAGCATGTTTGACTCATGTTTGTCATAATGTTTGTAGTAGCATAACTCAATAAGTTATGAGCGGATCTCCTAAAAATACCGAATCTTTTAACCCTGTTGAAGGGCACAAATGGTTAGATTTTGATGCTAATACAAAGAAAATCATGGTCCCAGAACCAATTTATTTTTTCGTAACCGTTGCCTTGCTTGGCGGAGGTATGCGGTCTCAGAGTGCTCTAGTATCATATGGTGTGATGACTTCACTGTGCAGAGTCCCAATGCCGTGTGAGAAACCTAATCTAACTTATCCCTGCTTAGTTTTACCAAACCTTATGCAACCTCATCTAATCTACCGAGAAGCAGTACCTGTTTGTTATATGCGGACTAGTTGTAATAGAGAGCAATAGGTACCATAAGTCAAAGCTTTACTCTTTGGGGGGGGGGGGTTATCCTAGAGTTACATATCTTTCGGAACGACGTAGTTTCCCTCAGGTACTTGTTTACCGGGTTGAGTTTCTTGATACCAATGTAGCTAGGTAGATAATTTGAAATTTGTTACTCATACGTTATTTTGCATACATATGAACGTTTCATTGTAGTTTTTTCAGCAGCTCTTCTCTAAAAATAAAAATATCTGAACTTCAAGTTGGAACGACTGGATCTTGAGCAAATCCACAATTTCAAAAATAGATATAGGTACGATAATTTGAAGTATTGGTTTAAATTCTAAGATCCTGGTGAGTTTGTGAGCTAACTTTAGTGGTAACTAACCTTAGAAATTTCAACTAGATATAGGAAAGGTATATATCAACAACAATTAATATGACTATAAGAGTTTTTCAAATTCACATTTTCACATGACTAATCGTTCTAGACGTATGGTACCGGAGTGATTTGTATAATAAACCTTTTCTATCCTGTAAGTGCTATTAATCACATTCCTCTCGGTACAAACATGACAATAATGAACTACGACTAAGTTTATTTTACTTATTTTTTACATAACCAAACAGTCATAAATTATTTATGACATATTAGACTAGATAGCTGGCAGCAGACGGACCAACAGATCCATTCCCAGACAGCAGCCGTGACTCACGCTTTGGCCCTCTATGAGCCATTGGCATTATGCCAAAATCATTTAGACATCTGAGGGAAAAAAAAAGAATAAATTCAGCCNCTGGCAGCAGACGGACCAACAGATCCATTCCCAGACAGCAGCCGTGACTCACGCTTTGGCCCTCTATGAGCCATTGGCATTATGCCAAAATCATTTAGACATCTGAGGGAAAAAAAAAGAATAAATTCAGCCACGGAGTTCATGCTGTAAACGCGAATAATTTCAGCAGATCAGACCTCGGAACTCGAAAACGTTCAATTAATTTAGTTGGGGCATAAGAGATCATGATTGGGTTCGCCTCCGAAGACTTTTTCGTTAGGAGTTTTGACACTTGACGGAGAAGTTCTTAGCTTTGGTGGGTGTTGCTCCCAATGTTGGTCAAAACGATTTTTAAACACTTTGACTGTCTCTGCACCGACAACTTCTGTTGGGAGTCCATTCTAAGTGTGCACTATGAAGTGCAATAAAAAACCTGCTAGCTAGGAGTAGTTCTTTGATCTGAGTATCTGGCGGGTGTTCCGGAGGCCCTCATCATCGTCGCTGACAAGAAGTCCCATTGTAAGTGCGCCGCTGAAGCCATTCATTTTTCTATTGTTTGCTAATGGGAAGGTGACGATTGTCTTCATACTGCGACAACTTGCATGCATATCGCAAAACTGTAGACCAAGACGGTAGTAAGAGCCGCCTATGGAGAAATGAAAGTGAAAGTCGTGGTCTCTACCGGGTGTTCACAATTTCTGTTCTTGGCTCAGAGCCTGTCAGGCTATTGTCGCGTGAGGGTATGCTAGGTAGCGTGCTGTAGACTTACGAGAGGGAAACAGTATTAATTTTTATAAATCCATCTGGTGCTATATTTGTGAAATGTATATGTATTGGCAACCTGCATTTATTGTTTAACCTTTTCGAAACATTTACAGACATTATTCGGTTTTGTTCGGCTCTCGTTTTATTATCTCAAATCGCGGAGTCCCTCAACTTGCTAGACATGTAAGTTGAATGAGAATCAGTTCATTGCACCTACATGCTATAATCTTGTTCATGGTTATTGCAGTGCGTGCATCAGCAGGTAAATGTTGCAATTGTCACGAGGGAATGTACGTGAGTTCTTCTTCGTTCAATTTGAATACATTATCAAATGCGGGATTGAAACTGAAAACGTTAATCCTTACATGCAATCAGCCCAAGTGCATTTTGGCAAGCAGCTTCTCATTTCTCTTATCGCTTTTTTTTAGAAAATACATCGGAATATCTTCAGTTGTTGACTCTTAAGCTTCGTTAACTTTTTTTAAGGAAAAAAAATTTCATTAATTTTATCTGGCGGACTTGATAGAATACACAAACGTTGTGGAATACTTTTTATTTTTAGACTCAACTACAAATTTCGTTTCGCTTAATTGCGATAAAGCGCCAAACATTGAACAAAAGCTAAAATAGCGCAAGAAAGACTTAGACGAATTTGAAAACATTATCAAATAATGAAAGTATTAAAGCCACCGTAAACTACTAATTTGTAAATTGGAAGGAGCAAATATTGTACAAATAATTTCGTCGTGGTACGCAGGAGACTTCTAGCCCGTAGACCAACTTGGAAATCGATACAACGTCCAGCCATTGTAGAGGACCGCTCGACAGAAGCTCTGAGCTGTGTCGCGTCCACCACAGAAATCCAACCAGTCATGAAAAATCATTCTGAGGCGGAGCATAGACCTGTACTGAACGAAATACCAACGATCAGTACACGGTTTAAATTACTTTGAGTTAGCCGAAACTTACCGCTAATGTTGCTTTTTTAATAATTGATAATAAATAATCTTCAATGAAAAGATTTGTATATAAAGATCGTATTTAAATTTAATTTGATCTATTAAGAGATTTAAACTTAAACTTTATGTATTAAAGCTCTTAAGTTAGAACTTTGATGCTGACATTAATTGTCATGGATACGAAGTTACTATTTGAAAAATAAATTTGAGATTTCTCAAAGTAAATCATCAAAGGAGAAGCCCACGGCTCTCTACTGTACAACACATCCCTAAGCAGGATCGAACTGCGTCATGCCTTTGAACAAAATGTGGCCAAAGAGCTGAAATTAAAGTAGATTAACTTGTTAATTGAATCAACTTTCTAGTGCATTTTTTTTCTATAACGAGAAAAAATTTACTTCAGTATATCAAATTATTAAACTTCTAGGTATTAAGTGCATATTGAAGCACTTCAACTTTACATCCGTCAGCTAGAAAACCAACTTTTAATTTAATCAGTTAGTACTTAAATCCGTCCCCCACAAATATGCGACGGACTTTTATATCCGTCAGAAACTGACTTTTAGTTAAAGCTACAGAAAAAGATGAACAGGATTAAATTCATCAACAAGTGAATATAAGACCCGACCCCAACATCCAATCTGCAGCTTAAGGAATTTAAATCTGTTGACAAAGTCAACTTTTAATTTATCAGTTAAGCAGAATTATCACTTCACTTTTAGCACTTAGATTTTTAATCCGTCGAAGAGCAAGCAAGCTCAACAGCTTTTCGATCAATTAAGTGAATAAATTCACGCAAGTTTTTACAGATATTCCTCGGAATGAATAGTTTAAAAAGGATCTACAGGCGCGCAGTATTATATGCTAACAATTACGGCCATGAACGGAGAACGACCGCGACATTATTCTAGAACGTGACTTACATAATTCTGTTGCATGAGACAAGCTTCAGTGCGGTTGGCAGCTTCAGTCGACATCGTCCGTCCCCGCAGGCACCTCGGGGCCCTGGCCAGGGTTTTAGCCCATCTTCATGGAGGAGAGGCTAGCTAGCTAGATGATCGCAGTTCACTGGAAGGAAGAGAAACCTGCATGGTCTCCCTCTGCGCCGGTTAGAAGTATTATTATTATTATTATTAAAACTTCACGCTTGAGCTCCCACAGACAGGTAATACAACCCAAATGAAGCATCTTGCAACACTGGGAAGCCCAAAACGCTACTCAAGAAAATCCAGCAAAAAAACCATTAACAACTGACTTGAACGCCTGCAGGCCAATACGGCCGAAAGCCGATGCCGGCAACAAATTCCAAACCTTAGCCGACCAGGGCACGAAGTACCGACAGAACTGATTAGTTCAACATGCGACAGCCTCCAAAGTGAAAGAGTGCGCTCCGCGCGCAGCACGAGTCTCTCTCTCAAAAACCTAGAGAGCAGGGAGAGAAGAATACAGCCAATGCCTCTCATTGTTGCACACCTTATAAAACATACATAGCTCGGCTACTTTTCACCTGTGGGACAGGTTCACCAGAGCATTATCAGCGCACAGCCTGCTGGCTGAACTAACAAGTTGGTCCAAAAGACGCAAGTGAGTGTCAGCAGCTGAAGCCCAAACCGGTGAGCAATGCAACACAGGCAGCAAAAACGCGAAAAACATCTGCGGACAACCTGACTGTCACCAAACACAGAATTCACTTTACGCAGGAGCCCAATTTTAGTGGAAGCACGTGACACCAACCTGTAATATGCGGCTCAAAAGTAAGCTTCTCATCAAAGCCAACACCAAGAATCTCCAAGGTGCTAGACTCCTGAAGCAAAGTGTCATCAATCTCCAGTTGGGAATGCTACGGTACATGTGTCCGAGACCGACTGACAATCATCGACTTGGTCTTATACTGACATTCAGCTTCATACTCCAAGCCGAGCACCATGCACTAATGCGCGACAAATCCCTATTCAGAGACTGAGCGACAGCATCACGCAGGTGAGGAGCAGGTATCACTGCCATCAAAGTGGAATCGTCGGCATAGTTGATCATCTTGTTTTCAAGCGAAGAGAACATGTCACTAGTATCGAGAACGAACAACAGCGGACCAAGCACACTGCCCTGAGGGACGCCAGACACCATCGCGGCTGAGGCGCTCTAAACTCCGTCAACAGATACACTCTGCGTTCACTCAGTAAGAAAATCGCGAATGATTAATTGACAGAATTTTACCACCCACACCAACAGACTCCAGCTTGTATAATAGACCCCTGTGGTTAACCCTGTCAAACGCCGCGCCAAAGTTCAACTGTACAAAGCGTGCCTCCGACCTACAATACAGCGCCGACTGTAAATGGTGTGACACCGACAACAGAGCAACACAACCACTTAAACAATTTCTACGCAAACTGGTCAGCAGGCAGCAACCCTGTAACCTCAGGGAAACGACCCAGCTTACCACCGATCAGCTTCTCGAACACCTTCGACAAAATGGGCGTCAGTGTGATGGGTCGATAGTTGGCAACATGGGTGACACCGGACCCTTGGGAATAGGAGTAGTATTCCCAGTACGCCAACAACGAGGAAAACTTCCTAACCGTATCAGGAGCCGGAAGATCACTGCAAGCTTGGTGGTAAGAACGTCAGCCAGCTGCTTATAAAACAAAGGAAACACGCCCACCGGATTCACACCTACATACGGATCAAGGCCATCAAGCAGCACCTTGACTGTACCAAATCTGAACGCCACAGAGGTCAAGCGAGGTTCAGGGTGGCATCCCTGATGCAATGCAATAACGTCTCTACTCTGCCTCCCGTCGAAGTGAGCGGACAAAAGCTCCGCCCTTGCCAGGCTATCAGTAATGATGCCCATACCTGGACCAACAAGGGGCGGCAACGAAGGTTCAGCAGCGAACACAGAACCCTTTAGCTCACTCCACAAACGAAGTGGATGGTCAATACTCAGCAGAGACTCCCTGGAACGCTGCCTCAGACGATGCTGAGCCTCCTCATACACACGCTTAGCCTCAGCCCTACGATCAACATAGTTCTGCCACAACGTACGGTCAGGCGAACGCAGCCACGCCCGATAAGCTGCTGTTTAGCTTCGAAAGCTAACCGACACTGGTCGTCAAACTACGGCTTATCCCGAGACCTCACAAGAATAGTCCTCTTAGGGACAAATCTCTCCAAAATGGACACAGTCAAATCGTTGAGCTCAGAGACAGGATCCTCACTGTGAATAATCTGGCGCCAAAGTAACGTTCTCACTGCCCGAGTAATACCCCCTAGTTAGCCCTGCTCTTAACGAATACCAATCTCTTGGTGTCTATCACAGGAACAACCTGATTAAGGTCCAAGGACACAACAAGATGTGAGTGGTCTGAAGAGCCAATAGGGGAGCCAACCGACACCATCATCTAGTCCGGGACGCGAATTTTTTTCCTGAACCTTTCAGCAAGTACAGTCTCACTGCAGCCAATGGCGTGGCAGGTCACCGGCCACAGTGAGAGGGACGAAGGGTGATGGTTTGTGATGGTGTTGCACTCAGTAGAATACCTTAAAAAACTATGTAAATTCACAATTTACGTGCCGTGAAGTTTATTCTAATAATTAATAGGCATCAATTAAGGTGTGTGATGTACTTGAACTTCGTTTAAATGTGAGCAACATGTGAAAATNGTTAGGTGAGACCAGAATCGGTTGGGAGCAAAGGGTGCCTTGTGTGGCCGGAACGTGCGGTGCAGCAGTGGCAGCTCAATTAGTTGTTGCAGTTGCATAGTGCGTTCTACCCGCCCCTGACCTCCAAACCGCACCACCTGACCACGAAGAATCCCATTGCACCCCTCTTTTTCGCTCCACCCTAATGCACGCATCTCTTTAACATTACTCTCCATTGTACTAATTGAACCTTCATGGCCTAGTCTAACATAGCTTAAAATAAACCAATCCTTTTAATGTATGAGTAATTCAATTCACTTATTGGCTAGGCATTGCGCGCAATGCTTGGTGACATTTACTGACTGTAACATGTAGCTACATAAAATACACAAAGACTCAATATAATCTGCTAACACACGAGCAATTTTCACATGTTGCTCACATTTAAACGAAGTTCAAGTACATCACACACCTTAATTGATGCCTATTAATTATGAGAATACACTTCACGGCACGTAAATTGTGAATTTACATAGTTTTTTCAAGGTACGCATCTGAGTGCAACACCACCGCATACTGTCACCCTTCGTCCCTTCCACTGTGGCCTGTGACCTGCCACAGTGGGAGGGATGACTGCTGATGGTTTGTGATGGTGTTGCACTCAGTAGCATACCTAGAAAAACTATGTAAATTCACAATTTACGTGCCGTGAAGTTTATTCTAATAATTAATAGGCATCAATTAAGGTGTGTGATGTACTTGAACTTCGTTTAAATGTGAGCAACATGTCAGCAATGCCTAGCCAATAAGTGAATTGAATCACTCTTACATTAAATGAATAGGCTTGTTTTAAGCTATGTTACACTAGGCCAGGTTCTATTAGTTCAATGAACAGTAACATAAGAGATGCGTGCATAACTATAGAAGTTTACAACGTTTTCTTTCTAAAGTATTACATAGGTTATGTTCTCAGTTCCGTACTCTCTGTAATTTGACATAACTCAGCCTAGCCGCACCTAGGCTATCGCTATCCTTGCTCAACCCTAATTACCATGGCATAACCTACCCCATCGAAGCTAAACATATCTGACTTAAATTAACCCATATCTGAAACTGCTGATTCATCTCACTTATTGCCGTAGCAGTAAGCTGGGTTCAGCTTGTTCGTCGCAACACAAACACACACACACATTATTTGTAGACACTGGTCAGTTGGTACAGGAAATTGGTGGCACATTACGCTTACGACGAATTAGGTTAAAAAAATGTTAAGGCACTGTACGTTCAAAGAATTCACAAAAAGTGTTCTATATGTTCTCATACCCTCGACGATGCACTTACAGTGTACTCATATTGTTCAGATGTACTATAAAGAAATGAATGGTGTCGATGTATGATGAGCGCCCTGCAACTTGACTTAAAGCGCGTTCGAGAAGGGCATAAACTCAATGTGCTTAGCTTAAATCAAGCGGGACTATGGGCGTGTTCGATTTAGAACCTATTTAAAAGTTGAGCTAAGTCAAGCCCATTTGACTTAGCTTGTCCGGAACTATTGACAGGAACCTTAGTTTCGTCGTTTTGCAAGGTATTATAGGTGTTTGATGCGACCGAAAATGATGAATGATCTACGCTGGATTGCCTAGTAGTTCTGTCATTTTGAATATTAGGTAGTGAGTCCTAGTGCGACCTTCAAATTCTTTACTTCGAAATAGTGTAGGTGTTAAGTAAGTCCATTGTTAAGGGCCGAAAAAAGCAGCATTTTTTCTCTAACCTAGTTTTCCCCCGAGCGGTAATTTGTTGCTCATCTACAGTCTTAGCTGAACAATGGATAGAGACACTATGCGCATTTCAATTCTGAAACTAAATTCAAGTACATAACATACCTTTATTGATGTCCATTGATAATCAATGGACATCAATAAAGGTATGATAGCGCGTGTTCTATTGGGACCTGAAAGTCGATCTAAGCCAAACCTACTTGACTTAACTGGTCCGAAACTGCAGACAGGTTTCCCGAATTCGTCCCTTTTATTGAAGTTTCATTCGATGAGTCAAAATTTATCACGTGTGAGGCTTTTAAAAACTCATTACTTTGTATAATTGAGATTTCAGTCAGTTCAATATAAGCGTGTCGCTTCTAACACCTCAAACACGATTCAAAACGACGAAGCTAAAGTTCCTGCCAACAGTTCCGGACAAGTTAGGTCAAGTGGGCTTGGTTTTAGTTCGGCTTTTAGGTCCCAATTCGACCACGCCCTTGGTCCCGCTTGATTTAAGCTAAGCACATTGAGTTTATGTCCTAATCGAACGCGCTTTAAGTTAAGTTGCAGGGCGCTCATCAAACATCGAAACCATTTATTTCTTTATAGTACATCTGAATAGTGTGAGTACAATGTAAGTGCATCATCGAGTGTATGAGAACATGTAAAACACTTTTTGTGAATGATTTGAACGAACAGTGCCTTAACATTCTTTAAAACGTAAGTCGTCGTAAGTGGAATGTGCCACGAATTTCCTGTATCAACTGACCAGTGTCTGCAAACAATGTGTATGTGTGTATGTTGCAACGAACAAGCCGAACCCAGCGTACTGCTTCGGTAATAAGTGAGATGAATCAGCTGTTTCATAAACGGGTTCATTTAAGTCAGATATGTTTAGGCTAGATAGGGTAGGTTATGCCATGGTAATTAGGGTTCAGCAAGCATTATTATACGTTAGCCTAGGCTAGATTAGGCATGGCTAGGCTGAGTTATGTCAAGTTAGAGAATAAAAAACTGAGATCACAACCTATGTAATACTTCAGAAAGTACTCGTCATAAACTTTTATAGTTATGCACGCATCTCTTATGTTACTGTTCATTGAACTAATAGAACCTGGCCTAGTGTAACATAGCTTAAACAAGCCTATCCATTTAATGTAAGAGTGATTCAATTAACCTGTTGGCTAGGCATTGCGCGCAATATGCTTGGTGACATTTACTCCCTATAACATGTACATAAAATACACAGAGACTTAATATAAACTGAACTGCTAATACACGAGCAATTTTCACACGTTGCTCTCATTTAAACGAAGTTCAAGTACATCACACACCTTAATTGATGCCTATTAATTATTTGAATAAACTTCACAGCACGTATATTGTGAATTTACATAGTATTTTCGAGGTACGCATCTGATTGCAACACCATCACAACCCATCACCCTTCGCCCCTCCCACTGTGGCCCATGACCTGCCACGCCATTGGCTGCCGTGAGACTGTACTTGATGAAAGGTTCAGGAAAAAAAATTCGCGTCCGGGACATCAGCCATAACGACGTCAAGACAGTTACCAGCAATATGCGTGGACCCGAGAACTAGCTGCACACAACTAGATAAGGTGCAAAAGTCCAACGGAGCCACACCATGACAATCAGTCGATGATGCAGATCCCAACCAGTCCCTGCGGTGCGCATTAACCTCACCCACAAAAACAAACGCTGACTTGAGATCCGTGCTCTGGATCGAGGCCATCGCCGTCAATAAACAATCATAAAGAGAATCATCAATTGCAGGGCTCCGATATAAGGAGAATAAATAATAGCTATTCAGTCGGCCACACACCCTTACAACAATGATCTCATGACAGGCACGTTCGCGCACTGACTGCCGGTAAGCACAGAATCCTCTCCAGACATAGACGGCCATTGCATGGAATCCAGGCGCCGATCCACACAGCCTGCGAAAAGGGGACTGAAAAAACGCCAAGGCAAGTTCAGCATCGTGCCTTTTGCCAGCCAACATTGTCTCGGAGCATCATACAACATCCTCACCACGGGACACAAAGTTGAGCTCCGCAAGGTTCGCATGCAGTCTTCTGATATTAACAATAGAGGAGACGACACCCCTGAGCCCGACCGCATGAGTCTGAACCCTGGACATTCTGGGTGATGGTCTGTGATGGTGATCGTGTACGCGCGGTGCGTGTGTGCCAACAAGTGCAGTACAGTTTATATGTAGCGCAATAGAGAGTCCTACGGAAAATTGTAAATAGTGCTGAGTTTTCTGGTGAATGGATGGGATTTTCAGTGACCGGATGCTTATAATCATACTTTACGTTACGGCAACAAATCATGTAGACTATACATATAATAATACCCTGCAATGAGTGTTATACCTTACAGAAAATGTTATTAATTAAACTTGATACTTTTGCAGATGTGGTTTACTAGGTATCATTTTTTTTAGAAGTGTTATCAATATTCTTTTATTTGGGATTTTCAGTAATGAAAAAAAAAAAAAACAATTATAGGTTACTTTTCATGGGAACGAGTAGGACTACATAAGTTTAAGATCATATTGGAAATATTTTAAAAACTGAGATACTCAAAGTTCAGATGAACTCATTTATTATATATCATGTATAGTATATAGTTACGCAATAAAATTATTTAGGGTAAACTAAATATTATACCGACAGTCAACGCCAGAAGTCGCAATGCATAATATGAACACTGAACTGTATGAATAGCATTACACAGTGTAGCCATCGTATTTGAGAAAGCATTTACTCTTGGTAGTGATTCATAGATTTTAACTCCTAAAGCACTGAAAAACAATAACTTGGCTTTTATATTTTATCGATAGCCTAATGAGCGCAATTTCTATGGGAAGAGGTTGTACGCTATAACAACAGAACTCAGTAATATGGAACACATAACTACAGTATATAACATTGAAGGTGTTTACCACTTTGTTGTCATAAGTCCCACGAGAGCATTAACAGGTATTAATGATAAACACATTTAAATTTGAACTTATATTTGAAAATAAACATATTCAAAAACAATTTTGTAGATAGAATGTTATAAAATAATTATTTAATTCGTGGATTTTAGCATTAGGTAAGTTTACTTTATTGTTTTCGCCCAAGTTTCTTTTACGCGTAATAATGCGACCCCTAATTAGCGTGGCTTTTCCTTTAGGCTGACGATTAGCATCTGGCCACTGAAAGTCCCATCCATCAGAAAACTCGGCACTATTTTCAACTGTTCGTAGGACTCTCTGTCCGATAGGCGAGTCTACAGCCATATTGCTTGCTTAGAGAGCAGCACAACCCTCTCGCCGTGCTTGCAACGTATAAACTGTCAAAACTGCCACGGCAGTGACGACACTGCGCTCAAGGCTTCAAGCACCGGCATCGCGCGTACCATCTCCCAGAATGTCCAGGGTTCAGACTCATGCAGCCCGACCGGGTTGCTTTCAACATCCCCACAAAGAATAAGAAAGAAAAAGAACATAAATATACAGATAAATACAGAAATATACAAAAAAGAAGAAACAAAGAATCCCATGAGGTACAAATCGGCAAGTCCCTGGAGCGGAGGTTAGAACACCTCCCTCTCCCACAACTCGACTTCTACTGAGCACTCGGAGTAAATATAGTGGGAGGGAGCATACCTCTATTTTTGAATAGAAAACTCCGCCCCTTACGG
>LQNS02278144.1:1057143-1067615 GCA_001587735.2 Parhyale hawaiensis
ATTTAGAGACGATCGTTCTCTTATTTAGCACTGTTCAATTTTTGTTATTGTTTGTCAGATTGCTCTAATGTATTAAAAATAGTTATATTGGTCCTGATATTTTGTAGAAATATGTTGAATACATTAATTAGGGCCCCAATCAAAAGATTCATTAACCAACTCTAGATGGTTAACCTTTATTTTCAAAAAATGAAAATCGTTCTCTTATTTTGCCTGCTAGTGCATATATACATTTTTTTCTTGAGATGGCATAAATGTAGATGTCGATTAGAAGCAGTTGAAGAAATTTTGGTACCCACGACGCGCGTTTCGCTGTTCTCCAGCTCATGAGGTGGGAGGATCCAAGTTGGTAAATTTAGTTCTTGAAATCTTGCGAAATTTAGAGGTTACCATAGGAAGGTGTAACTATGATACCGGCTGTTCCAAAAGTATAAATGAAATTTCCGATCAAGAAAATTTCTTCAACTGCTTTTAATCATCATCTATACATATATAAATATATACAAATACATGTATGCTTGAATCTTCAACGAAAACATTATCACCGCTCTCACTTTGTTCGCTGGTGATGATTAACACATTTGCAGCAAAAGTTACGCTGGGCTATAGTTACACACGAGCTTAAGAACTGTCGCACACCCACACCTCGCGGCGCTCTGAAATAAATCTGACCACGAGCAGGGTGCTGATCCGAGGCCACCGCGGCTGAGCCAAGGCCACCTAGAAAACAAGTTGTTTAGGTGGCGTTGGCTGGGCAGTGATATTGCCCAGATCAAGGATTTTAGTTCTGCTTACTGATGCATAGACCACGTAATACTTGAATGTCCACTCCTCGCACGTGAGACTTATGACAAATTGATGAACTTTGATAAAGTCTTTCTCACTCTACATAGCGACCTCAATCACTGAAAATGCCATTCTTGAAGACATAAGAAATGCAAATGCATTAGTTGGAAAAAAAAGCCTTCTTACATCAGCAATGGCGAATACTAAATTACACAATTTATAATAAGAAAATATAGATTATTTTGGTGTCCGACGAAGCAATTATCATCGTCCAAAGTTGTTAATTATCTAGATACAGATTTGTGTTTCTTTCTGAAGCACACACGTCTTGCATCACCAAGTAGATTAGATTAGATTAGATAGCCGGCAGTAGACGAACCAAGAGGCCCATTCCCAAAGAGGCACCGGAACTTTCGCCCCGGCCCTCTATGAGCTAATGCCATTATGGACGGTCTATTTTAAGCAGTGCTGTAAGATGTCATCGAAGTTAAATGAATTTACCACCACGCTCACTTCAAAGTGGAAGGGTAATCAAGTATCGTGTGGTCTCTGACTGATATTATCGAATTGAATGTTCCGATCACATTTTCCTATCAATAATTCTCGATATTTTCCGACAGATTGGTTACTTCATCCCAGGTCTAGCGCTCCTAATACTGCTTCTGGCAAGTCGGGGTAAGCTTGTGACGGCTGGTCCTACAGAGAAATGTAAGTTGTGCAAAGCTGTTCTAACAGGAGTAAGTTCGAGGTCGCAGTTCTAACACCGCAAAGTTTAGAAAAGAGTTTCTATCAGAGCAAGGTATGATTGCTGAAGCCCTTCTAACCCAGCGTGACAAGTAACTGTTTCGACAGGTTATGTAATGAAGAGTCATATGATATGAAATCATAATCATTATACCAGTTACCCATTTCTTTTAAATTTGATGCATATTTGATATTCGGGTTTCTTCCTAAGTACATATGTTGGAAAAAAAAGTATTCTTGAGAATATGCGACACCCATGTACTGTCAACATGCTGTATGGAAGAACATGTACAGTGCAGCAGGAAGCGCTCAAGCAAAATCTGCCCCCGACGCGCTGCATGCTAAAGGTATGCGCGATCGGCCGCTTTAGGTGTGCCAAATTTCTGGCAGGTGCGCTGGCTTCAATCCATTGAATTAGGTTCCCTGTATTGATGTTTTATCGGTTACGCGTAAAATAGGGTTTTCAGCAGTCTCAACGTATGTAGGTATAATCGCATTGCTTCTAACACTTCTCCTGTCCGAATGGTATGTTCAAAATAGATTAACAGTCTACGAAAATGAAACCAAATTAATGCTATTCTCTCCATGTACTCACCCATAGTTACCACCTATTTTTCTTACAATAATACATGTAAGCTAGACTGGGTGCCTCAAACTAGATACGCTGGACAGATTCTGGAGAAAAAATGAATTTTAAGGCCCTTATCAAAGAAGTAGGGCGTGAGCTTAGCAGGGTTCTCGTCACAATTTATGCAATAGGTATCCAATTACGTTGATCGTGAATCGCTAAAAATAATTTTTTACTCATGAGCTCACTTGGTATTAGTTCAGAATATCATCGTTTGAGGTGTAGCCCAACGTTGCCAAATTCATACACTTGGGGTAGCTAATATTTAATAATATACTTCTACGATAACTCAGCGTTGAACGCAACGTATACAACGTGCCTGTCATAGCAGTGATATGAACTCTTGTTGAGAAAAATATTAATGTTGCAATTGCACGATGTCTGCAGCTATTCCTTACCTGATTTTTTTTTTTTTTCGATTCGTGTTTCATGATCAATCTGGAGTATTTCAACAGCATTTCATTCCCCTTACTCCAACAAAATTACGAACTGTCCTCTATCTCCCAAATACGTATGCGTGTTGATGTTGAGAGTCAACGAACAATTTTTCAAATGGCAACGCTTTTCAATAACATTCCTGCGTAATTCTTAGGTCCCACATCTGATAGTGAAATAAAAATTGTTTTTATTAGCTCTTATTTTGTGTTGCTAAAAAGTTATTTTTAACGTCTACTTGCTATGCAGATAAATCATTGAAGTGTATCGTACTATGGTACCAAATGATGTTTGTAACGTATCTGTGTGTAATATACCTATCAAACGTATCTGACTGAAGTTACGGACAAGTCAGGCCTCAAAAGTTTCAGTTCGGCGCCAATCGAACATACCTCAAGCAGTAGACTCGCGGCCCTCCCATCGGGTCCGCATACTGAAAATCTCCCCCCCCCCCATCCGATGAGCCGATGAGATTCCTGCGGCGCTGCACATTTCTACCTACGCCAAAGAGTCTATTTTTGTCCAGTTTGTGTGTCTCTCGGTGTGCCTTTCTGTTTGTCTATCAACATGATAACCGAAAAAAATATGGATAGATCTTTAGAAAATTTACAAGGACTGTTATGCATTTAAAGAGTAACAGATGATTAACTTTTGGTGGAGATCCGTTCAACCGTTTGCTTGTTAATCTGTATGTATTTTCTTAGTACCCTACAGTAGTTCAGAAAGTTATGGATGGATTTTTATGAAACGCACATCAGTTGCTGGGAACACCACGAGGAGTAAATGACCAAATTTTTGTAATGATCTGTTTGTTCGTTTGTGTGTCGCAGTCTTTGGTGTTATGTATGTGAGTAAAATTGTAAACTGATTTATTTTTTTTTATAAAATTTACATGAGTTGTTGCCACTCGCGAGCGAAGCGAAGAGTGGTGGTTATTATTATTAAATCACACCAGATTAGCGATGTAGCAACGGAGAAACTCCATGAGGTTAACAAAACACCCCACGCAACCAGCCCAGCGGGTGAAGAAACAAAAGAATGAAAAAAAAAACAAAATTCGAGATCACAGAAGAGCTCTGTGTACAGATCGTTTAAAGCTGTCAATACCCGCACCAGCAAAGACAGAGCCCTCAAGACCATCCCAAACATCCACACACGATGGAAAAAACGAACGGAAGCACTGGCCCGTACGGCATCGTAACGGTTCCAAGGCAAACTAATGAAGAGCACCAGTACGCCGAGTATACCTCACCCGAACAAATGGATCCAGAAGAAACTCAGACAGTGGATGAGTGGGGCAGTTATAGATTTTATACAAAAAACAGACCCCACCAACTCTGCGACGATGTGCCAGATCACAGGGCACAACACCACCCAACATGAACGCACATCGACGAACCACTTTGTCAAGCAAATACAGATGGCAATCGGCAGCAGAACCCCAGACTACAGAGCAGTATTTCAGAAGAGGGAAATATGTACTATGGTAGTATAACGTATGTATATGTGCTTGCTTGTTCATTTGTCTGTTTGTTTTTCTGTCGACTCAAAAAGGGACAGAAGGTAGTGGAGCCATCATCACAATCTTTTTCCAGGCAAGTCAGGTAGGTTGACTGAGATGTGAAATATGCCAGAACCTTCGAGTAAGTTGTCCATAGAAGTTGAAGGCCTTGAATTTGTAACTCTTGACCCTACATATTTCTATTAAACAACGTTCATAATTTTTTGCAGAAAGTCCGGTGGGTTGACCTTGATGTGTAAATTGCCAAAACTCTAAAGTAAGTTCGCTACCGAAAGTCGACGGCGTTGAAACAAAGAGTCCTGACTCAACATTTTCGTGGGTGATGGTCTTACGCCACAAGGCGTTCTAGTTAGTAATGAGAACGTTGGTTGACGTCTGGGTTGGTTCTTATTGATAGATATTAATAAACTTCGGTCGACCGAAGTTAAGTTCGTGGGTCCACGCATGATGCTGGTAACTGTTTCGACCTTGTTATGACTGATGTCCCGGATTTGATGACTGTGTCAGTTGCCCCCCCCCCTATCCTCCCCTATTGGTACCACTGACCACTCGCACCTTGTTATGTCCCTGGACCTGAATCAGATGGTTCCTGCTGTAGACACCAGGAGAGTGGTGCTTCTTAAGAGCAGGGCTAATTGGGAGGCTATTACTGGAGCAGTAAGGGCGTTACCTTGGTGCCAGATTATCAGCAGTGATGATCCTATCTCTCTGCTTAATGAGTTGTCTGGTTCTGTTTAGGAAAGGTTTGTCCCAAAGAAGACTATTCATGTAAGGTCTCGGGACAAACCATGGCTTGACGACCAGTGTCGGTTAGTTTTCGAAGCTAAACAACTGGCTTATCAGGCATGGTGGCGTTCGCGTGACCGCATGTTGTGGATGTCCAAAGTTGATTGTAGGGCCGAGGCTAAGCGTGTTTATGAGAGGGCACAGCATCGTCAGAGGCAGCGTTCCAGGGAGTCGTTGCTGAATATTGACCATCCACATCGTTGGTGGAGTGAGCTAAAGGATTCAGTTTTTGGGGTTGAACCTTAGTTGCCGCCCGTTGTTGGTCCCGGTGGGGGGGGGGTATCATTGCTGATTCCTTGGTTAGGGCGGAGCTCTTGTGGGCTCACTTTGATGGAAAAAAGAGCAGAGACGTGTTGTCATTTACAGGTGCCACATCTGTAAATTAACTAATTTTACAATGGATATTGAGATTAGCATCATTGATGTAAAGATCGAAGAACTACTGTACTTACGCCAGCCATTTTTCTCGCACTTTTTAGTGAACATTGGAAACAGACTCTCTCACGGAGTTGTTCATGCAAAGACAGTCAATGCGCTTAAACATTATCATGGCAACTATTGAGCGCAACACCATCCACAGCTACGAACTACTACAGAATTCAAAAACTCTTAACAGCCAAGCGTCAGAGGCCACTTTAATTCATTATTTTTCACACCCCAACTAACTAACGTTTTTTGAACTGCACAAATCTGGAGCAATGAATCGTTCAATTTCTTAGCTGAGTTGATTCCTTTCTTTTTTTCTTCCTCAGATATCCGTATGATACTGGTAAAATAGCCAATGATTCTCTGGTAATGGGCCTGTTGGCCCGTCTACTGCCAGCTCTCCATTCTAAACGTTTGAAGGGAGTAGAATCATTATTTTTTTTTGCAGTTTATATCAATGTGGTGGTTGGAAGCCTGGTCGGGAGCATCTACATCGGAGGTGCTGGGACCTCCGTAATTCTCATCCACAGTATAAATGTGGTAAGTATATTTTTTGGTATTTTAACTATTCATTTACTGTTTTTCCATTCATAAGATTAGATTAGATAGGCGGCAGTAGACGGACCAACAGACCCATTCATAGAGAGACACCGGGTCATAAGTAGTTCTGTCGCCAATTCTCGCAGTGGAAGTCTAATAAACTAGTTATAATTATCCTGCATAAATTATTTAGATACACGCAGTGTGTAATATAGCACATAAACTTCGAACGACAGAAGTGCAATATTTTTGATCAACTACACGCTTAGCAAGTGCGTGTACCAAGACTTCGATTAACGTTTGAAATAAATTTATAAAGAGCCTGCCTTGGTCGCAGGGTCCATAATAAGGTCACCACCGATACCAATTAAAGGAGAAATCGAACAGCTCGCAACAAACACAACGCTCTTCAATGTGGGCCATCACTTATGTGCGCTAAGAGACGAAGCCAGTAACTTCATGGACCTCAAATTATGCTTCCTCACAGCTTCCTCATACCCCTAACCCGACGCTGCAATTCTCTGAAACGCTGAACGCCACATCCGACCGGCTTGTGCACAGACGGAAATGTGCCTCCTGCTTCGAGTGATGCGCACTCCGAGAGGCATCATCAGACCAGGGTTCATCTCCTGTCCCTACAGTAATGAGGCGGGAAGGCACATATGTACGCACTATGCCAGAGAAAAGATGATTCAAAATAGACATAGGATCTGGAGGTAGAGCAATGATGACGTAGAAGCAGCGTCTCAGTACACTCTTGACTTCAGAAATACCTCATGCTTGACCCGCTGATGAACTTGCAGTGTCGCAGAGAGTACACCATGGTCCGAGGAACTAATGGGAGACGACACTGACACTCCAACCAAATCAGGAACATCAGTCAAGAGGAGGTCAAGAACACCTCCCATTAAATGGGTGGGACTCTCAACCAACTGCTCACAACTAGAGGCAGTCACGAAGCCGAAGGCTGCACGGCCATGGCGATAGGTCTTTCTAGAGTTCAACCATGCCACATTGTGAAAATTAAAGCTAGAGCACTCTGAGAGTGTATACCTCCGCCAAGCGAGGTAACGATAGCAAAAAATTCAAATTAGCTTTGAAACCATATTTTCATCGTATAAACTCTAAAATCTAATCATTTGTGGCTTATGATAGTAATAACAGCTTGTGCAATTTTCTTGACGATCCCTTCATAACTTTTTGAGTTATACTGCTAACAAACGTTATGACAAACATGAGTCAAACATACAAACGAACAAACTGATCTGCACCAAAGTTTATTAATTTTTGTCTTTTAACTAACAATCCCTACAAATTTCATAAAATCCATTCAGTATTTTTTTGAGTTATTGTGCTAACAAGCATAAAATTAAAAATAGTGACAAACGAACGGGCGAACAAACGGATCATTATTAAAATTTTGTCATTTACTCTTTGTTATGTACCTAACAACTCATGTTAATTTCATAAAAATCTATCCATAACTTTTTGAGTTATGGCATTGAAAAAAATGAGACAGACAAAGAGACAACGAAACAAATGGATGGTTATATCTTCACCAAATGTTATTCATCTGTTCCTCGGAACATATCAAACAATCCTTGTAAATTCCGTCTAAATAGGTTCATAACTTTGTGAGTTATCTTGGTCACAGACAGACAGACAGATAGACAGACAAAAATACAAACAGACAGATACAGAGATAGATAGACACGACGAAAACATAACCTCCTTGGCGGAGGTAATCACTCAGAGCCCCAACCCAAAGCGGGCTCATACTAGGCCGCAATGGGGGCGGCCTGATAACCCGCAGCTATAGGGATCATGTGCGCGAGGGAGAGTTGGTCCGTTTCTTGCAGTAAAGACAGAGCCAACGTTTTCTGTCTGTTGTATATGAAAAAAATTTTCCGAGAACAAAGAAATTTTTTGTACCATCTGGAATGTGTGGCCGTAGTCGTTTTAGGCAAGTTAAATTGGAGTCACTATATTGAATAAACGATAACACTTTGAAATTACTGCAATGCGTCTGAATATTTCAGGCAACTTTCTCTCTGCCACATTTTGGTGGCCGATAGTATAATAATTTACTGTACAGTACATCACTACAAACAATCCCTTCTGGTTATGTTACCTGTTTCATTTGAAATTTTTTCGCATATTTTATGATAGCCGCCTCTTTAGAACTCAGGACAATGGCGAAATTGTCCCAGTAGCTTGTGCATCAAAACTTGTTTTCAAACAATATTTGTTTCAGAAACAACTACAAAATATCACGAATGTTTCACGGCTACTTTTCAATTTTGTATCAATGCCCTATTTCTTGTTCAGTGTTAGCTACAATATTTCTTAATAATGAAAAGTCACACGCATTTTCCTGGACGAAGCATTTTAGAGCGCAAAGAGAATTTATTGTTCTTAGGATCTGACCAGATTCCTTAGAGCAATCCAACTTAGGTCGTGGGAGCTGACAGTTAACCGTGCATAATACACATCTTTTATTAGACTTCAGGTAATAGGTCACAATTCCGTCATTCAGTACACCAGATTTTATATGTAGATTCTGCAATCATGTCTTTTGTTAAGAAGCCAGCGATTGATAAAGGTAAAGGCAAAGTCAGCTTAGACCACACCCTCACCTGGGAAACCCACATGCACCGGTTTGTGCTGCAGGTATAGGCCCACTGGCCCCAGATGAGTAAGTGTAGTCACAGTAGCCCTCGGGTCACCAAGAACTATGGCACCAATTTGACGGAACGAACAAATGACCCGAGACCCTCCCCCCCCTCCTCATCTCTGAGGAAGGCAGTTCCGCCACAGCGCTGTACATGCACACACAACTGCCGAGTCAGCACACCAAGATCTGCAAAGAGCTCGAGTGTCTGGCGGAGTATCGAACCAGCGAGCGATACATGGTGTTACAGCTGAGAACGGAAGCATGCTGCTACCGTGGCAGCATGGTGGAAACATGTAATGGCGGGGCCACCGTTTGCATTCTCACTGACATAGCACTCCAGTTATACTACCGATATTTAGCATGTATCACAACGACAAGCGAGTTACACGTCGTAGCAACAATTGGGCTTACGAATATATTCTTACGATAAGGGAAACGGAAGGGGTTTACGAAGTTGATAGGCTTACTGCACATGTGGTCGTAGCCTCTATTCTCTTCTGGGACTTGACCTCCGGCGCTCCAAGTAGGCCAGTGTGTCTAGTTTTGAGAATACATAATATGTCCAAGAAGGCTGCTAAGCTGCAGTTCTGCTTTGATGAGACTTATATCCAGATTTTTATCTTACTTTAGTCCAGTAGGGCTTTCTCATTTTTACTGTAATGTGTCGCCCTGATTTCTGCATGTTATACTACATCAATATTTCCTCCCTTTCCAGAGGTCAGGAAAGTTGACGTTTCCATACTTCGTTTTTGGCCTGGTTTTAACCATCGCCATTGCTGCCTATTTCTTGATGCTCATTATTGGCTACATCGTCATCATTGGTCCAATAGTGCTGCAGGCTTTATTGGTTGTGGCTCCTCTGTTGTGGCTTCTTCTAACCGTCACCAGTCTCATCTTCGTCTGGAGGGCCAGGAAAGACTTCGTGAGTATCATTGCTGCGAAGACTGTGTTCGCTGAGCCTACGTGTCCAGACTTAGGCAAAAAATTATAAATATTCAGCAGTTCTAATACAAGTCCCCACAGTGCCTTAGCCGTACCCAGATTTTTGATATTATCGATTTCGTGCCCATGAACTTTGCTTCCTTCCACATTGATGCAGCTGTACCAGTGACGCTTCGCTCTGTTCTTCATTTCCTTTGCTTATCTGTAGACGCTGTTGATCAAGTACGGCGTGCCTCAATATTCGAATCTTTGTTTTAAAGTCGTTCTATGAAGTATTTGATATTATAGAGCTCGTTGTGATTATCACTCAGCGTTGTTACATGTTGCCTGAGTTATGTGTCATGCTAATTACTCTTTCTCTCATCTGTAACCTTAGTCTGCAGATAAATTGTTGCCACCAGTTTATTGATATTTCGGAGTAGAATGAAACTATAAGATATGCCTTGCTAACGACGAAACCTAGTATCAAACTTAAGCAAGATGTCGATTAGTTGTCATTTGGACAGTCAGCAGATTCAAGACACGTTAAGGCTTATTTAAACGTAAATAGATATCATATGATACATGATGAGATAAAAGGTTACATTCCCTAAATCCAAATGAAAATTTTGGCACAATTGCTATATCTCGAATCTGTGAAAATTTGCCTGTGGCCCCCTTCTGTGACTATTGACGTCTTTTTTCTTCGTTGAAGTGAAGCTACATCTTTTGCTTATTCCTTCATTTATTGGAAATGAATTGAGACCAATTTCAGTGGGAAAAGAAAATCAGCAAAGGAGTGGTAGTTTTATATATATATATATATTAGACTGTTAATACCACTTGAGTACTAGTGACGCTAGCACTCAAACGATAATTTCTCGTGAAGACTCTTTACCGAGGGAATTGGCACTTCGATGTGGATATAAAACTCTTGCGATCTTAAAATATATATTAGTAGAAGATTTTTAGACTATGCAATAAGGAAAGATTTTCAGCATAGGTTTCAT
>LQNS02278144.1:1081287-1093434 GCA_001587735.2 Parhyale hawaiensis
AAATATATAACCATACAGCATTTAGTAGTATTCATCTAAATAAACTCATCGTTTCGATAAAGAATGGCGTCTAGAATGGCGGTATCTGGCAATTTTAAAGAGGGAGGTGCAGGGATGGGTGACAGTCTGAGTAAGAGAGGAGCACAGTACAGCACAGCACAAGCAGGTAAGGCGTCCACTTATTAACGTATGTACAAACGCACGCTCGCACGCACGCACTCGCTCGGGTTTACAGGGTGCTGCGCCCAGCTTTTGGCACAAGTGCTGCCCGGCCGCGCTACCGTCGTTCACGACACCTTGTATGCGTGTTTGTGCACGCAGATCATGTACGTGAGAGAGGTGTTCAAATTGGCGCGCCGCGCTGGTCGCTCTATCGCTGATTAAGTTAGGTAACGTTAGGTTAGGTAAGGTAAGGTTAGAAAGGTTAAGTTGGGTTAGGTTAGGTTAGAAAGTTAGGTCAGGAGGTTAGGTTAGCTTAGCTTGGGTAGTGTTTATTTTAGTGGTAGCGCGCACAAGAAAGCTTACGTGAACGCGAAGGTGTCGTGAACGACGGTGGTGCTGCCCGGCCCGTGGGCAGAAATGTGTGTGCCTCCCTGCTGGTGCCATCCTGCGACAGGGCAGATGACTAATATTATATGAGCAAATGACAGCCGCGAATAAGCTATGGCCTTATTACCTCCGCCAAGGAGGTTATGTTTTGCGTGTTTGTCTGTTATTCTATTTGTCTGCCGCATAGATAACTCAAAAAGGTACTGGACGAATCTTTACGAAATTTTACCCGAAAAATTAGTCATGTTATCACGATGAGATGATTAACTTTTGGTGAAGATCCGTTCAACAATTTGTTTGTTTGTCTTCCTTTTTTCTCAGTACCGACGAATTTTTATAAAATTTACACGAGTTCGGTATATAACGAGAAGTGAATAACACAATTTATGACACGGTTTTTTTGTGCGTTTGCTAGCCTCTGTTTTATTTCATTTTTGTTAGCAAAACAGCTTAAAAAGTTATGAACGGATCTTTATGAAATTTAGAAAAAGTGGTTTCCACTTTCGAAAGACATAAATGATAAAATTTTGGTGATGGTTGGTAGGTTTGATTGTGTAGTTGACATAACTCAAACAGTTAGGAACTAATCTTCAAGAAAATTACAGAAGATTTTATTGCTGTCAAAAGACAAAATGATTAGAATTTGGTGCTGATACGAAGAAAATCATGGTTCTGACTTTTTCCTCGCGGTTTCTTTGCTTGGTGGATGTTTGCGCTCTCCGAGTGTTCTAGTTCCTTTCAGCTTCCTAAATATAATAATAATAAAAAAACATAAAGAAGTGGCCGATATTCCATGACAAGTTTATCCTAGCCACAAAGTAGTATGTACATACATATGTACAAGCCCTCTATCCTGTCTCATCCCCTTGGAGAGCAGCAAATGCAACTTTTTCAGTTTAATCTTTCAGACTGGAACCGAAAGAGCAGCCAGCAAAATATCCAAACAAGCAAATAACCATTATTGAACTGTGCATCACATAATCCCTTAGTGAATAATGTTTGGACCATTATTGGGTACTGATGCTCCATAGACCGAAACAGTAATTGACTCTTAGGTCTGATGCTGGCGGGCAAAAGTCGGCAACGGAAAAATGGGATTTTCCCTAGAGCTATTCTTTTCCCCTTATCTAATACCGAAGAAAAAATTCCAAGGTACCCAACATATTTGGATACGGCGGGGACGCACTTGGGCGCTTACCTGCATGACCGTGTCTAGACATGTTCATTGACAGCAGGTTCGCGGTTGACTTTAGGGGCTTTTATGCAGGGAAGATAGGTTTTTGACGCGCTCTAAGTAACAGTTGGCAGCAGGTCTCATCAAAGGTAGAGAAATGCATTTGTAGCCAATGTTGATCTCCAAAGTCAATTTCTGGTACCGCATTCACGCAGATAACGCGTTCTCGGACAACTCGATGTAAGTGGAACATTATAATCGGGTAGGTGAGCGGAGCCAGAATGGGGAAGGTAGCCTCTGTTAATTGTCAAGGACAGCATAGTAATCTCTTGACGCCAAACAGTCGGAAGCGGAAACCAGCTGCATGGAGCCCGGGGTCGAAGTCGGACTTGATCCATCCGACTCTGCAATTTTTTGTGCTCTGGGTTTCACTTCTCCAGCAGCCGTCAACACGATGTTATTACCCAGTAATAATACTAAAATTGAAAAATTTACGAGGGATTTTGGTTCTTCGTTAAGATACAGCATATCCCTAAAGTAGGCATTAGCGCCTCAAATGTATTGCATACACTAAATATTCTCTGCAGGTCAAGTATGAGTCAAAATGTCCACCCTACAGGTCAAGATTTCGTCCATTTATGAAGCTATATAAATCTCACACAAAGTGAAAGTTAGAGTTAAAAAAATTTACTTGTAGGAACGTAAAGTCATCAAATTCCACTAGAATTCATTCAATGTTCTTAAAGCTATGGGAATTTCACTTAAATTGATGCAATATTCTACACGTTATGAGTAGTTCTTGTTCTGTATATTGCACCAATTATTACTGCCAGTCGCTTTGTTGCAAGTAGCTTAAAATGTACATTTAGCGGTATAAAATAGTGTTTCAACATTATTATTGTATTTAATTCGACTTCTCCTGCATAAATACAAAATTAACCAGAGTTATTCAATGGGATTAAAGTCAAGAAACCAAGGTGACCAAGTAATATAAAACGATCTCTTCTGATACCCAGAGTTCCAAGTAATGGAAACGTAACCTTCGCTGAATGGACTGGAGAATGGTCGTGCGTGAAAGCAGTTTGATGGCGACGTGACAGTGGTAGGTCAACATCGAGCTATGATTATTGTTCATTTAGAAAAGGTATGTGAGCATGACTCGTAAATTGAACCCTATCTGGCACTTCGGAAAGGTCCGAGAACCACGTTACCTGTGATACCGGGCCAAGACATAGCACCTCCACCTCCTTGTTGGCTTTGCAATCGTTGCGGAATGTGGGCTTCAAGTAGACTCCATACTTCGGTCCATCAATTTTTTCGTAAAGAAAAAAAAATTGAAAATTTTCCAGACATTTTCGCGCCCAAGCAATTCACATTTCCTTGAAGGGTTTGCTGAATTGAATGGAGGCCTTTCGACAGGCTTAACGTCCCTCAACAATTGATTCAATACGCTTCACCGGGTGTCTTTAAACAAAGGAGCGATGGCAGTTTTGCCAAATGCGCTAGGGCTGGTGCTGTTTGGATGCGTGGAGACTTGTCCGCGTATTTTTCGAATGTCAGGAGGTAATAGGGTTATTCTCGTCTTCTATGGGTGCTTCTTCACTCGCTCCCCAACTTGGCTAAATGAATGGGGGACAAACCTTCTACAAGGCTTGCAACAATCTGCTCTTCTTCGGTAGCTGGCGAGGACCTTCACTGGGCATTTTAAGAGGCCTGCAATACAGTGATTTATAGTTAAGCATGGTTCACAATATGCAGAAAAATTCAAAGCTCTTAGCGTATTTCATGACTTCAAGCAAAATTTGATAACTTTACGAACCTAGCTGGGTGTTTTTTTAAGGCACTAACTTTCTCTTTTGTGAGATTTATATTCTTTCTCAAATTAACAAACTGTTAACTCGCAATAACGCGATTTACACATTTTATATTCGATGTTGATAACTCAATTTTGCATACCGAAATCAAGGTACTAGTTACAGAGGTGTGTGCACCGGTTGAGCTCTATTGCCACAGGCAACGGTGCTAGCATTGTGCTTGTAATAATAATAATAATAATAATAATAATAAGTTTATTGAAACATAATCATGTAAAAAAGAAATACAGGCAATGACACGTTCTCTACTTTCTCAAATGTTCATGTGTCTCAAGCCCATTGATAGCATGAAGCTAATCGGGCAAAATTTAAATAACTTTGGGACGATAACTTAACATCCTTCCATTCGATTTGTCACAGTGTCTATACGCGTATGCTTGTAGCTGGTCATTTGTCCCATTCCTTGATAAATCTCCAATTACCAAAGAAGCTAAGGAACTTCAAAAAGTGTGGACGCTTCCATATCCCCACTTGCGAAAAAAAAACAGATAAACAAATATTGCGTAATGTGAACAAGAGGTAAGTGAGCAGACTTTCGCTAATTCGATGAGCAGGGTTGAATAAAAATAGCAGAGTCTAACGATAAAAACAAGCTAGCAATATTATGACAATAGTAACATATCATACGGAGGGACGGAGGCAGAAGCTGCAGGCGAATCTATTATTTTTTAGCGGAACTGAGAAGCGAGAGAATGGCAAGAGTATGGTAGTTACAATGAAAATTCTCCATAAACAAGAGTGTGTACATATTCCTCGTATGAACATGAGGTGTATACGGGTGTACTGTAAAAAGGGTGAAACTTGTATGCTGGCGCATTGACCTGCTTCTCAGTACACTGCAGTAGAATATATATACAGAGATAAAACAGACAATAGAGAAAGAATCAACTTTAAATTGCTTGTCAGTTCTAGTCTATCACAATGTATGTTGTGTAGTTCCAATAGGAGACGCAACGGCGGCACTTCTGCTGTGATGGCGGCCGGAGGAGTGATAATTCCATTCAACTTATAGGGAAGAACCTATTTCATAGAAAACATTGCAAATAGTCATTCCTACCCCTACCACAAACCGATAGCTTGGTCGGTCATTTCGCGGTGCAGCTACATTAAAAAAAAAAAACTCTGAAGCTGGATTAAAAGACAATTAAATCTAGCTCACGTATGGAACTGACTTCCACTCTTATACTGTAATAATCAATATCAGCGTTCATTGGCAGTATGGTGCCTACAGTTTGAAATGAAATATCAGTTACGGTTATTTTAAATCATTTGACGATATTTGAGAGATTCCTGGAAAGTATAATTTTTTACGATAAAAAACTAACCGAGTGCAGCCTTAGAATCCCCCCGAGCAGCTTCTGGCACTAGCACTATTCGCCTTTGCTACTATCATAGAGCAAGCAAGTGCTGCTGTCCGATGATCGATGCCCGGAAGTCGAGGAAAGTTACCATGACATCAGAGCAATCGAGGTCACATGGAGGGTAGAATAATTCCTCGGTGGGTACATGCAGTGGGCGTGGATAATTAATGAGATCAGGCAGGCAGTACAATTATTTTTTAGCGTAGGTAGACCAGCAGCAGATGTAGGTTACTGATGTTCGTACGGAGCGCAATGATTCTTTAGTGTATGCATGAGGTCAAGTGGTTTACTAGGGTCACCAGGTCGGTACCAGTCTACGGGAAATGATGTCACCAGAATTTGTAATAAAGATTATTATAAAAGAGATCTGCCAACAAGCGAAACGGTTACTTAAATTCTGCCCGCAGCTAGGAAAGTACTACACGTATATATGTATTAGTGGAAAATTTTCAGATGCTTCCAGAAAAAATTAAACTAGCGCATTATTATGATACCTTATGTGCACTTACTGTACTTACGTGTTTAATTACATTCTGGATGCCGGGGCCATCTTCAGACGATGGCGGACAATAAATTATTGCGATGGTAGTTGTCGATGACCACAAGGTACACTTCCGACAAACATGAAAGCACCGAATATGCGTGAACCCTCGTTCTTTTCTCATGCCCATGGTAGTGATTCTCCTACGATTGACGCATGCTTCGTTCTAACTTGAGTTGCTATTTGAACCACCAAGTCATTTTTCTAATATAGTTTTGGGCTCACATTACTCGTGGCAATCATTAGCTCGGGTATGACACAGCTTATAGTTTTGAAACAATAAAGTAAACAAAAAAAAGTGAAATTTTGGTTGCGGAGGATATTTTTTCACATAGACGGAGTAACCTGAATAGAACAGTGGATAAGCTTTTAAATGCAAAAAATGTTACACTTCTGTGAAAAGCTTGAAATTTGCATCACCGTTATCTGATACTCCCAGATTCTCTTTTATGGGTTAAAGAATGCTGGAATTGGCTGATAAGAATTGTCAAATGTCACAGACTTTGAGAAATGAAAATGCTTTCATGAATTCTATCTGGCGGACTTAGTAGAACAAAGAACGTCGTGGAATATTTTTTATTTTTAGACTACTACAAATTTCGTTGCGCTTAGTTGCGGCAAAACGCCAAGCATTGAACCACAGATAAAATAGCACAAGTAATATTAGACAAATTCAGAAGCGTCATCAAATAATGAAAATATTTAAGCCACCGTGAAGATTACTCATTTGTGCATCGGAAGGAAACAAGATTGTAAGAATTATTTCGTCGTGGTACGCAGGAAACTTCAAGTCCGCAGACGAACTTCGGAAAATTATCAACGTCCAATCACTGCAGAGGACCGCTCGACAGAAGATCCGAGCGGTGTCGCGTCCTCCACAAAAATTCAACCAGCCATGAAAAATCATTCTGAGGCAAAGCATGGACCTGTGCCGAAGGAAACACCAACGATCAGATCATAGTTTAAAATCATTTCGATTTAACCGAAGCTTACCACTAATGTTGCCCTTTTAATAATAAGTTATTGTTAATGAAAATATTTGCATTTAAACATCGTATCCAGGATATTTAATTTAACTTGATTCATGAAAACTTTATAAATCAGCGCTTTCACGTAAGAACTTTGAAGCTGACATTTATTATCATGGATACGAAGTTACTATTTGAGAAATAAATTTGTGATTCATGAAAGCAAATCATCAAAGGAGAAGCCCACGGCTCTCTAATGAACAACACATCACTAAGCATTTAGGTTAGGTTAGGTTGGGCTAGGTTAGATTAAGATCCAAAAGCATCACGCCCATGCAAAAAAATATGGCGAGGGAGCTGAAATTTAAGGGGATTAACTCCCCAATCGAATCAAACATTTTAGTGCATTTTTTTTCTATAATAAAAAAATTTACTTCAAGATATCAAATTGCTGAACTTCTAGATATTATATGCATATTGAAGCACTTGAACTTCACATCCGTCAGCTAGAAAACCGACTTTTAGTTTAATTAATTTGTACTTAAATCCGTCCCCCACAAATAATATGCAATAGCTCATAGAGTGCCGGGGCGTATGTTCCGGTGTCTCTTTGGGAATGGGCCTATTGGTTCGTCTACTGCCGCCTATCTAATCTAAATACGTGGCGAACTTTTATAGCCGTCAGAAACTGACTTTTACTTAAAGTTACAGAAGAAAATGAACAGGATTAAATCCCTCCTCAAGGGAATACAAGACCTGACCCCAACATGCAATCTGTAGCTTAAGGAACTCAAATCCGTTTACAAAGTCAACTTTTAACTTACAAGTTAAGTAAAATTTATCACTCAACTTTTAGTACTTAGATTTTTAATCCGTCGAAGAGCAAGCAAGCTCAACAGCTTTTCAATTAATTAAGTGAATAAATTCACGGAAAATTTTGCTGTGTTTTTAAAAAATTCCTCTGAAGGAAATATTTAAAAAGGATCTACAGGCGCACAGTATCATATCCTAACAGTTACGGCCATGAACGGAGAACGACCACGACATTATTTTAGAACATGAGGAGACAAGCTTCGGTAGGGCTGGCAGCTCAAGTCGACGTCGTCCGTTCCCGCAGGCATCCCTGGGGCCCTGGCCAAGGTTTTAGACCATCTTCATGGAGGAGAGGCTGGATGATCGTATTAAGGGGATCATCCGCTACCTACGAACTTTTAGACAACTATCAAACCATTACAGATGCACTGTAAGGACAGGTCGTAAAAGGCTATCCCTATCACGGAGAAAAGTGTGTTCTTTACGATAAAAACACCTGGTTTCTTATCGCTAACGAAGTAATATTTTAACTACAAAGCAATAATAATTAATCGTAAAAGACACTGTTGTTCATCACAAGGCTCTTGTTCATCAGTAGTTCATATCAAACGACAATGTGCATTGACAAAAATTCAAACGACAAGGTAGTTTACAGTTAATTAATTTTGCTTAATGGCAAACAACGATTTCTCTGCATGTAACAGAATGAGATACTGTTGGCAGGTGCACTCTGATATTGCCGGTAGTGATAAAAATATTTTCAGTGTAAGAGTTATCAAAATGATCTTCAGCATAGTGAAGGTTCATGCAGAGGGTAATATTCCTATAAATTTCAAAAAACATTTATACACTATGCAAAATGATATTAAATGATGTGTCAAACTTCGCACAATATTCATAATTTATTGCCAGTAATATAAATATAATGTGTATGAAGAATCCTGCAGAAAGTGAAATGTTGTGAACAAAATGAATGATTGCAAAGTTTAGTAGCGCAGAAGTGAGTACTTTAAAGCTTTTAATTTCCGATTGATAGGTATTATATCACAAGTCTTTTCACCATTAAATTTACTAAATGTGTAATCAGAGCAGCTGTTATGGGTCCGACATTTTTCAACTTCTCCGACAGTGTTTTTTAAGTATACTGGGCCTCTCCCACATAAATCTCTCGTTTTAAGATGCCCCAGAGCTATGCAAATGGGTTTAGGCCGGGTAAAGTAGGAGGCCAAGTCATGAGCTATATCTCTTTTGTTGATCAGCATATTCAAGAAAGATATGGATGCATAGAAATTTCATGTCTGCTTGCGTTGGCTGGCGAATGGCAGGTTATCTAACTATACTGGCAAGTGTTCATCCTTAAACTGAGTTTTGCTGGATTTCTTTTTGGCAATCGAAATGGTCGTAATAATTCGTTACCGATGATCTCTGCCCCAAACATTACCCCATCGCCACCTTGTTAACAGTGACGGGAGCGAGAAGTTCGATGAAGTATTCACGCTTTGGCCCATCCAACGTGCCTCGAGCCATATACGTAAAAATGACAACGAAAATTTGTCTACTGGTACCAAAGTGACATTAGACATTTTATGGAAAACATAAAAAAATATACAAATTTTAATAGACTAGAAGCGACTCAATGAATGATTGAACTACCATAAAATTACACTTAACTATAACTCTATAATATGAGCTACAGGACATAATGTTAAAGGACTGCTGAAACACGTTTCGGTAAAAACAGGTAAACAATATCAACATCTAAACTTACACTGAATAGCTTAAAATAATTCTCGTCCTATCAGTTGTTGTGATAAGTGAGGGATGCTGCGTTAATCTTCACCGCAGAGCTGGTAAGTTATAGTCTCATGATAGCGGTAGCTGACAGATAAAACGTTGGATAACGTCGTTGGTGTAAAAATGTTGGTTCTAGAGTTCGAAGTAATTACGTTATTTTATGCATCAATATATTTTTGCAACCCAATGATATGCTAGCTGAAGGTGCTTCAATTTAGGGAACATAAACTAGTAGGCAGGTACATCACGTTGAGCTCAAGTAAAATAACCGTACAATAGCGAGCAGATGTTAGGGCTTGAAGATATTAGTTTGATTATACTCAAATATAAAGTAGCTTCAGCAGATAAAATTTAAATGTTTTGTTGTCTTTTACTTAAATGGTCATAGACGAAGCCCATGTATACTCATACTAAGCGTAGAAAAAAAGTTTGCGAACAAATGCAGCGAATCTGTTACAAAGATTTGCCATTTATCATCTTTAGGAGTAAATTTCAATCTTCAAGATATATAAGGAAACCCACTGTCCTTTCTTTATCTTTCACAAGAAAAAAACACTGAGCTCATCGACAATAATTGGCTTTTTTGATCCTACTCCTTTAATAAGCTCACACCCGAAGACGGTACTAGGCGCGCTTGAGGTCTCCAGGTGACGTCATAGAATGAGATGCGCAGACGGTACCAGGCGCGCGTGAGGTCTCCAGGTGACGTCATAGAGTGAGATGCGCAGAAGGGTAACAAATTGGTCAAGCGATGTGGCAAGTTTTACGTAATAAAACCTTGTTCGAGCGCCCCGTTCAGTTTACATTAAACAGCAGTCTCGTATGCCCCATGAAACACAGCTTCCCGACTACCTTTTTTCTACATTTACAAGAGACTGTTGAAGCTGTTTGTTGATGCGCTTTGGTGGAAAAAATGACCACTTTTGAACGTAGGCTAAGTTTTCAATTGCTGTCATCCAGACAAAGTACTTAAGTTTTCGAAATTCAGAAAAGATAGTAAAATAAATAAGGTAATTATGATAAAATTTTTAATGACAAATCTAAAATTGTACTTAAGTAATTTGTAAATAAATATTCATCCTCGTTTATAATAAGGTACAAAATTAATGTAAAGCATGTTCTTAAAAATGAGAAGAAAATTCAGAGTTGAGTTCCTACGGACACTCACAGCACGCAGCATAGCATAACGTCACGCAAAGCACTCTTACCTGCAGCGAGCTGCAGGTCCGGAACAGACTTTGTCTCTGGGACGCGGACCTCGGACACACTCAATACCGTCACCAATACAGCCTTGCTCATACTTCATTACAGCTGAGGGCTGCCCAGCCGAAAAGTAAAAATGAAAAAATGTGTGAACTTGTAAGTTAATTATTCAGTGGACAGATAACTCGAAGAATATGCGACGGTTTAAAATCAATAGCTTTATTACACTCGTCGAACTTTGACTTCCAGCACTGAATTGTAAATGCGCGAAGCGGAGGTTCTAGCTGCTGTCGCCATAACAGCCTTGGTTCGTTACGGGCCATCGATCTGCACCAGCGGGCGGAAGTCCGGCGCTGACCTGTGCTTCAGTGGACTGTCGTGATGTGTGCTTAGCGCGTACTGCAGCAGTGATGGTAGGTCTGACTGCGCAGAGAGGAAAATAGATAGGTAGCCGTTACTAAAATGGTGGTGGCCGACTCAAATGTTGCCTATTGTGTGTGCCAGTGCAACAGGCTAGTTGTGAGATTGTTTTGCTGTCTTATATTAAGTCAGAATACTTGAGATACCAGTACTACAACTAAGTAAACTTCTGCTGTCTGTTGAATGTATTTCCGCAAGAACGTAGGGTAACCGTACGTTTTTCTGCGTTGTATTAATCTGTCATAACTACAATGCTATGGCATTAGGCAGTAACTGGTTAACATAACCTGAGATAATAAGTGCCAGTTTCTTGTATTGTTTTTATTACCTTTCCAGTTAAGGGAAAGCCGTTGACAAGTGCATTATTTATTACCTCTCAGAGCCTGGTTTACATATTGTCTGAGGTACTGAACACTTGAAACATAAAAATGCGGTGCATGTATGATTATTGCAAGTTCTTTACAAGTCCAAAAGAAATGGAACTAGAACGGCTCGTGGCGTAAGACCATCCTCCGCGGCGGAGGCCAATGCAACGTAAGCATTTTTGAGGGCCAGCTAATCCTAGTTTCTCATGCGGATGCTCTGTCCAATCAGGCTAGGGCACAGCCCCCGGAGGATTCTATTCATAACTAGAGCGCTCTGAGAGCGTATGCCTCCGCCACGGCGCCAAGCAAAGCAAATGTAACGAAATATTCAAATTGGTGCTAAAACCGTAATTTTCTTTGTATCAACACCAAAATTTATTCATTTGTGCCTTTTAACAGTATTAACAGCTTCAGCACAGTTTCAGTACATCCATTCACATTTTTTGGAGTTATTCTGCTAAAAAAACAGTCTGAAAAACATTTGTCAAACTCACAAATAGACCAGCCGTTCATCATTTAACATTACCAACAACTCCTATAAATTTCATCACGATCCATTCATGACTTTTTGAGTTATTGTACTGACAAGCATAAAATAAATCACAGCTACAAACACACGAATGAACACACAGATCATCACAAAACTGTGGTCATTTACTCTTCGTAATATGCCTAACAAGTCGTCTAAATTTCATGAAAATACGTCAATACCTTTTTAAGTTATGGCATTAAGAATAATGAGGCAAACAAACAAAGAAACGGATCAACGAATCTTCACCAGAAGTTGATCATCTATGTCTCCTAACAGATCTAACAATCCCTGTAAATTACGTCAAAATCCATCCATAACTTTTTGAGTTATCTTGGTGACAGGCAGACAGAGTAACTGACAGGCAGATACACAAACCCGACTAAAACACAACCTCCTTGGCGGAGGCAATAATAATATACAACTAGAGCACTCTGAGAGCGCATACCTCCGCCAAGTGAGCCAACGGTAGCAAAAATTCAAATTGACTCTGAAACCATAATTTTCTTTGCATAAACTCCAAAATCTAATCATTTGTGCCTTTTTATATTAATAA
>LQNS02278144.1:1152602-1199347 GCA_001587735.2 Parhyale hawaiensis
AAAAATACAGTTGACTCATGATAGTCTTTTCTGAATATGACATGACCATATCATGCTGAATGTACAGTTGATTCCCGATATTCTGTCCTAAACATGAGATGACCATATCATGCTCAAGATGCAGTGGATCCTAACATGATTACCTCATTGCGATAGGACCAGACGACGTTGAGGTAGTACCCGAAGAGCAGCAGCAGCAGGTAGAGGACCACAGCAACAACAGCGAGTGTTCCTTTGCTAGCCCCACCAGCTCTAGAGTAGACTATGACGATGTACGTGGTCACCACAGCGTGGGTCATGAGGGTGATGACGCCTAGGATGAAATAATATAGCAATCTCGAGGAGTTTTGCTGCACAAATGAAAAAAAAAATCTTAAGAATAAACTGAAGCTGTGTGAATAAAGTTGAAAGTTCAATTGTTTTACTGTGGAAGGATGCGGCATATCTGATACTCTTTCAACTAAATCCTAATAGTAAACATAAAAAATATTGCTGACTAAATATATGGGGGTAAAATTGTAGTTAAACAGCAACAAGAACCTGACTTGTGGGCTAATTCAAACTATTTTAAAAATATATATATGTGCCGGGTGTTTTTTAGGCGGACAAATTTCCACCATAGGTAGAAAAACTCAAAATAAATCGATTTTCATGAATGATAAAATTCGAAAAATTCTTAATTTTTGAGTTATAATGACTTACAGAAATTTAAAGCTTCAAGTATTTTACTTCGTGCCCGCCAATGTTAGAACTAGTTTTATAGTTCAGCACGTTTCTGACCCCACCAATGCATTTTACATTAATTTTACAATAAAAGCTGCAAATATTTTATAGTTAGGGAAAAATATCTGCAGTTGCAAACTTAGCATTTAGCGTAATCACACTACTGTATGGCAGACACTACGTCGTCATACTTTACATCCGTGTCGTTTCCAAAAAAAAAAAATGCGAGGGTTGCTGCCACCAGATTTTGGACCTTGTGTACAATTTTCAGAGTAGCTTATGCAGCAGAGAACACGGGATCCCAGCATTTCCAAGCTGATTCTTTTCCACAGATGAAGCGCATTTTACTCGCAAAGGGATTTTTACCATTCACAATAATCATTATTCGGCTCAAGCTTAATAATTCTCATGTCATTCGCCCAAATAATCAACATCAATACAGTGTAAACGCATGAGCAGGAATGTGGTCGAAAAACGTGCTGAACGATCAAATTTAGCGCTAGCATTGGCGCGCACGAAGTAAAATACTGAAAGCTTTAAATTTCCTTCAGTCATTATAACTCGAAAACTAAGGAGTTTTGGGTATTTGGCCTCTTATTATTCCTAACAATAATATTCTTGCAATTTTCATGAAGAGCCGTTGATAGCTTCTTGAGTTATGTACTTGCAAACATTGAGACAAAAATATAGGTATATAGTCAAAGAAGCAAACGGATGAACCAATCACCAAATTTTGCTAATTTCTGTGTGCTTACATTTCTAATAGTTTCATGAATATCTGTTTATAACTTGTTAAATTAAATTCTCACAACCATTATGACAAACATACTGTATAGTCCAACAAACGAACACACCAAACAATGGTTACTGGTGTCTTTTAACGTATCTAGCACTTCCTGGAAATTTCAACGAGATATCCGTTCATACGTTCTTGGGTTATGAACATACGAAGAAACAAGGACAAACTGACAAGCGAACAAATAGATAATCTCAAAAAACCAATTAGCATTCCTAATGATTCGTATTTATTTCATGAAAATCCGTCCATAACATTTTGAGTTGTGTTACCAAGAAAAAACGACGCCAACAAACCAGCAAATTGTTTTACCAGAAGTTCGTCATCTGTTCCTTCCAACAGAGACAACAATCTTTGTAAATTTCTTCCATTACATTTTAATTTATTTTAGTGACAGACAAACAGGCAGACAGACAAGCTCGACACAAACAGCCCCATGGGTGGAGGTAATAATAACAGCATGAGAATAATAATAATAATAAAAAATTAGAGCACTCTGGGAGCGCATACCTCCGCCAAGCGAGGCAGCGGTAGCAAAAAACTCAAATTCGCTTTGAAACCAAAATTTTCTTTGTATAAACTCCAAAATCTAATCACTTGTGCCTTTTGATAGCAATAGCAGCTTGTGCAATTTTCTTGAAGATCCGTTCATAACTTTTTTCAATTATGCTGCTAACAAACGTTACGACAAACATGAGTCAAACATACAAACGAGAAACCGATCTGCACCAAAATTTAATCATCTATGTCTTTTAACATTACTAACAATCCCTATAAATTTCATACAGACAAATTCTTTATTTTTTGAGGTATTGTGCTAACAAGCATAAAATTAAAAACAGTGAAAAAAAACGAACGAACAAACGGATCATTACTAAAATTTGTTCATCTACTCTTTGTTATATACCTAACAACTCATATTAATTTCATAAAATCCATCCATAACTTTTTGAGTTATGGCATTGAAAAAAATGAGGCAGAGAAACAAACAAACGGATGGACATATCTTCACTAAAAGTTAATCATCTGTTCCTCCTAACATACCTAACAATCCCTGTAAATTTCGTCCAAATCTGTTCATAACTTTTTGAGTGATCTTGGTGACAGACAAACAGTCAGACAGACACACACGACGAAAACATAACCTCCTTGGCGGAGGTCATAATAACAAAAGTGGGCAGGAAAAGAAGCCACAGCCCACCGTGCAGACACCGATGAGCAGCAACAGGCTGGCCAGGAGCCCCAAGGACGTCCAGCAGACGATGCTCAGAGTCACCGCCCGGAATCGGTCTGTGGAATATTCCAGTCGTCACAACAGGAGCTGAAGAAATTCAGGATATAAAGGGTGGCGCGCAAAGATCGTGAGCACAGATGACTGGTGGCAGTAAGCGCCCACACATGTATTTCGTGCACTAAGCTGGTAACGAAGCGCAAGGAACAAACATGTACTTCCAGCACCCTAGTTAGTAAGCAGGCGCAGTAATCTTGCACATGTAGTTCGTATTACCAGGTAAGGAAGCACTATTAACAAACAGTTCAACACACAAATACATAGCGTACTCACCTAAAGAGGTGCCTGAAACTCACTAGCTGTAGTTCGTGTAGCCACACAAGGAGTTATAATAAAAACGAACTTGCAATCGGCTTACCACGGTAATAAGTGGACACGCACCTACACTCTATGGACTCAGGTAACTCGTCGCCGAAAATACACACATGTATTCAGGACGCGTAGGTAAGGTAGATCAGTCAACACAAGCAGACGCACCTGTCGTTAGGTTGCCCTGCTCAGGAGGCGGAATGCCACGCGTCAAATCTCCAGCAAATCTCACCAGGCCGCCAGCATAACCGACCTGTTTGCAGATACGCATGAAGAAATGCTGTTAGACCAGGGTAAGCTGCCTCCTACGACAGGAGGTGACGTACTAATTATCAAAGTCGATAGGGGATTAGGAGCGTGAAATGAGAAAGGGGCCCCAAGCATGGCACTGTGATAAGGAGAAAGTTGACTGAAAGAAAATACACTTAAAAAGGAAATATTAGCTTTAGCGCAGAATTGAGTGTGCCTCTTTTTTTGTGCAATCAAATTTTCATGAAACTTGCAGGGAAATTGTGACATCTAATGGCAACACTGTTGTGTTTGTTTACATTTTGCTGTATCTCCTGATTGACAACTCTTTGCATTTTTCTCCTTTTGAGGTGAACAACAATAATAGCTTCTTGTATATTCTGCTAAAATGGGACGTGGAAAAGTTCTAAAAAAAATAGCTTCTTGTATATTCTGCTAAAATGGGACGTGGAAAAGTTCTAACTAATGAGGAGAAAGAAATTATCATCAAAGAAACTGTTAAAGGCACCTCTCCTGATGTTACAGCCTGAAAAATCGGACGCCATATTGACACAGTGACAAGATACTTGCATGACCCTTCACCATGGAAAAGAACGATCTGATGCTGGGCATTCAATGACTGTTGCTGATAGAAAAATGACAAATTTGGCTCAACAGCTGAGTAAAAGACCTGGGCAAACAAGTAAGTCAATTTTTACGGCTGCTGGGCTTCCTGAAGTGCTTAAAACCCCTAGAAATGACATCTTTCGCTCCATTGTTTCTGTCAAATCCCCTCTGAAATCGCTTCCTCAGACCCCAAGACATAAAATTTTTGGGATGGAATGGGCAGAGAAATACATGAAGATCAATATGAATCTTTTTTTTCACCATCGAAACCCGGGCAACCCTTGATGGACTTGATGGGTGGAGTAAGGGTCGGGTGCTACCTGGAGGTGAGTGTCATCAACGCGTAAAGCGTCAACAACAGGGAAGTGGTGTTATGATATGGGCTACTACCATAGGGGATCGACTTGCAGGTCCGGTTAGAGTACCTGGTGGCGGAAAAATTGCATCTGCATCATATTGTGACATGTTAAAGAACACCCTGGTCCCATAGCTGGATAACATACCCCTTTCGTTGCTTCGAAACTTGAATCTTAAGCATGATAATGCATCTTCTCACTCTGCCCGTACTACTACTACAGTATTTCTGGACTCTTTGAGGTTCCATGGAGAGAAACTGATGGTTTGGACACCGTTCTCACCCGATGTAAACCCAATTGAAAACATCTGGGCCCTTCTGTAAAAGGAAATTTCCGCTAATGGAGGGCAGTACAACTCAAAATTTGTCTTGTGGGATGCTGTTGCTGCAGCAGCAGCAGCAGCAAGGGCAGTTCCATCTTCTGCTATAAATAAACTAACAGGCTGCATGGATTCACGGATTATTGAAGTTATTGAACGTCATGGGGGTCATATTAGCAAATAAAACTTTTTTGAGTCATTGTAAAGCTTTGATTAATGATTTCTTGTTTAATACATATTTCTCTCATTAGTGTTGTTCATTTTTGCTTTTGGGGATATAAAACTGTGGAAATTTGTTTTAGTCAATAAACTATTATCGCGCTCAGTGAAATTAGTAAAATTAAAAAAACATAATTATTCTAGAACGAGCACGATTAGTCGTTTGAAAATTTACAGACACCATAAGCATCATAAGTTTAACTTTCTGAGAAATTTTCACGGAAATTTATAGCCAAATAGTTGAATTGCGGTCAATTCTGCGATAAAGCTGTTATTTCCGTTCTCAGTGTACACTGCTGCATGAATTGAATGTAAAATATTTGACGAGCGCTAGTACGGATCTAGTTGCTTAAAACGTTAGTATAATTATATATTTCACTATGCTGTTTAACTTCACTGCATCAATTTATATACATAGGTCAGTTAGGCTGCACTTGAACTAATCTGTCTACTGCTGATTTGGATGCCCCTGTGTCAGGATGTAAGCATTATTCTTCACGAATAAAGTGCTAGAACCTAGTAAAATAGAGGGAAAGGACTTCCAAACTGTAAGAAAAAGTTCAACATTTCAACGAAAAGAAATTAGACAATTACATGCGCTTTCCTCCGTTTGGAAGAAAATACCAAAAAAAGTCGTTTCCCAGCACAAACCTGTAATTCACATTGTTTACAGAAGAAAATGCTGCAGTCCTTTAATGTTCAAAAGTAACAAAAAAATATACCTTTTTGCAATTGCGATTGTACCACCTTTAACTTGTTTCAATGCTGGCAAAACCTTTCAACAGTCGTTCGCCGCAGAATAACAATTTTTATATTGGTTCTAACAGTTCCTCAAAACTTCTCAACAAACTGTTCGATATCAACAATCTGCAGTTCCTTTCAACAATCTGAGCAAACACCAAATACAATTTAGAACGGCTTTCAACAGACTGTAAAACGAATAAACAATCTGTAAAATAATTAAATTAAACATTGATCTGGAGGGTCAGAGTCTACAGCAGCTGAAAGTGTACCGAAATGAGATCAGATTCAATTTGTAAACCTAGAGAACGTACGGAAGAGCAAGGCGTGGCGATAGAGTAAAGCGTATGGTAGGTGGCCCACGAGAGAGAACTGTGACCGTCATACCCAAAATTGCAGAACACGCTGGAGTTCTGTACCACGGAATAAATCTGGGACTATCGGATACTCTTAAAGGCTTCATACGTATTCTGGAACAATTTCTGGAAGAGAGACGCGGTGTTATTATCCTCGATAACGAGCCAATGCACAGTACCCCAACCTCCAATTCACGTACCTGCCACCCGATTCTCCGTTTCTTAATCCTATTGAGAATTGCTTCTGGGTGTTCAAGTCCTACCTGAAGCTACCTTTGTGCAGGACAACTGTCGCCATGCCAACTCGTACCTGGTTCGGTGCATTGAGCGCACTGACATCCCCAATAAGGACTTGTCATGCGACATATGCGACATACCGCAATCCTTTTATTTACGGTTTCCATATAGTCTGAATTTGTTTATATATACTCGTGCAATTACATTTAGGTACGCAGTATGCTAATTTGTCTATAATAAATACATATTTGTACATATTTTAATTGTTTTGCCGATTATTGATTAAATATTTCCGATTGCTTAATGTTTCATTACCTTGTTGAAAGCAAATGTAGATATACACATTGTTGAATAGTTTCACTGTCTAGGTTGAGTTCATTTGAAGCTTTTTGAAAGTAAATGCATGATGGGTGATATCAGGCTGAACTGTTGAAACCAAAAAGAAGATAGTTCAATCGCGATTGCAAAAAGGTACAGTAGTCTTTTAATACACAAACGCAAAAAAAAAAATTTCTTCGGAAAGAACATCCACTGCTAGAACAATAGGACCAGTGCTACTATTATTATTATTATTATTGTTAAATTACACTAGACTGGCGACGTGGGAACGGAGAAACTATGAGGTTGACAAACCCCCACGCAAGCAGCCCAGCGAACGAAGAGAAAAAAAAAGAAAGAGAAGATCCGAGACCACAGAATAGCTCTGTGTACAGATCGTTTAAAGCTGTCAATACCCACACCACCAAAGACAGAGCTATCAAGACCATTCCACACATCCACCCATGATGGAAAAAACGAACAATAAGCCCGTACGGCATCGCACCTATTCCAAGGCAAGCTCATAAAGAGGACTAGTACGCCGAGCATACCTCATCCAAACAAATGGCTCTGGAAGAAAATCAGACGGTAGATGACTAGGGCAATTATATTTTTTACTAGTGGACCCGTGCGTGAAGAATTCACGCAATAACCTATACGTTTGCCTAATGCCTCTAGGCTGGTGCGGAATCTCCTCTTCTCTTATTTGCTTCTTAATTTTCTTCTTTACTTCATTGATCCTTTGTCGTGCTGTCATCCTTAGGTCTTCTATATAGACAGGCAGAAGTAACATCTTGCGTAAAACACTCCAACAAACCTAAACAAAATACCAGCTTATATACAATGTGTTCGGTATGTAGCAAAGATACCGTTGATACAGTCTTTCCACCTCAAATATCTGCTTCATTTGAGGTGCTCAAGTTTTGACCTATGAAGAGAAAACTGCTTCGTCAGAGGAAAACTGTATGCTAAAATAAATAATTGTCAACTGCTCGTGAAAATTTATGTTTCGTCGGTTTCGTTGACAATTGCATCAAAATGGGAAGAATAACTGATGCAACGAAATCATCTGTGAGAAGAAACTACGAATCAAGAAGCATGAGAGTGCCAACGGAAGCTTCAGACATCTTCAGTGCTACGATTTCAACTTCGGCAATGCAAGAAATGCATTNATTTTCTGCCTATCACTTTCAATGGAGCTTGAGAGGAGCACCAGAGCCTCCAACCTGGGCTAATTTCCGCCTATCTATTTCGTTAAGAGTGTGACACCAAACATATAAATATATATTTATATATATATATAAACACACGACGGTCATTCTTAGTATTAGATTAGATAGAGAAAGCAGACCCCACCAACTCTGCGACGATGCGCCAGATCACAAGGCACTACACCATCCAGCATGAACGCACATCGACGAACCACTTTGTCAAGCAAACATAGATGACAATCGACAGAAAACCCCAGACTACGGAGCAGTATTACAGAAGAGGGAGGACAACTAAGACCAGTACAAGTTTAACATACTTACAATGTAGGTTATAGCCCCCAATAGAAGTATGAATATAATTATGCGCCAGTTATGATTTAAGGTATGAATCACAAACAGTAACAACATGTAATTGTACAAGGCATTAATTTGTGAAATGAAAATGTTACTACTGTAGTATGACCATTAGCCAGCAGGATTTCTGATTGCTCGATTGGATGAGGTGCTAATTCGTAGCGTCCCTATAACACAAGATCCACGATATTATCGGGAATAAACTCTAGACCTGGTAAAACTCATATAAAGTTATTTATATCTGGGTGACATATATATAATATATATAAATAGAACCACTAATATTTTCAGTTATGACCAACGAAACTTCAAAAATGTTCGGTGCATGGGCTGCCACACACTTCTTGTTGTTTACCATGCGCTAATTTCATAGCACTGTGATGGAAAAGGGACGAAAAAGAAGGACTCTCAACATTCCTCGAAATTATAACTGAGGCCAACTCACTAGCATCGTAGCTACGTGCGTCGCGAAACATGTTGATTCCCAATCTGTTTTGCTAAAACTGCTTGACCGAACTCGACTATTAATCCTTTTTGTGTCAGTAAAAAACTGTTCGGCTCGTCTTGTGGTCATTTCGTAAAAAAGTATCATCATTTTAACCCTGGCAATGACAGGGTTGATGAGGAAGGTTAAAATGCTTGTTCAGCTGTTGATCGCATAGAAAAAAACTAAGTTTTGCTCTTGGCATGGAATACGGTGATGTACGGTAGCCCCTCCACAGCTCTCCATCTCACAAATAGAACGCCTCGTTGCGTAAGACCATCACCCGGGGTGGGGGTAAATTCAACGAAGTCATTTTCGATAGCCAGCTAATCCTAGTGTTTCATGTGGCTGCCGTGTCAAACAACGTTTGCCCACTACGCCATCAGTACGCCCCATGCTCCAGACGATCTGCCGCGGTGGAGAAAATTTAACGCTGTCATTTTTTATGGCCAGCTATGTGTCGTTTTTTGGCATGAGTCACATCTAGGTCAACCCATCAAACTCCCTACAAAAAATTATGAAGATTGCTCAACTCTTTCGACCACTTATTGGGGGGACAGACAAATATACTTAATTCTTCAACGAAAACATTATCACCTCTCTCACTTCGTTCGCGAGTGACAATAACAAAACTCATAAACAACCGCCAGATAGCAAATAGGTGCTTCTTAGAGGAACTTGCTTTATAGACACTTAAGGTGGCACCTCGAAAAACTGATTTTGCTACTGGAGCCAGTCCGACAATTTCGTGAAAAGTTCAAGACCTGTTTGCATTAAATAGTTTATTATGCAGTATTTTGCTTTGTATTTTGAATGTGTTTGCAGTCTGCTGGGGTATTCGTGCTTATTATAAAAACGTGCTGCGGGTAACAAAACCCTTTTATTATGACGTGTTGGTGCTCGACTCGGTCAAGATTTTGCTGAGGTATGTACGAGGTTGTTTGAGTAACGCGAAGTCGCTTTCACTTTTGAAAATTTTGGATATTATAATTTGCTAACTTGTGATTCCAGAAATTTTCTGTTCGGGCAGGATATTATTCGACTAAGGATACCACCAAACTTTGCCACAAGATGGAACTGTCCATTACTAGGTGCGCTTAAGATCGTTCTGAATGTTGTGACTACCAGGGGTCGTGGTCCGTCGGCTGCAACCGTGATGTCGTCGTCGTTGTGACACAGAAGTGGACGGTAAGAAGGTCGAGACCCTCCCGCACCTCTGTCTCCCGCCTCTTGTTGGCTTCCTTCAGGTATAGTACATGCTGCAAGGAAAAGGTCCTTCGTTAGTAAAACTTGTGGCTATGAATCTCTATATTTTCTATGACTGACACCCCTACAAATTTTCAATATGTTCCCGCACCCTCTGCAAAATTAATATTTCACTCATATGATGACAAGAATAATGAAATATTAGTAAATTGTGTAATGAAATTTGTTTAAGGTTATTTTTGGACGACATGTGAATAACTCTAGATTTTGCACCCCTAAAATGTTGTATCGCAACCCCAGAAGGTGCGAACTTCCCCAGTTATACCCCCTTGAATGGTGTACGGACCACAGTAGAACTAGAGGAGGTATTTTCAAACCAGTTTTTTCTCAGTCGGTATTGCCAGTACGTCCTCTGGAGCAAAGACGCCATGCTGAACCAATCACTGGCTAAGCTTATATTGCCCACTTGTCTGTATAGCGCCGTTTGACACGTATTTTAGAGACGTCACGATCGCAGGAAGTCAAAGTGAATAAAATATTCTCCCTAGAAATTGAACTATCTTCTTTACCGTAGTAGGTATGGGCCTAATCAGCCCCAGGTCTTCGTGTTGGAACAAGGCTAGCCTACATGCTGTGACGTATAAGTTCTCGAAAAATAATTACTAACGAGACTCACACGAGTCAGTAGCAAGGATACCCGTGATACCCAGGTACATAATATTTTAATTAAGTTGTTTACTACACAATTAATTTACTATAGAAGTTATATTAGATCTGAGTGTATTTGCTACGCCCTTGAAACTTTCAGAATTGTGACATCACACTTGCAACACACCATTGTGGAAATACCAACGATTCCTCGCTGCAACAATGGCTGACGCAATTGTGACGTCACACTTCTGAACCTTCCAAGGGTTTGTTGCAGACACCCAAATCTGACACAACTACCTTGTGTAAATGGACTGTGTTTACTACAGGTGCCGCTGTGATTCAAGTCTGCTATTGATTGATACTGTTTCTATTCTAGAGAATTATTTCATCCTTTCTAAAACTGAACGCGTAGAAATGCATTTTCACAACGGATAGTAATATTCTTATGTAACAGGAGCAGGTGGAGGGTTAATATGAGAACTAACACCATCGATTATGCTTACGTGGCACTATGCTCTCTATTTTATTATTTTTTATTTATCAACGATTTCTCCACAGGCGGGAGGTGTTCGTGGATTATTATTTCATAGCTTACATAAAAGAATTTCATGTACATTCATTTCTTAACAATATTACACTATGAATTTACAACCTAACCAAAAAGGCACAGTGCCATCACATAACAAACTAGAGCACTCTGAGAGCTCATACCTCCGCCAAGTGAGGCAACGGTAGCAACAAATTCAAATTGGCTTTGAAACCATAATTTTCTTTGTATAAACTCCAAATTATAATCATTTGTGCCTTTTTATATTAATAACAGCTTGTTCAATTTTCTTGAAGATCCGTTCATAACTTTTTGAGTTATACTGTTAACAAACGTTATGACAAACATGAGTCAAACATACACAGTATGTTGAATGTGCCAAACGCATATATAACAGAAATTACCCTCTCAAATTTACCTCTTAACGTCAATGCCTGTCCATAGCATGCCTTCCTATGTGTTGATGGATTTTGTAAGTCGAAATAGAAAATAATTTTAATAATTTTTGACGTATAACAGTTTGAAGCAATTGAACCCAGAATAACCTACTCATGCTTTACTCAAGCTAATGTAATACAGTCTGGCCTAACATGACCTTCCGCATTCCGACATGTGTAATCTACATTATCGTGATCCAGACGAAGCAACTAAAAGCTAACCTAATTTAATCTAACCAAACTAAATCTACTCGTAAGCTAACCTGCTCCATTCTAGCTTAACCTAACCAAGCCTAACGTTGCCTAATGTGGTTTATTCAAACCTAGCCTAACTTTACCTAACCTAATGTAACATAACTATAACTAACAATACTTACCCTAAGTAACCAAGCACGACTAAACTACCTAATATTTCAGAAGCCTAAATTTTTCTACACTTGCAGATTTCTGCACAGCTTACCATATAGTGCGTTAGTTTGCAGGCAGGTGGGGGATTTATTCAAGGCGATTGTCCTAGAGGTAGTTATTCGCGGAGGTAATTTACCGCGGAGCGAAGGTAATTGTCCGAGGAGGTTATTGTCCACAGGGTAATTGCCGTGATACCAGCTGCTTGCGTACCGAAGGTATCACTGGCAATATATCGGCGGGGTTGCAGTTGTAGCATAAACCTTCCGTCGCTGACACCTTAATTCTGAAAATCTGTAGTCGACTGCAGCTGTGGACGCCTCTGCGGTCAGCCAGCATAATATATTTGGAGCACGACCCTGTGGGCGGCGCATGAATCTCCCAGTTGGGCTGTGCTCACAGCTTGACTTTACCTTTTTCTCATTTTGGCGCAGTGCTGATGAAGTTTGTTGGAGTGTAACTCATCCGCCATGCAAAAATAGGTATCACATGCAAAGGCGATAAATAAATGTGGATGCACATTTTCTGCCCGCACTTGGTACACTTATCGTTTGTCTATTGTGTACTCATATTCCAACTGTGTTTGTACTGACAGTATTACTATGACATTGTAATGGCTATTAATATCTAACTCCTGCATTAGATATGCAATACAAGTACATATGTCTGTTTGTAACGATTGAGAAATGTTCAAGTTGAAACAACAACCTACTTAACACTCAGTATAACTATACTAGTGGCCCGAGCCGTCACTATAAATGACGGCAAAAAAATAGCATTTCACGAAAACCCTCTTTGTCACCTGTACTTTTTACTTCTCAGAATGCTTTTTAAACGAAAATTCAGCATTCTGCCTCAAAAGCAGGCGATCTCAGGTCCCTCTGTTAGATTCACTTGAATTTCTTCCTATCTTATTCTCAAAAGCAAGCGAGCTCTGATCCTTCTATTAGATTCACTTGAATTTCTCCCTATTTTATTCATATAGAGCTTCACAGGAAGGATATAAATATATGCATGAAGAAATAAAAACACGACGTGAATTATTTTATAGTATTAATCTAGGCAACAAACAGTTGCAATCAGATGCTAATAACTGCAGTATAGAGTTCTATGTAGCCGTCAACTGCGAAACATTAAGCGTTTTGAGTTAACGTACGTTTTTTTCGTGACAAACTTATTCTGTTAGTATGATGTGGACGGTAGGCAAAGATAAAATATTAAGCCTTATGACTCCATTTGACAATAAAAGCCTAAGTGTCGGAATTGGTTCATTGATCGTGCGGAACGGGGTGAGGACTGCTGCACTGCTGGTCCGTGTGACATAAAAATAAAATAGAGAAACAGTATCATTATGTTTGCAGTTGTGCAAGCGTAGAGCAGTTTACGCTTGTAGATAATTTCAATTTCTTTAGAGAGAAATATGAGTTCATTGTTTATGCTAAGCGACTCAGAACTGAATGAATACTGTAAAGAGCATTCGATTATTCACGTGTCGTACACATATGTATCAAGCTAATTCTCTCAGGCAGGGTTAGCAAAAACCATGTTTTTTATTTTTATTTTTTTCTAGTTCTAGAAATCTAATAGCATCTTTAAGTACTACTTCTAAGTTTCACTAGCTGCTAGCATACCAAAATACAATTATAAATGCATCTCTGAAATGAAATAACACAAAATTCAATAGGTTATAGGTTTTTACTAAACATAAGCAATTGTTAACCTTAACTGTTCAAGCGGATTTATAAATAGAAACACTAACTCATCCTCTCAGTTTTGTAAATATAATTTAATAATTTCTAGAAGTAAGACTGTTTATTTTGCAATATTTATGAATGAAAATCCAACAATTCGAATTAAAACCTAATAAACCAAAAAACATGTTGTTTTGTTGGTTTAAACCATGGTTTTTTTCTTTGATTTCAACCATTTGGTTTAAACCAGCTAACCCTGCTCGCAGGAGTTTCCGATGGAATTAATTTTTCAGAGTTGTTTTTGGAATCATATTGTCTTTCGTATCTGTTAGTATTATTTTGGCAGTACGATTCAGTTATTGAATAAATTTCTTAGCCGTACTTCTAGTTTTCATTATCTATAGATTAAGCTTTTTTGTTTCCAATCACTAAGACTGTAACTGTTCTTTGCCTAACAGTAATCGTGCTTATTGCTCGAAAAATCTTTATTCGAACAAATGGTTGTTCGAATGACTGTTATTCAAAAGCACGATTATTCAATATGCTCATTATTCCAAATCTTTTATACCTTTTTCTTTACTTTACTTTTACCTAAACAGGTTAGATTAGAAATACTATCTTAAGGTAAGTTACAAATAATGAATAGAAAGTCGACGGTAAACTAAAATTTAACGTTTCGGGATTTTTGATTTCCCACCATCAGCAATAAAGTCAAAAGAAGTTGAAAGAATTTAAAAGAGCTAATTTTATTTAAATTGAGCAAGGTCTGGGCCAATGAGCGTGTTGCGCTTGGGGGTCGGGCGATATGGGATGCGGAGAGAAACGAACATGTGCAGTCGGAGGAAAAATCTCAGTCGTGGGCTATAGTCTAAAAAGCGAATGAACAGAACTGTGAGAAGAGGCCTGATGTCAGCTCCTGTACAGTCGGCAGATGTGGAGCTAGTTAGTCGTGGATTGTGTGAAGGGGTAAAGCTGAAGTCATAATGTTGAGGCTAGGTCTTATTCTATGGATGTAAAGGGATGATAATTTAGTGCGTTCGATTGCATTAGAAGAGTCAATGCTTCAGAAGTCATTTTTGCTAATGGGATGATTGCTTTGCTCAGTATGCAGGCGGGGAGCTGAATGAAGGCTTTGCAAGTGGTAAATCGCTTCAGCTGGATACACCTAAATATTCGTCAATGCGGGTTTTGAAATGTTGTCCAGTGCTACCAATGTACGAGGCATTGCATTCTCTGCATATGAAACGGTAGATAACACTTAACAAATGTGGTGTGGGTGGTTTGTCTTTAAATTTGAAGTAGGACCCAATGGTAAATGTATTTTTGAATAAAAATTTAAAGTTCATATGTGGGTAAGCTTCAGATAGGACCGATTTCAATGTGTTTGCTGCACTAACAGAGGCTTTGTTGTAGTACAGAAGCGAATGAAAGAAGTCTATTTAAGAGACAGATGGTGTGTTAATGCACGGATCGAACAGTTTGCCTAGGAACAATTTGAAGTAGTGATCCAGAAGATGGTGCGGATAACCGGTATTTTTTAAAAAGTTCGGAGGAAGTCAGCTTCGTTTGAGAAGGTAAGATAGGAAGAGGACAAATGTTATGCTCGAAATAGTAGAGTTTTTATAGCATTAATTTTAAATTGATGGTAGCAGTAACTGAAAAAACTTGTTCCGAAGCATGTGAACGTGGGTTTTCTGTAAACCTCAGTGACAAGCGTTGAGTCGTGGTTGGTTGCTAAATTATCTAAGAAAGCTAAGGAATTATCTCACTGGTTTTCGGCAGTGAACTTTATATTTTTATGTTTACTATTTAGATAATTCGGAAATAAATCAGACTCTGTTTGATTCTTAAATACTAGGAAGGTGCCATCTACATAACGACTACAGTGGATCGGTTTGAAGTCATTAGGGCAATCGTTAAGCCAAAGAATTTCATGATGACATAGGAAGATATTCGCTAACGACGGACTGAGCAGGCTTCCCATGAAGACCCCATTTATTTCTTTGTACAGTCTATTGTTAAACATGAAGAAGGAATCTTTAATGGCGAGACTAAGGAAAGTTCTAAAGGGAATAGGGATTGGAGGGTTCGTTCAATTTTCATGTTCCTGCTAGCAGTGCTTTGTTCTAACATTTTCAATCCCCCCAACACTTGGTATTAAGACCTGGTATAAAAATTCTTAGTTGATTCGGGAATTATTTCACGAAGACTGTAAGTCTTGCACACACATACAGGTAATTGGGCGCAAATTAAATAATAGCCTTATATATTGGAGGGAGGCAAGGCTTTGCAGTGCATTGTGCCTAGGTGTAGATTAAAAGGTACCGAAATATACTGCGATGATCGCTACCTGATTTTTTTTTTCTTTTATCGTTGATGCAAGTGATATCAAGGTAAATTAGAAATGTGCATTATTTATACGATTGTGATGCTCAAATACCCGAATTTTATTTCCAAACCAGAAAGACAAAAACTGGAGATGTTACTTTCATCATAGAGGCATCTTGACGAAGGAAATAAATAGAGTTAATTAAAACAGCGCTGTTAATGTGAGTAAAATATAATACTGCACAAATACTGGCCATGTTGAGACGACTAGCGTGCCCGACCGTTGACATGACGGCAAAATTGCCGGTTGTGTTGATTGTGGTATGATTGGCGCTCTGCGCGTGTCAACTTGATCATCTGCACAACCATCCAAAGGGTTTGAGGGAGGTCAGTTCCAATTCGGCAATACAATATCGTCCCCGCAAGCCCAGCCTTAATAAGTTGCGGAGTTGTGGCTTCCATACAACAAGGTAGAAAAATAATTTTTTTTACGATATGACAGGTATTTGAACACAGTTGTACCCTAGCTACGGTCCAGTAAAGCAGTGAATAAAAAAAAGTGAAGCTCAGTTCTGAAGTCTATTGTACATGAACATCATCTCCACAGAAGATATATTAATCGATGAAAGGCGACTCAGGAGAATGGATTATAAAGGAAGCAAACGGAATTAGAATACAACAACAAGGCATTTGATACTATAAAACAAACGACTTCCTGCAAATGTGCAACAAGTGTAGCACCACGAGCAACAGGTATAACGAAGAAGAGAAGCCTTTCATCTCTCCAGGGTAAGAGGAAGATGTCAGGGTATAAGCTAAACGAGCTTCAGAAAATACACGTTCATGGATTTTATTTGCTGTTAAGCTGTGGTTCCAATCTCCCCTCGTTGCTTATTCGATCGCTTGCTGAAGCTTCTCCTACGTAATCTTTCAGATCGTAACATAGAGACCAAGGTAACAACCAACAAATGATGTTATTATCATATATTAGATATTAGTAATAAAGACAAAACGGTAGGTACAGGAAATACACGACAGTTGTCATATCCGTGAAGATAATTTAACTGGAAAAATAAACCCCTCAAGTCACGTAATACTGGCTTACAAGTGGCCCCGGTAGACATTAATACTTAAACTGCCATTATTGGTAGACGCTCATAATATAATAGATTTTTTTCAAATCATTGGCGGGTCTAGCCTTCAAAAAATTATGGCAATAATTTTCAAATTACGGTTTTTATTATTCCTGCTCCCAGTATAGGCTTTGCTGTAAAATAGGCCTCATACCTGCAGACGTGATCGTCCAATAAAGAAACGCAAGTTGTACCGCCAAGAGGTTACGAGAGGAAATATCCCCCTTCAAGGTAAGTCGCGAATACCAGTTTGAAATTGTTCTAATGTTGATCAGCACCAAGAATACATAGTTTAATCGAAGAGAATTCACCAGAAATATTCAGGGATTACTTTAACCTGGATGCCAGCCGATAAGTGAACTTTCAAGGGTCGAAATTTGGCCGGAATGTACACTGACTATATAATTAGGCGTCTGTTCAGCGTGAAGTTTTAATTGCCATATGAAGAACTTTAATTAAAGAAAGTATAAGCAAAGTTGATTAAGCAAGAAAGGAACGAAAACTCCTGCCAAGACTGAGCCTCTCTAGCTACTACAAAAAATGCAGCTAAAAAATATGCGCTTGAGCTTATGCCAGACAAGATCAAAAACTCCATCACTGATACCATCTACCACGCTCAGAAGAATCATCATCAGAAAATGCGGTATTTCCATTTTTCAATATAGATTTCAGAAGCTATATTTATCATAATAATTATTAGGATTGAAGTTTCATGGTATGTCAACATGTCTTTCACTAGATGATTTTTCTCCTATCTAAAACCTTAACAGCGTGACGGAGGAAAGGACCAACCAAAGAGCAAGCAAGCTCGGAGCAGGCCTGAAGCATGCAACCAACAACTGTGTATTGATATATAGTGGATATTTAATCTATTGTACGAGTATGTCCTATCTAATCTAATCTAATCTAATACTAAGAATGACCGCCGTGTGTTTATAAATATATATATTTATATGTTCGGCGTCACGCTCTTAACGAAATAGATAGGCGGAATTTAGCCCAGGTTAGAGACTCTGGTTGTCCTCTCAAGCTCCGTTGAAAGTGATAGGTAGAAAATAGGCCGGGTTGCAGAAGATGGCAAACGTATCTTAAGCAGGAACAGTTGAAATTCCAACAATGAAAACATCGCAGGCTTAGTCTGATTTGTACGAGTATTAGCTTCTCCATACATCGAACCTACGACAAAGTATAGGGCCACCTTTTGTCTGAATGCACTTCTTGCATAGCCTAAGTTCAAATCGTAGCACTGAAGATATGTGAAGTTTCCGTTCTCACTCTCATGCTTCTTGATTCGTAGTTTCTCCCCACAGATGATTTCGTTGTATGAGCTATTCTTCCCACTTTGATGCAATTGTCAACAAAACCGACGAAACATAAGTTTTCACGGGCAGTAGACAATTATTTCTTCTAGTTTACTGTTTTCCTCTGACGGAGCAGTTTTCTCTTCATAGGTCAAAATTTGAGCACCTCAAATGCAACAGATATTTGAAGTGAAAAGACGGTATCAACGGTATCTTTGCTACCGAGCGAACACATTGTATATAAGCTGCTATTTTGTTTAAGTTTGGTGAAGTGTTTTATTCAAGACGTTACTTCGGCCTGTCTATATAAAAGACCTAAGGATGACAGCGCGACAAAGGATCAATGAAGAAAAGAAGAAAATTAAGAAGCAAATAAGAGAAGAGGAGATTCTGCACCGGCCTAGAGGCATTAGGCAAACGTGTAGGTTATTGCGTGAATTCTTCACGCACGGGTCCACTAGTACATTTAATAAGTAGCTATAGAGAGGAAGATGGTGATAGTGACATATTTTATTGTCACAACCTTTATTTTTGAATGCTCAAGCAATGAAAGTCTAGCATAATATTGGTAGTCCTAAAGAAGAGTGGTACAGATAAAACTATAGTGCTCGGCCATCACATGAATGGGAGTCGCACTCAAAGTGCTAAATGACAACAGAAAATACTTAATTCAACGTGGTTCTCGCTTCTTTCCATCTTCTTATGCTTCTATTCTAACCGTTTCTTTCGGGAATTTTCTATTCTTTTTGAGCGCTACGAGTTTAGAGAAAACCAACATCAACAACAATAAAAAAGACTTTATGGGGAGAAAGTGAAACCTAGGATCTACGCCACCACGTAGAGGTACTACAAAAGCGATCATGGCATTGATTTTGGAAATTTAGCAAGCAACGCCCCTTAGCTGTTCGACAAATGATTTTTTCTTAGCTAATGCTTCAGATTGGGACAGAGAGTGAGAGAGACCAATCGATCATACAAAAAAACCCTATTATTTTAGTATAACTTATATAGCTGTCACTGCGACTTTAAAGAACCTACCGGCTTCCTAGAATGAAAAGTGTTACTCATAATAATGCTGTGTTGGCTAAGTTAAATATGAAGCTACCGGTCAAGAATGTTGTTGTTGGTGCTTAGTTGATTAAATTCAGAAAAACTAGAACACCTCGTGATGAAAGACCGTTTCCCGTGGTAGGCGTGGGGGAGGGTATGTAAACTGGAAGTGTTGAGTCATGAGCTACAAATTCAACGCCGTCGTCTTTGATGGCCAGCTTACTCTAAAGTCTTGGCATTTAGCACATCTAGGTCAACCACCTTACTGCCTAAGAATACAACCGTAAACGAAAACAGCGTCACCACTCTTCGCTTCGTTCACGTTTACTTTTTGAGTGTAGGGCGATTGAGTCACAACGATCCGTCAGTTTGCTATGGATTTAGAATTTGGAGTCACACCTAACTGAAAAAAATATCACCTGTCAGATTCGCTTGCAGCACATTATTCCCTTAAACCAATACTGAGCTACTTCTTCGCCAGTACATTATTATAGCCGTCACACTTCCGCCTGTCAGCGAAGAGTAAAGTTATGCCGTTAAACGAGCAGCTAAAGTAGCTATATATTACCTGTTTAAGAGCGATTAAGGGCACATACTGATTACTTTTGTTACGAAAGCTGGATTGCGACTTAAGCCAGAAGGCAGTGCTGCTGTTCTGATGGTGAAATATCTTTAACTGTGCCCACAGATAGCTCCTTCTTTCCATGCAAGAAACCGCTTCACTGACTTCTCCAGATTTGGTTTACTGAGCTAGAACTTTTGGTGCTGGTTTCTCCAACCTAAAAGCCAGTTTGATTTTATCACCCTCGAACGAAGTGAGAGGTGATGATGTTTTCGTTAAAAATTTAAGTATATATTTCTATACATATATATTTTCTGTGAGCAATGTTTTTTTTTTTTTTGCAGGGAGTTTGGTGGGTTGGCCTGGAAGTGACCCATGCCAAAAAACTAGGCCTAGCTGGCCATAAAAAAATGACAGCGTTGAATTTGCATCTACCGCGGCAGATCGTCTGACGCCACGAGGCGTTCTATTTTTCGTATGCTTTTACTACATCCGCCAAAGTAGTTATGTGTTTGTCGGGTTTGTCTAACTGTCTGTCAGTCATTCTGTTTGCCTGTCACCAAGATAACTCAAAAAGTAATGAATGGGTTTTGACGAAATTTACAGGGATTGCTAGGTATGTTAGGAAAAGCAGACGATCAAGTTTTGATGAAGATCCATTTATCAGTTTGCTTGTTTGTCTGTTTCATTTTTCTAAATGCCATAACTCAAGACGGTATGGACGGATTTTCATGAGATTTATATGATATGTTAAGTTTATCATTACGAGAAAATGACCAAATATTTGTGATGATCTGTTAGTTCTTCGTTAGTTTGTCGCTGTTTTAAATTTTATGCTTGTTCGCACAATAACTCAAAAAGTCACGAATGGATCATTATGAAATGTACTGGAGTTGTTGGTAATGTTACAAGACATAAATTAGGTATTAAATTTTGGTGATGATCGGCTGGTCTGTTTGTGAGATTGACAAATGTTTGTCAGAATGTTTGTCAACAGCATAACTCAAAAAATGTAAACGGATCTTCAAGACATGTACTGAAACTGTTAATACTGTTAAAAGGCACAAATGATTAGATTTTAGTGTTGATACAAAGAAAATTATGGTTTCAGCACCAAGTTGAATATTTCGTTATCTTTGCCTAGCTTGGCGCCATGGCGAAGGTATGCGCTCTCAGGGTGCTCTAGATAAAAATCGAATTTTACGGGGGCTGTCCCCTAACCTTATTGGACAGAGCATCCGCATGAGAAACTAGGATTAGCTGGCCCTCAAAAATGCTTACGTTGAATTGGCCTCCACCGCAGATGATGGTCTTACGCCACGAGCCGTTCTAGTTCTATTTGCTTTGGACTTGTAAAGAAATTGTAATAATCATGCATGCATCGCATTTTTACGTTTCAAGTGTTCAGTACCTCAGACAATATGTAAACCAGGCTCTGAGAGGTAATAAATAATGCACTTGTCAACGGCTTTCCCTTAACTGGAAAGGTAATAAAAATAATACAAGAAACTGGCACTTATTATCTCAGGTTATGTTACCCAGTTACTGCCTAATGCCATAGCATTGTAGTTCTTACAGATTAATACAACACAGAAAAACGTTCGGTTACCCTAAGCTCTTGCGGAAATACATTCAACAGACCGCAGAAGTTTACTTAGTTGTAGTACTGGTATCTCTAGTATTCTGACTTAATATAAGACAGCAAAACAATCTCACAACTCGCCTGTTGCACTGGCACACACAATTGGCAACATTTGAGTTGGCTATTACCCTTTTAGTAACGGCTACCTATCTATTTTTCCTCTCTGCGCAGTCAGACCTACCATCACTGCTGTAGTACGCGCTCAGCACACATCACGGCAGTCCACTGAAGCACAGGTCAGCGCCAGACTTCCGCCCGCTGGTGCAGATCGATGGCCCGTAACGGACCAAGGCTGTTATGGCGACAGCAGCTAGCACCTCCGCTTCGCGCATTTACAATTCAGTGCTGGAAGTCAAAGTTCGACGAGTGTAATTGTGCTACTGATTTTAAACCGCCGCATATTCCTCGAGTTATCTGTCCACTGAATAATTAAGTTACAAGTTCACACATTTTTTCATTTTTACTTTTCGGCTGGGCAACCCTCAGCTGTAATGAAGTAAGAGCGAGGCTGTATTGGTGACGGTATTGTGTCTGAGGTCCGCGTCCCTAAGACAAAGTCTGTTCCGGACCGGGAGCTCGCAGCAGGTAAGAGTGCTTTTGCGCGATGTTATGCTATGCTGCGTGCTGTGAGTGTCCGTAGGAACTCAACTCTTAATTTTGTTCTCATTCTTAAGAACATGCTTTACATTAATTTTGTGCCTTATTATAAACGAGGATGCATATTTATTTACAAATTATTTAAGTATAACTTTAGATTTATCATTAAAAATTTTACTATAATTACCTTGTTTACTTTACTATCTTTTCTGAATTTCGAAAACTTAAGTACCTTGTCTGGATGACAGCAATCGAAAACTTAGTCTACATTCAAAAGCGGTCTTTTTTTACCAAAGCGTATCAACAGTCTCTTGTAAATGTAGAAAAAAGGTAGTCGGGAAGCTGTGTTTCAAGGGGCATAGGAAACCGCTGCTGAATGTAAACTGAACGGGGCGCTCGAACAAGGGTTTACTACGTAAAACTTGCCCCATCGCTTGACCAATTTGTTACCCTTCTGCGCATCTCATTCAATGACGTCACTTGGAGACCTCAAGCGCGCCTAGTACCGTCTTTGGGTGTGAGCTTATTAAGGAAGTAGGAAAAACAAGGCCAATTATTATCGATGAGCTCAGTGTTTTTTTCTTGTGAAAGATAAAGAAAGGACAGTGGGTTTCTTTATGTATCTTGAAGATAGAAATTTACTCCTAAAGATGATAAATGGCAAATCTTTGTAACAGATTCGCTGCAACTGCTCGCAATTTTTTTTTTTCTGCGTTTAGTATGAGTATACATGGGCTTCGTCTATGACCATTAAAGTAAAAGACAACAAAACATTTAAATTTTATCTGCTGAAGCTACTTTATATTTGAGTATAATCAAACTAATATCTTCATGCCCTAATATCTGCACGCTATTGTACAGTTATTTTACTTGAGCTCAACGTGATGTACCTGCCTACTAGTTTATGTTTCCTAAATTGAAGCACTTTTAGCTAGCATATCATTGGCTTGCAATAATATATTGATGCATAAAATAGCGTAATTACTTCGAACTCTAGAACCAACATTTTTACACCAACGAGGTTATCCAACGTTTTATCTGTGAGCTACCGCTATCATGAGACTATAACTTACCAGCTCTGCGGTGAAGATTAACGCAGCATCCCTCTCTTATCATAACAAGTGATAGGACGGGAACTATTTTGTGGTATTCAGTTTAAGTTTAGACGTTGATATTGTTTACCTGTTTTTACCGAAACGTGTTTCAGCAGTCCTTCAACATTTTGTCCTGTAGCTGATATTATAGAGTTATAGTTAAGTGTAATTTTATGGCAGTTCAATCATTCATTGAGTCGCTTCTAGTCTGTTAAAATTCATATATTTTTTCATGTTTTCCATAAAATGTCTAATGTCACTTTCGTACCAGTAGAGAAATTTTCGTTGTCATTTTTACCTATATGGCTCGAGGCACGTTGGATGGGCCAAAGCGTGAACACTTCATCGAACCTCTCGTTCCCGTCACTGTTAACACCAACAAGGTGGCGATTGGGTAATGTTTGGGGCAGAGATCATCGGTAACGAATTATTACGACCATTTAGATTGCCAAAAAGAAATCAAGCAAAACTCAGTTTGAGGTCGAACACTTGCCAGTATAGTTAGATAACCTGCCATTTGCCAGCCAACGCAAGCAGACATGAAATTTCTATGCTACCATACCATTCTTGAATATTCTGATCAACAAAAGAGAATAGCTCATGGCTTGGCCTCCTACTTTACCCGGCCTAAATCCATTTGCATAGCTCTGGTGCATCTTAAAACGAGATATTTATGTGGGAGAGGCCCAGTATACTTAAAAAACACTATCGGAGAAGTTAAAAAATCTTGGGCCCATAACAGCTGCTCTGATTGCACATTAATAAATTTAATGGCCAAGAGACTTGTGATATAATATCTATTAATCGGAAATTAATAGCTTTAAAGCACTCACTTCTGAGCTACTAACAAAATCATTTATTTTGTTCACAATATTTTACTTTCTGCATGATTCTTCATGTACATTACATGTTTTTATAACGAATATATTATACTGTTTTATTGGTTACAGAGCCGATATTTATATCAGTGGCAATAAATTGTGAATATTGTGAGAAGTTTGTCACATCATTTAATATCATTTTGTATACTGTGTAAATAATTTTTTAAATTTATAGGAATATTACCCTCTGCATGAATCTTCACTATGCTGAAGATCATTTTGATAACTCTTACACTGAATATATTTTTATCACTACCGGCAATATCAGAGTGCACCTGCCAACAGTATCTCATTCTGTTACACGCAGAGAAATCGTTGTTTGCCATTAAGCAAAATTATTTAACTGTAAACTACCTTGTCGTTTGAATTTTTGTCAATGCACATTGTCGTTTGAAATGAACAACTGATGAACAAGAGCCTTGTGATAAACAACAGTGTATATTACGATTAATTATTATTGCTTGTAGTTAAAATATTACTTCGTTAGTGATAAGAAACCAGGTGTTTTTTATCGCAAAGAACATACTTTTCTCCGTGATAGGGATAGCCTTTTACGACCTGTCCTTACAGTGCATCTGCAGTAAATATAAAGCAGATATTGGAAAGATCAGAACGAGGGAGATTCTCCAAAGAACAAAGTGTAAGGTCGGTGCAAAGTATTTAGCCGATTTAAAAATTTATATTGAGAATGAAAAATTCTGTTTTGGAAAAATTGTAGTCAAAACTTAACTTAATTCTATCTTTGAACATGCTTATAATTGCCTCTCTTGTAAAATTTATTAGGTCTGGATGTGAATTATGAGTTTAACTCATTTTCAATCTCCTCTCGTGATGTCAACCTAAGGCTATCTAAATGGTTTTGTAATCCCCAAAGTAAGTGATAATGCGAGAGAGCAAGGTCAGGAGAATATGTTGGATGGGTTAAAACTTCCCAACCAAATTTTTTCCTAAGATAGCTTTGGTCGGTAGCGCTGTGTGTGGGCAAGCATCATCATGATGGAAGATGACTCCCTTTTTGTTGACTAAACAAGGTCGCTTTTTGTATCAAAGCAGCTTTCAAACATCGAAATTGATCACATTAGAGATTAACAGTAATGGTTTGATTGGTCTAAAAGTTCGTAGGTAGTGGATGATCCCCGTAATACCCCAACATGATCTTTTGGGGATGAAGTCCTGCACACAGAATTGCTGAACTGGTCTTTCTCCTTGATTGATCAACGATCGCTGGTGTTTTACGTCATGGTAGAGAATCCACCTCTTATGTCCTGTAACAAGCCTACCCAAATATGGTGTCTCAAAGTGTCGTGAATGCCAAGATTCACAACAACACGCACACTGTCGCAGCTTCTCTGGAGACAGTTCACGCGGGATCATTATATTGCAAAAAATATGAATGATGTATTAATAATCAGAAAAAGTTATAAATTACTCATGATGTAATATTTATGAGACAATTGTAGGCATAACACAAATTTAAATTGTTTAAAATTCCTCTCTTATAGATGGGCAAAAACTTTGCAGCGACCTCATATTTGCATCAGCAACGATAGAACCAGCCCCGTACAGAGCAAGGCACGCAGTCTCAGCATATCTTATAACATGCGAACATGTTTTATACCGCCATGCTAATAGAACTGCTTTTGAGAGCTATTTCACCCTTTTATCTAAATATGTGGCATATTGTGGTTTTTAAGTATATATTTTCAAAATCCAAGTTAAATATGCAACCAGAACTTTTTCATCGCCAGGTTCACTGGTAACGTAATACTGTAATAGTAATACTAAAATTGGCAAAAAACAACCTTGAGGTGGCCACGTTGAAGCGAGAGTTCTAACACCTCACACCACCAGATGGCATTGTATACTTTATGCAGGAGACTTACAACATCGTACGCTTCTTTAATTAAACTGAAAGACAGGAAAACACATGCATAGACTACTGCATATACCGATACTGTTGCTGCTGACGTGTTACAAAGAAGTTTAAACTCTCCAGCAGTTTCATGTATCAAATTCTGTGACATCTGACAATTCTTATAAGCTAATTCCAGCATTCTTTCACACATAACAGAGAACCTGGGAGTATCAGATAATGGTGACGCAAATTTCAAGCTTTCCACAGAAGTTTAAAATTTTTTGCATTTAAAAGCTTATCCACTGTACTATTCAGGTTACTCCGTGTAAGAAAATATCATCCGCAACCGAAATTTTGTTTTTTTTTATTGCTTTATCGTTTCAAAACTAAAAGCTGTGTCATGCCCGAGTTAGTGATTACCAGGAGTAATATGAGCCCAAAACTATATTAGAAAAATTACTTGGTGGTTCAAGTAGCAACTCAAGTTAGAACGAAGAATGCATCAATCATAGGAGAATCACTACCATGGGCATGAGAAAAGAACGAGGGTCGATGCATATTCGGTGCTTTCATGTTTGTCGGAAGTGTACCTTGTGGTGATCGACAACTACCGTCGCAATAATTTAGTGTCCGCCGTCGTCTGAAGACGGCCCCGGTATCCAGAATATAATTAAACACGTAAGTACAGTAGGTGCACATAGGGCATCGTTATAATACGTTATTTTAAATTTTTTCTGAAAATATCTGAAAATTTTCTACTAGAACGCATGTGTGGTACCTCTCTAGCTGAGGGCTGAACGTAATGTACCGATTCGCTTGTTGGTAGATCTCTGTTATAAGCAATCTTTATAACAAATTTTGGTGACATCATTTCCCGTAAACTGGTACTGACCTGGTGACCCTAGCAATCCAATTGACCGCATGCATACACTAAAGAATCATTGCGCTCCCTACGAACATCAGTAACCTACATCTGCCGCTGGTCTACCTATGCTAAAAAATAATTGTACTGCCTACGTGATCTCATTAATTATTCACACCGACGGCATGTACCCACCGAGGAATTATTCTACCCTCCGTGTGACCTCGATTGCTCTGATGTCATGGTAACTTTCCTCCACTTCCGGGCATCGATCATCGGACAGCAGCACTTGCTTGCTCTATGATTGTAGCAATGGCGAATAGTGCTAGTGCCAGAAGCAGCTCGGGAGATTCTAAGACTGCACTCGCGTAGTTTTTTATCGTAAAAAATTATACTTTCCAGGAATCTCTCAAATATCGTCAGATGATTTAAAATAACCGTAACTGATATTTCATTTCAAATTGTAGGCACCTGGTTATCAATGAAAGCTGATATTGATTATTAAATTATGGGAGTGGAAGTCAGTTCCATACGTGAGTTAGATTTAATTTTCTTTTAATTCAGCTTTAGAGTTTTTTTATATGTAGCTACACCACGTATTGACCCACCAAGCTATCGGTTTGTGGTAGGAATGACTATTTGCAATGTTTTCTATGAAATAGGTTCTTCACTATAAATTGAATGGAATTATCTCTACTCCGGCTGCCATCACAGCAGAAGTGCCGCCGTTGCGTCTCCTATTGCAACTACACAAAATAAATTGTGATAGACAAGAGCTGACAAGCAATTGAAAGTTGATTCTTTCTCTATTGTCTGTTTTATCTCTGTATATACATTCTACTGCAGTGTATTGAGAAGCATGTCAATGCGCCAGCATACAAGTTTCACCCTTTTGCCCCCGTATACAACTCACGTTCATATGAGGAATATGTACACACTCGTGTATATGGAGAATTTTCATTTCAGCTGCCATACTCTTGCCATTCTCTCGCTTCTCGGTTTCGCTAAAATATAATAGATTCACCTGCAGCTTCTGCCTCCGTCCCTCCGTATGATCTGTTACTATTGTCATAATATTGCTAGCTTGTTTCTATCACTACACTCTGCTATTTTTATTCAACCCTGCTCATCGCATTAGCGAAGGTCTGCTCACTCACCTCTTATTCACATCACGTAAAATTTGTTTACTTGTCTGTTTTTTTTTTCTCAAGTGGGGATATGAAAGCGTCCACGACTTATTGAAGTTGCTAATGCATCTTTGGTAATTGGAGATTTATCAATGAATAGAATAAATGACCAGCTACAAGTATACGCGTATAGACACTGGGACAAATCGAATGGAAAGATATTAAGTTATCGTCCCCAAAACTTCTAATCGTACGTTAACAAGTACAATACTAGTGCTGTTGTCTATGGCAATAGAACTCAAGCGGTGGACACACCTCTGTAACTATTACCTTGATTTCGGTATGCAAAATTCAGTTATCAACATCGAATATAAAATGTGTAAATCGCGTTATTGGAGATTAACATTTTGTGAATTTGTGAAAGAATCTAAATCTCACATAAGAGAAAGTTAGTGCCTTAAAAAACACACTACTAGGAGAGTAAAGTCATCAAATTTCGCTTGAATTCATGAAATATGCTAAAAGCTATGTTTTTTTTTGCATAATGTTAACAATGTTTAACTATAAATCACTTTATTGCAGGCCTTTAAAAATGCCCAGTGAAGGTCCTTGACAACTACCAAAGAAGAGCAGATTGTTGCCCGCTTTGTAGAAAGTTTGTCTCCTATTAATTTAGCCAAGTTAGGGAGAGAGCGAAGAAGGACCCATGGAAGACGAGAAGAACCCTATTACCTCCTGACATTCGAAAAATACGTGGACAAGTCTCCACACATCCAAACAGCACCAGCGCTAGCATATTTAACAAAAGTGGCATCGCTCCTTTGTTAAGAGACACCCGATGCAGCGTATTAAATCAATTGGTATGGGACGTTAAGCCTGTCGAAAAGCAAACCCCACAAGGAAAAATGAATCACTTGGGCGCGAAAATATCTGGATGTTTTTTTTTTTTTTTTTTCTCCGGAAAAATTGAGGGACGCAAGTATGGAATCTACTTTAAGCCCACATTCCGCAACGATTGCGATGCCAAAAAGGAGGTGGAGGTGCTATGTCTTGGCCCGGTATATCACAGGTAACGTGCTTCTCGGACCTCTTCGAATGCCAGAGGGTGTTCAATTTACGAGTCATTCTTACCTACCTTTTCTAAATGAACAATAATCATAGCTCGATGTTGATCTACCATTGTCACGACGCCATCAAACTGCTTTCACGCACGACAATTCTCCAGTATATTCAACGAAAGTTACGCTTCCAACACCTTGGTTTCTCGACTTTTATCCCATTGAATAACTATGGTTAATTTTGTAAACGGGAGCTTATAAGGGAGTCGAATTAAATACAATAATAATGTTGAAACATTGTTTTATAGCTCTAAATGTTCATTTTAAGCCACTTGTAATAAAGCGATTGGTAGTAATAATTGGTGCAATATACAAAACAAGAACTACTTAACGTTTAGAATATTATATCAATTTAAGTGGAATTCCTAAAGCTTTAAGAACATTGCATGAATTCAAGTGGAATTTGATTACTTTACGTTCCTACTAGTAAATATTTTTAACGCAAACTTTCACTTGGTGTCAGATTCATATAGCTTCATACAGTAACGAAATCTTGACCTGGTTTCTGGTGTCCCACAGGGTAGTGTTCTGGGTCCTTTGTTGTTCATTGTATAAACGGCGGATTTGTTTCATCTTGTTAATAATTTACTTGTTGGTTACGCTGATGATGTTACTTTACTGGCTGTTTACGATAAGCCTAGTGATAGATTAGAGGTTTCAGACTCCATTCAGCATGATTTGGAAATGATTGATTCCTGGTGTTCTTCTAGGTGGGGGATGAGGCTAAATGCGGGCAAGACTAAGACCATGCTCGTGTCCAGGTCGCGTACAGTGAGACCTCTTTTTCCTGCACTCATACTGGATGGTGTATCACTTCCTGTGGTTGATGACTTGGTAATCTTGGGTGTCAATTTTGATCCAAAGTTGACGTTTGAGTGACACATACGTTCGGTTGCCTCACGTGAATCGCAGAAAATTAGTCTTATGATTCGTACTTGGAGGGTGTTTGGCTCGGTAGAATTGACACGTCACTGCTTTAATTGCTTTGTCCTCCCTCTTCTGGAGTACTACTCTGGAGTCTGGGGTTCTGCTGCCGATTGCCATCTGTGTTTGCTTGATAAAGTGGTTCGTCGATATGCGTTCATGCTGGGTGGTGTTGTGCCTTGTGATCTGGCGCATCGTTGCAGAGTTGGTGGGGTCTGTTTTTTTTATAAAATCTATAATTGCCCCAGTCATCCAAGGTCTGAGTTTCCTCCGGATGCATTTGTTCGGGTGAGGTATGCTGGGCGCACTGGTGCTCTTCATGAGTTTGCCTTGAAACCGTTGCGATGCCGTACGGGCCAGTGTTCCCGTTCGTTTTTCCCATCGTGTGTGGATGTTTGGAATGGTCTTGATGGCTCTGTCTTTGCTGGTGTGGGTATTGGCAGCTTTAAACGATCTGCACACATAGCTATTCTGTGATCTTGGATTTTCTTTTTTTTATTCTTTTGTTTTCTTCACCCGCTGGGCTGGTTGCGTGGGAGTTTGTTAACCTCATGGAGTTTCTCCGTTCCCACGCCACCAGTCTGGTGTGATTTAATAATAATAATAAAGTGATTTGTACAGTTTATAGGAAGGGCATTTCGACTGATACTTGATCTGCAAAGAATATTTGGTGTATGCAATACATTTAGGGATACGCTGCATCTTAACGAAGTAGCGAAGTAACCAGGAGTGGAATATGACTATTAACAAGTTCAGAAGTCATCAAATCAAAGCACGTACTAGGAACTGCATCTTTCGCAGTTTCTGTTCACTCATTCGTAGTTCTTCAATCAACTCCTACCATGCTTCAACTTTCTGTTAACAATTTGGTTTTGGTAGCTTCTACAACCAAATTACTGCCGCATGTCAGAGGCAGTGCAAACAACTGCTTAGCTGGTTTAATTCTTCATTATTGCACAGTGCCCGGTGATCCATACTTTAGGTTTAGGATTTTCGAAAGTCCCTCTTAAATTTTTCAACTTAAGTATAATTACTGTGTAATAACAACGTGGTGACGACTTCTAGAGAAATGAAACTCAGAGCACAATAATTACAGAGTCGGATGGATCAAGTCCGACTTCGACCCCGGGCTCCATGCAGCTAGTTTCCGCTTCCGACTCTTTGGCATCAAGAGAGTACAATGCTGTCCTTGACAATCAACAGAGACTTCCTTTCGTGTTCTGGCTCCGCTCACCTACCCGATTATAATTTCCACTTACATCGAGCTTGTCCGAGGACGCGTTATCTGCCTGAATGCAGTACCAGAAATTTGCTTTGGAGATCAACATTGGCTACAAATGCATTTCTCTACCTTTGATGAGACGTGCAGCCAACTGCTACGTACAGCGCGTCAAAAACCTTGTCTTCTCTGCATAAAAAACTCCCAAAGTCAAGCGCGAACCTGCAGTAATTCTTCATAGGGAATCCATAGACCGCAACAGTACTTGACTATATGGTCCAAGTGGCCTCTGACGCTGGAGACCAAAATGGGAATAATGGGATTTTCTTAAGAGCTGTTATGAATATGTCCAGACACGGTCATGCAGGTAAGCGCCCAAGTGCATCTCCGCCGTATCCAATATAGGTACCTTCTCCGCTAGAAAAATGTTGGGTACCTTGGAATTTTTTCTTCAGTATTAGATAGGGGGGAAAGAATAGCTCTAGGGAAAATCCGATTTTCCCGTTGCCTACTTTTGGCCGCCAGCGTCAGACCTAAGAGTCAAGTACTGTTGATGTCTATGGGGAATCAGTACCCGATAATGGTCCAAACATTATTTACTAAGGGACTATGTAATGCACAGTTCAATAATGGTTACTTGATTCATTGGTCATTTTGCTGGTTGCCCTTTCGGTTCCAGTCTGAAAAAATGAACTGAAACGTTGCATTTGCTGCTCTTCAAGGGGATAAGTCAGGATAGTGGGCTTGTACATATGTACATACATACTTACCACTTTGTGGCTAGGATAAACTTGTTATGGAAATCGGCCACTTTTGACGTTTTTTCATTCTTATTATTATTATTATTCTATTTAGGAAGCTGAAAGGAACTAGAACATTCTGAGAGCGCAAACATCGACCAAGCAAAGAAACCGTGACGAAAAAGTCAGATTGATGCTGTAACCATGATTTTCTTCGTATCAGCACCAAATTGTAATCATTTAGTTTTTTGACAGCAATAAAATCTTCTGTAATTTTCTTGAGGATTACTGCTAACTGTTTGAGATATGTTGCCAATAAATATTCTGACAAACATAAGTCAAACACACAATCAGACCTATCGACCATCAAAAAAATTTTATCATTTATGCCTTTCAAAATTAAAAAAAAAATTATCAAATTCATTAAGATCCGTTCATAACCTTTTAAGTTATTTTGCTAACAAACGTAAAATAAAACCCAGAGGCTACAGTAATCCCTAACAGTGGTTTGGTTGGTGTTACGTTATTGTGCCTGAATTCTAAAACCAAAAATTTCTTGTTCCGTTGTTAGCATAATAAAGCCAAAGTATATTTATATAAATGAATAAGTTATGATGAGTGCAATAATCATATCTTTATGACAGTGAGCTGCAATTAAAATTGTACAAGGATAGTCATAACACTTCTATGAAGGAGGAGCTGATATGTGGATATTAGCATGAAATTATTTTTTTAGGATGCGTATAGCTACTGATTTTTAACCAATAATCACAATCATGAAGTTAATTAGATATTTAGATGACATTAATGACATTATTTAGTGAGATGTTCCATAAGTGAGCACTCACTTTCAGTGGACACGTTCTCAATTTTATTGGACTAGGATAGATTTTGGAATCTTTGTAATTATCAATGTGTGAGAACAATAAATGTGTTAAAGGTGTTAAACACACAAAAAAACAGATCGTGTCATAAATTGCATCGTTCACTTCTCGTTATATACCGAACACATGTAAATTTTAAAAAAATTTATCGGTACTGCGAAAAAAGGCGGACAAACAAACAAACGAACGGTTGAACGGATCTTCACCAAAATTTAATCATCTCGTAGTGATAACATGACTAATTTTCCCTGTAAAATGTCGTAAGAATCCGTCCATTACTTTTTGAGTTATCTATGCGGCAGACAAATAGAATAACAAACAAACACGCTAAATATATCCTCCTTGGTGGAGGTAATAAAGCCAAAGCTTATTCGCTGCTGTCATTTGGGACACGCGCCCCAGTTCATATAATATGCGTCATTTGCCCTGTCGCAGGATGGCACCAGCAGGGAGGCACTCGCATTTCTGCCCACGGACTGGGCAGCGTCTGACAGTTTGGTCCATGCGACAATTCGATCCTCCGCATATTGAACTGATAGATTTGGGACGTATTCGATTGGGACATGAAGTTAAGTTGCTTAGCTTAAATCAAACTGAAAATCAATGCAGGCCGTTCTTTTCGCCACTTTGACTCGAGTTTAAGGCCTCGAGCGGAAACGGCTTTGGCCGAAAATTCAAGTCTCCTCTGGAAGTGGTTTAACTTGTTAAGCGCAATGCACTTAACTTTATGCAAATGTAAACATCAATGGCGGCATGAAAACAAACTTTTTTCCATTCGGTGAATTGTTATTTAAACAAAAAGAAGGATTTTCGCAATTTAACCTCCTAAAAGAATATTTGAACAAAAATTACTCCGTTTTTTATATTACTTTAATAGCAAAGAAGAAAATCTTTTTCCGGGTTAATTTAAGTGTATCGCGACGAAATCATAGAAGTATACTTTGGATTGATAAAATCATAAAAACATATCGACCACGCATATGGACCAGTGTACTGATCTGTTTATGTAGTGCCATAACTGTCGCGTCTGATGCATCCCAAATAACCTACAAAAACTTAGCTGAGCAGCTCCATACTTGTAATACATTTCTATGCAACCACATTGCTACAGCTTGCGAGTAAAAAATCCATGCGATTTCCTTCCAAGGATGCTTAACTTTTGAATGTTAGGAACGTAAGACAAATTTTGCTAGTGACATCACAGCTTAAGATTATATTTTTCAGCTTAACTCCTAAAATCGGTTCGATTAGAACACGCTTAAATCGGTCCAAAAAGTCAAGTCAAGTGCACATTAAATATTCGACAGCGATGTCCCAGTCGAAACGTCCTTGGTCAGGGATTAACTGAGCACTTTTCCTTATCAAATTTGCTGCTGTGAATTTTACAGCAATGAAGAAAACATCCGTGTTGTACACCACGCGCAGTTACGAGTCATACGTGAAATGATACTCCGTTACAGAATTGAAGCATTAAAAAACTAAATAATTATGTAACAGGGACTAAATCACTTGGTTATTTATTACGAGTCATACATGAAATGATACTCCGTTACAGAACTGAAGCATTAAAAAACTAAATAATATTAATTTAGCAGGGACTAAATCACTTGGTTATTTATGCTGCTCATTGAATTTACCAGGGCATCTTTTATTGGGCGCCGAACTCACGTGCTAAAGTTTAACTTGCTCGTAGCTGCAGACAAAAACTTTTGATTTGTCATTTTGAAACGTGTTGCTAGTGTTAGAAACAACGCAGCTATGCCGAGCCTCCTACAAACTCCATATTACGGAGCAAGATTGGGTTTCAGGACGTCTCAGAAATAACCTATATAGCGTCAACAGCCGAATCTCAATTCAGGAATTGAAGCCAGCCCACCAGCCTGAATGTTCCAACCCGTGGAGACTCAAACGCTTGGTTTTGGTGCCAATCGAACATGCATTTATGACGCATTCGATTGGGACATGAAGTCAAGTCAATGGTCGCTTGATTTAAGTTGAGCAACTTGACTTTGTGTTCCAATCAAAATTGTCTTTAGAGTCTGAAAATTACCGCTTTAATCACATGTCATTCTTGTTCCAATTTTTCAGAATTCTCATCAATCATATTTTTTGTGCGATATTAGATGCTCGTGTTTTATGCACCAAACTGGACTTTCACGTCTTTTTTTCAATTTATGTGTGTGTAGTCTGACATGCATGCAACGATAAACTATTTTATTCTATGCAATTTACTATTGCAACCTCAAGTGCCTATTTTTATTTTTCAATTGCATTGTTTTCTCCTCTTTGCCAGTAGCAACTTATAGCTCAAACTTTTGGTGGTTTGGTCAATCAATTGTTTGAAGCTCGTAGCCATCAGCAATTTCTTTTTGAAGTCTGGGTTGTTTTCTTGAAATCAGCCCATAAAATGCTCCCACCTTGTATTACAGAACAGCGCTGGCACCAACCGCTTTACCGATGGTCGAAATATTTGATTTACCACACCGTCGGCCGCTGCTTTCTTCTTCCCTTTCTTGACGTTTTTTATGTCTTAAATCATCTAAACGACGTATGCCACATGACGCAGATAACGACAGCATCTTAGAGGGGAACCAAGACTTCTCTTCGTTATCTGAGAGGATGAAGGTCAACTGTTCCATAGCCAACCTTATCCTATTTACGGAATCTTCTGTAACGTTACTAAGATGGACTCCTTGACAGTGATGGCTGGTTTCCGATATTCATTGACCTGCCGCACCTTGTTGGCTGCGTGGTCATGTGCCAGCACTATAACTTTATTCTTTTTTTTTCACTAATAGCGAAGAAAGAATGAGTTTACAGTAAGTATCCATATCCTTCAGCCGAGTAGTGGTTGTACTGCAACAGTTCAAGAGACTGTTTGAGTAGAAGGCCTGTTATTTCGTCTATAGATGTTTCAATACAGAAACAATTTTTTCCCCTCAGCAGGCATAGCTTATATAATGAATGCCTTGCGCTTTGTTACTACGTGCGGTATTTAGCTTGAGGCCAATTTTTGAAACACCAATCCTGAAGCTGCGAGAGAATAATTTCAGTTTTAGCGCTTGCAAGGTCTTGTCTTTACAAAGTTTTGACAAACCGGGGATCCGAAATATCATATAATCGTCGGCATACATGCTAAGGTTATGTCAGCTGTAGCAAAATTGCAAGCCACGATATATATTTATGGCAAGCATGGGATGAACTTCCCAAGCAATTGACACCTTGTCGTAGGGCAATATACTGCATTAAATTACAGAAATTTTTACCGGCAGCTTAAGCCCTGCTCTACAAATACTTTCTAGGACATGGAGGGCAACAGAATGAGCAAACAATTTTTCGTTCATTTTTCATTTTTGGTCATCACAATATATAGACCCTTTATGGCTCAAAAGTGGCCCAATGTTCGATTTAACGAAGAGCGGTGAGAGCAATAAGCGAAAAAAAAACATTTGTTTTTGGTTTTAGTTGATTCATTTATTTTCTAGTGGCTTGCTTTTCTCTTTTTATTTATTTATATTTTGTGTGTTTCTCTTCATCATGCCCTCCCGCAAGCTGACGTTGTATTTCATCTAGCTACGCTTTGCACTCAGTTAGGCCGTTGCAGCGGCCTAGCTGCTGTTTCTACGATTAGTTAGTTTCGATTAGCTTCGATTCTATAATTATCGAAAATGTTGCAAACTGTAAAATACTAATTGAACTGCGCGAAACTTTCCTTATGGTAACTGATTGCCGCGCGATACCGGCGCGTGCTGAAAAGTCGTGCACTGAAGTATCCTGCGAGAAACAGAAATTATAACCTCGTAAATCTTCAACATAAATGTTTAACTCAAAGTACACCGAAAATCCATAGAATAAAAAAAAAGCAACGTACCTGTTAGGATTTCGCATCCTAATTTATAATAAATTTTACAAAAGATCCTGCTTGTCTATGTTTCTCTTTATACATATAACAGTTACCGGACACACAGATCTGCAACACTTACCCTTGTGACCGCGGACCAACCATAGCCAGGTCAATGCATGCTCAGCATTATGTATCGATAATATCAGTCCCACCTAGGCACGGACCTCGTGAGTGACCCAAGTGAGTCACGCTGACGGCGAGCACACACCTGTAGCTTACCGCCATGGGTCCCAATGTCCTCTGTTAGCAACAACACCATTCCAGGAGCTCCAGGCATCGATTACGGAACTGAACTGCGTGCATGTATGTGCCAAGAGTGTTCTGGGAATCCCTGTCGTCTGGTCACAAATGGAGGCGACCAATGTAGGCACCACTTCGGTATCAAGCGTTGATAACTTAGACTAATAATAGTCTAGGAATTCAGTATAAGCGTTGCATTGTTTGCGTACATTGACTAGTTCTTGACAGCCAATATTGTTTGAAGATGTTTGCTTAATTTGTTATTGTAGGAGAAGATAAATTCCAACAGCACGTGCCACTACTGACTGGCAACTGCAAGTCCTGCGACTGTTAAGTTCTGGTACTGAAATACAAATATAAATATCCGTAGATTTTTACCCTCTTATTAGATCCACTTAAAAAGTGCATCTGCGTAGGATTTTCATTTAATGCAATGCCTTTAGGGGCTACTCAAAGTTTTTAGTACACAAAAGTTTTACACTCCAGTTTTGATCCTTGGTGAGCACAATTATTCTTCTTGCGTCACCGTTGTTCATTGCAGCTCGTAAACTAACTTCTAATTCTCTGTAGGAAGGGAGCCGGTTCCAGTGTCTGCCATTAGCTAGACTGCCGCTAACTCTTTAGATATCAACTATTTCTCACCGGTACCTTCAGTGGCAACTGATATGTTTATACAGCCCTGCACACCTCGTTTCATTGTTCCTTGCGTTGCATAATAACAAGTTGCTCATCAAAGTGCATTTCTTTGAGCTTGCAGGGTTTCGAGGTCTTTATTTTTAAATACAAATTCCTTATTGTTTTCAACTTAAATAGGAAAAATGAACTGGCATTCACTGACGACAGTAGTGACCTTCCACATAATGATGTGCAAGCTTTATAACCATAAACTAGACCTCAGCGTAGAGGTGCACCGTAAATACTTACGTATTATCTCCTTATTTACCTGACATAAGATAAAATAAACAAGGGCCAGCCCAAGATGAGCAATATTTATATTTTTCGAGAACATTGTAACAACATAGTCAACTTAAATAGTATTTATACACATATGCAACGCGTGAACATACTACCACTAATGGGTTTACGAAGTTGAAACTTAATTTTTCGCGTTAACCCACAGCACTCAGCATAGCATTACCTCAAGCGACTACTGTCTGTCTTGCAGTAAGTTCCAAACAAGAATTGTAGATACATGATAGAGACTACCTCTTGCAGTCAATACACTTTTGATTTGCATTGAGGTGTCGCATTGTGAAAACCAGAGCACTCTGAGAGCGTATATCACCGCTTATCAAGGCAACTGTCATGAAATATTCCAATTCGTTTTGAAACTATAATTTCCTTTGAATCAACGGTAATATCTAACCCTTTGAGGCTTTTGACAGCAATAACAGATTCCGTAATTTCTTGATGATTTGTTTACATTTTTTCAAGTTATGCTGCTAACAAATTTTCTGAAAAAGAATAGTCAAACGCACAACAGACCAACCGATCATCACCAAAATTTAATCATTTATGTCTTTTAACATCACTAACAATTCTGCAAATTTTATGAAAATGGCATTAGGAAAAAAGAGGCAAACAAACAAACGGTCAAATGGATCTTCACCGAAAGTTAATCATTCGCTCCAAATAACACATCAAACAATCCCTGAAAAATTTCATAAGGATCTGTTCATGTCTCTGTGAATTGCCTTGTGGCAGATAGACAAAGGAACAGACAGACAAACTCGATGAAAACACACCATCCTTGGCGAAAATAATACTTACCACACAAAAAAAATACTTCACGAAAAAAGTTGTCGCCTTCAGAGTTGTGTTGTTAATTAATAAGAAAACCCACTCATCTAAGGGCATGCTCGACTGGGCGCCAACATGAAGCCTTCAAGGCTTAGTTTGTCCGAAGCGCCAGTCAGAAGCTTTGGCTTTGCCTGTGGAAATAGTGTTGGAGGTGTTAAAGGCGACACGTGTAAATTTCTAGGTTGAACCAGTTGATAACTTCAGTTTACAGAGCAAGATTCAGTTTCTAGAAGACGAAAGAGGAACCAATTAAGGGTCAATGTTATAAGCTCAATATACACCCGGCCGGATCCAGCGAAGCAGTTTGCAGTTTGGACAAGTCAAACCTGAAGTGGTTCATTTAAGAGCCCAATAGAACATGCATGAAGTCACCTTACAATATCACAGGATCTGTATCGAACGGAGAGTAATAGCGTTTCAAGGCAAAATAAAATCGTTTATTATAAGAATTACTGAGACATTACGAGTCTAAATCTACTGCCCATATAGAAATATACAAAAACAGTATGCATACTTTATACACGTATTATTAGCCTATAGCTGTTGTCGATATGCTCTTAGTTAATCGTACTTATAGTTAGTAGCACAGGCTGACAAACTTTATATAAATTTTATGTACATCGTGCAAAATAATCGTGGTTTTGCTCAAGCAGCAACCGTTGTAATTGAACTTCACTTATAATAACTAGCGGGACCAGTAGAAATTCCACGGTTACTTAATGCTTCTTACATTTTAGAAAGTAGGACAGCTAATATGTGCTTCTATTACTTACCATAGTTGGACGAAACAGGCCTTGTAGCCGAACCTTCCCTGAATAAATTGACGCCCTTCACTTCGCTATGACCAATTCCACCCTATATAACGCAGGTCAATCCCAGGAAGCAAAGAGTGTAACGGAAGGACTCAATAAGACTAAAATAAAACTTAGCCGTGACCGCATCTAGCCGAATGGCGTCGCATCGACAAGTCGAAGTATTTCCTCAGACCTTTGTAGGCTGGGTTCTTAATCCTTACCAATAAATATAAGCAGCGTTATACTCTGTAAGCGACAGAAACCAGAGTAACAGTCATTGCTTGAACTTTCTGCACTTAACGACAACATTTTACCGTGTTTTGTGGATGGGTGCAGCTCAACTAGCTGGCCAGCCAGGAGCGGGAGATTGAATGAACTAAATCGAAAAATACAGTGAAGTGTTTAAATATGTTCTGTGAAGAGCTCTGTGAACTGAATATGAAGTGTAAATAAGGCTTCATTCCAAGAAAAAAAGTAGAATCAGGCCGCCATACCGGCCCAAATTTCGCCGCTAGCGCAGTAAAAGTTTCCATCAACCTGCAGGGCAATTTTCTATAGACAGTAGTTTATTGCTCGATTAGTATATATTCTCTTAATTCATTTATGCACTTAAGGGCTAAAATTTGCAAGTTATGACGATTTTTCTGGCAAAATTAGTTCAAATACTCATAGGCTGCTCAGCCATAGATTCGTAAAAGGAGATAAAATTCATGGCGTCATTTCTTGATGCTAGTTTCTCATTAGTTCTTCCGTTACGCACTTTGCTTCCTGGTCAGTCTCAACACCCGATGAATTTTATCCTATAAGCACATCACTCAAACAAACACACCTCCTCCAATTTGACCCATCGTAAAAATGATAGAGGAATTTCTGACGAGCGAACAGAGAGGAGAAACGTACGGTTCAGATTCATGAAGCCGTGAATACTCGACAGAAATACGAGTACTGTAGTTCCCTACACTCGTGCTGCCAAAGAAAATGTGCCGCATATTCGGTACAATATTATCATAATTTCAATCTGATTGAGCATAATTATTAAAGTTAAATTTCAACATGCTTTCAAGCACAACACTTTCAAATTTATTGTTCGTCCTCAAAACTCTGCAGTGTACTACAAAATTTATTTGATATCGACAAAAAAACATTCTGATGCAATTGCGTATTCTTATTAAAGTCCTAGTTTAACCACCGCAGCAGCAGCGGTCACGGAGGTGCTGTGTAGGCAGTACGCGCAACTTTACTCGGCATTTCTCATACACATTTCAATTTGATGCTAAAGTCACCAGCTGAGTTCTGAACGTGTCTCAGTTTCGGTGCAGTGCGAACCTGCTGACAAGGAAATTAGGCGCAAAGCATCTCCAAACGTACACTGCTTGTCTGAACGAATTCGCTCAGCCACGTAGCACAGGGTACCATAACAGATAAAAACGAAAAGAGTAAAAGCTAACGAAAAAGAAACGCCTGTGCGCTGGGTCCCTGGCCCCTACACAGGAGCATGTAGGTGTCCCAAGGGTTGAGTCGCTTTACCAACATTCGGTGCCCACCCTCATGGATTAGAAAGAGAAGTATTAATCTAGAGCCTACCTAACCAGACAAACTAACCTTTTCAGGACAAATTGCGGCCAGATGCAACATTCTCTGCCTGGAAAGCATTCGGAACAGCCTTTGGGAGACTGATGCCCATATAAATTCTTACATAGGAAAGGTACGCCAGAAGATACCCCTCGGGCCTCAATTGCGTGTTTTCGTGCTCTAAATTCAACTGTGGATGTGTAATATCGTTTTGGCCTGCAGGTCTTTCAGTCGGCTGTAAATGTTTTTTTTTAGATTTTCCTTAGCAGCGCTTCGGGCTTCCCGTGTGGCATAATGCTTCACTTGAGTTGTACACCTGTCCGTGGTGGCCCGAGCGTGAAGTTTTAATAACAATAATAATAGTCGAACACACAAACGGATGAACTGCTTGTTATAAAATTTTAGTCTTCTGAGTCTTTGAACATGTTAAGCAATTTCTAAAAGTTTAATGAAGATCCGTTGATAACTTTCGAGTTATATAACTGATAAATATATTGGCAAACATGCAGACAAAGCGATCGACTCAAAAATTTGGTCAAATACTCCTAGTAAAAACCTCAACAGCTCCTGCAAATTTCATAAAGATCGGTTGATAACTTTTTCAGTTATACTTCTGAGAAAAAAGCGAGGCAGACAAATGAAGAAGCGGTTGGACGGATCTTCACCAAAAGGTAATCACATTTTTCAGCTAACATATCTAACAATACCTGTAAATTACGCAAAGATCAATCCATAACTTTTTTATTTGTTTTGGTGATAGACTAAGAGGCAGACAAACTCGAAATAAACATAACCTCCTTAGCGGAGTTGATAATCTACTACAAGTTACTCGAATATGCGATAATTAAAGAGAACCAGTGGAGTGTACCTTCAGAAAATAAAACTCTCAGACTTGTATCATGCTCACGAAGAGCGAAAAAAAATCCAAGTCAAACAGCAAATCTTCTACGTATGATTTGCAAGCAGTAGCAGCTTATAAGAGTGAGAATTGGCTTCTATTCTTCTCTCTAGAGATGGTATCCAAGATACTCAAATTTTCCCCTATCGAACTCTGATAGTGTAGAAACCGTAATAACACAGGAACTAAGCTAAGAAACAAATTGAGCAAACAAGGAAGAAATGAAGATCGGGAGGAACAAGTAGAATTGTAAGATGAATATCTGGAGTATTTCCAGGGAACACAATAATAGAAGATTCGGCTGTACTGATAGCTAACTATAAATAGCTGGTACCTGTAGAAATTCCACAGAACAATGGTAATGTTCTTCAGACCCGTATCATCATTTTCCTCTATCTTATACTGGTGGAACCTATAAAAACTGTACAGAACAATAGCAATGTTGCACTGTCATGGTACCCTCGGACATGTATAATGCATACAAAGGGTGAAGAATGTTCTTAATGATTCTACCTGAGACCTGCGGGCAGTGTTAGCTTAAATTTGAGAATGACTTTTCCAATAGATCTCTTCTCAGGTTGTATCAAGGATACCTCAGAGTAACAAACAAATAGAGGGACCAGCAGAATTTTATAATGGATGGGCAATGTCGGACACACATCATGTAAAAATCTAGTAACAATTTGTGTGTGTTTTGCTCTACCTCACAATTCTCTGTCGGCAAACAGGCAAATTACACTAACAAGGCAGTCTCATTCAACTGAAGTGGAGGTAAAGTCAGCTTTGACTGCACCCTCCATTCGGGAAATGCACAAGCACTGGTTCGTGTGGCAGATATAAGCCAATTGGCCCCAGAAGAGTATATACAGCTGCAAATGACCACGGGTCGCGGGACGTTCAACGATCCGCGCCCCCCTACGCTAACGTAAGTATCCCCACTGTAGCTATGCACACCAAATAAATTTGCCGATTCAGCACGTCTAGCGCCTTGCTCAAAAATCGCTCGCCTGGCTTGCCGATCGTTCCCAGGACCTCTGACACAATTATGCATCACGCAAGTTAATCTTCTATCTGGGGTATAACATCCAAAAATTACTTAATTCAGTATGAGGGTTACTATATTTGTGTATCTCCCTAGCTATGTATTTTATCAGTGTATAGATTTCTTAATCGCTGTACTCTACCCCATGCCGTAGTAGCGATTGAAAGTAGAAAATTTCTAGAATATTTTCCTTTGTGCATTGTTTGACGGCTCAACACATCTATCAACTAATAGCTATACAGAGTGTTGCAAAATCGATGGAAAAAAAACTTCGGCTACTAATAAAATGTACTGTTGTAAGCACGATTTCATCAATGAAAATGTTTAAAAAAACGCTTAGTTTTTGAGATAATCAGACATGAAAATAAGAACGCTAATAATTAGCTACACTCTGTTTAGTCATACACATGAGGGTAATTCCAAACAAATAACAGAAGATAATTCATTAGCAGGGTTCTCGTTACAGTAGTTGTTCAAAATGTCTACCATGAGCATCGATACGAATACCTTCGTTGTTGTTGTTACCCTCGACGGAGGGAGTTACGTACGTTGCCAAAAACTCCGAGCATTTCTGTAATATTTCTAGCAGCTACAGCAGTTCTGGCGACAAGATCTTCTTCCGACTCAACAGGTATCTCATAAATAAAATTTTTTATGTGACCCACAAAAAATCTAAAGGAGTCAGATCAGGATATCTTGGTGGCCATGACACAGTCCGACCATTACTTCGAATCCATCGGTTTGGAAATTGAACGTCAAGATAACGCCTCACAATCACAGAAAAATGTGTCGGAGCTTCGTCCTGCTGAAACCGCATTCTTCTACGAGAACACAATGGAACATCGGCCAATAGATCCGGACGAACATCTTTAAAAAATAAAATTTCTAAGCATATCGCAAAAAGGAAGCGTTTATCAACTTGGTTGATGAGATAGTGCTTATATCAATATTTTCTATTAGTGGCCGAAGTTTGTACCAACAATTTTGCATCACCCTGTCTAGTAGCTTTCTCCGAACCTAAGCATCTGATAACACGAGTGTGGCCAAGGAGAAGATCGAAAATTTTGGAAACCAGTCCCTGCATATCTTAGTTTGGTTCGATGAAGGCGGATGGACTAACCAGGAAGCAGGGACAATGTCAGGCGTTGCTGTATGCCGGTGGACGGGCTGCCTGAACGGACATCAATGTCAACTTACAGTATGTTCTGTTATCTGTAGAGCGTTCTAGCCATATGCAAGTTTGACTGTGATGGAAAACTTGGTCTGCAAATGTACTCAATGGCAAAGCCTTCATTTGCAATAACAGCAGCCAGACGTTTAAGGTAGTTAACTTCTAGATTCTTCAAACACCTTTAGAAATGTTAGCCCTTCCTCTACTGCAATTTGTTCTAAATGTTTAAGGTTTTTGGCTGTCCTCGCATTCACGTTTTCCTTGAATATCACCAACAAGTTTTCAATCAAATTCAAATCCAGGCTTTGGCTAGGCCACTCGAGAACGCTTTGTCACCAAACACTTTTGTCACCGATTTGGTAGTAAGTTTTGGATCGTTGTCTTGTTGAAGGTCGTATTTTGGCCCAGGTTGAGAGCCTCTTGCAGATTGCTTCAAGTTTTCATTAAGAATATTTGATGTACCGGTCTTGTGTCCTTATACTATTAATCTTCACTAGGTTTCCTGTTCCACTGGCCGAGAAACACCCCAAAACATCAAAATTCCAACCCCCCCCACCCAACATGCTTAACAGTTGGAAGGCAACGTCCCTGTGACCAAAAAACTCAAGCTTTGTCTCATCTGACCAAAGCAATGATGACCAGAAGCTTACGTTTCATACAGATGTTCATTGGCAAAAGATAGACGAGCTTTGATATGCCTATCCTGAAGAAAAGGTGCCTTCCTTAGTCAGTAAATTCTAAGGCCTTCCTTCTTCAATGTCCTCCGTAAAGTTGATGCCCGAGCTACTGAGATTATTCAATATGGCTTTAGAAATGATTCTTGGGTTGATATTAACCTCTCGCAATACTTTTCTGGCGTCCCTTGGCGAAAGTTTCTGTTTCGTCTCTCGTCATTTACGGTTCTCAACCATCTGAAACTCTCGGTATTACTTCACTATGCCCTGAACAGGGGAGACAGGAACTAAAAACTGGAGGGACATTGCCCTATAACCTTTACCATTCTTGTGAGCATCAACAATCCGCATTCTCGGATCCACACTGAGCTTTTTTCCTTTCGCCATGTTGACTCGAATGTTGCAGGAAGAGGAATGTCAAAGTTTGCAAGTGCAATCTCGTAACAGACGTGCGAATATTCCAGAACAATCTAGAAATACCGTGCTATGTAAAGAAATAAACTTTGAAAATTATTAAAACAATTATCATGCATTTAAGAGTGGATGATGAGCAGGGTATTAGTAAATTTGAACCTTGTCACTTTCGGATTGTTAATTTTAGTTTATATACTTTATTGTCAGTTACTTAGTTGTTGAGTTTAAGTCACCAAGTGCCCAAATGCATTTCCATGTTAATGTTTTCAAAGAGTGTTTGAGTGTTTAATAAATAATTTTGAAATGATAAAAAATGACAGGGGTATGAATTACTTTGAGCTTGATTGTACCTGGGTTCGGACACACAAGTTGATACGCACACCGTTGCCTGTATACATCTTCCCTTTCGTTTCTAAGAAGCTTGGTGTACTATACGGAAATTACCATTTTTTTCATATCGTACTTTTAAAAACCGCCCCCTCCATCTCCTCCTCCACCACAGCCACCGACATCTCCACCCCCACACCCTGAACCTGCCCCCATCCCCCCGTCAAAATAAGAGGGGGTGTTCTGGGTCGCCGCTGAGTGGATATAAACTGGCGCAGTGGGGGCGTATACGGCGTGTACTGGAGGGAGACTCAATGGTACTGTGGTGCTCAGCCTTGCAGGCGTCGTAAACCTATTCGGGGATCCAGTTCTCATCGAAATTGCAGGATGTGTGTTCGGGTCCTGCTTGTTGAGAAGGATGTGCGGTGGTTGATGGAGCCTCGCTGGAGCTTGCCGGCCCGAATTTTGCCATAAGTGTGGGTGTGCGATAATCCTTCCGGTTGAGTTCTGCATGAAAATAAAACTCTTACCATAAGAAAAATTTCAAATGTAGTATGTATACCTATCTCACCAACTTCTGAGTAATTTTACTTTGTCTTTTGTGTGTTATTTGCCCGCATCCCCATCCCTCCAGGGAAAAAATTGAGGAGAGTCCTCACTGTTAACGATCCCTCAAACTCTATACTCGACTCGTTTCTGCAACAATGCATTGACTTAATCTACCAAAGCTACCCTCCAACCAGCACAGCTACCATCCTCAAGATATTTTACAAAATCAAATATCCGCACAGGACAAAATTGACACAGCGTATAATGAGTGCAAGCACTAATAAAAACAACACAATTCACCATAACTGACAAATATACGCATAGTTATTAGCTACAAGATGCAAACAGCACCGCCGCCAACAATGCTGGGTACGCTATATGTATACAACAGCACAGTCTACTTAAAAGCGGACGGTCGTCTCGCACGTGGTCGAAAGTTTAGTACTTTAACATGTTCTCTCGGACCCAGACTTTCACAATGAAATGGAATGAACTGTGAGCTGAAAATGCGTTAATAAATTATATTGAGCGTGAGAT